>CAAKHD010013576.1:180312-192469 GCA_901007705.1 Fistularia tabacaria | reverse complement strand
TGGAGAAAAAGAGCGTTTTGGGGCCTTTTTGTTGGCAGCTTATGATATTTTCGGAGCAGCCATAAAATATAATGAAAAAAAAAAAAAAAAAAAAAAAAAAAAATGGTCCTATTAGACTTAGACCTACAAGCCTCTCACTCTCCCGTGCCTTCCCTTAGGTTTTTTTTTTTTTTTTCCCCCCTCACATACATAAATATATAGATAAACCTGTTTCTGCTCTGGCTTGATTCCCACAGCATATCCCCAATGATAAGAAGGGAACGACTACACCCCCCCCCCCATGTCCTGGGGGGCTTTAAAAAGTGGTAGAGCAGAGAAGGAGGTGTCAAATGTTTTCTTCTCCTCCCTGACAGAACCAGTCCAGGAAGTCAGCTCGACTTCATGATTTTTATTTTTTTGCATCTCAACGTGCAACTTTTGATGTTCGTAAGAGCGCCAGATGTGACATGGCCCAATGATTAGAACATATGTCATCATCGGAGGAGTGCGCGGATACATAAAGGATGGTGCTGGATGTTTGAATCAACAGTGGAGCTTTCATCCGAGACTGATGTTTCCTTTTATGACTCTGAAGCCTTTGAAATGCACATCCTCTGTCTTTATTCAGCGGGGATGGGGGGCATAAAAAAAAATGGAATTACTGAGGGCACTGTACCTTGATTTATTAAAAAAATATTTAAAAAACAAAAAGCTGTTAATTAAAGAAAAAAAATCCCAAATGACTACATTTCTCATTTTTTCCCCCTCGCACATTTGCACAATGTGGTCTCTCGAAAAAAAAACTTAGATTTTCTTTTTTGGTCAGATCTTTATCGCTTGATGGGAGTTATTGAAGAATCGATCGTCCTTTCCAATGTCAGCGTTTGGTGTCAAGTCCAGTCAGATCACATCATCCAAGAAGTGGTGTCCATTGTACCTTTATTTTCTGGACCTCTGAACGTTTCACTGTTTTTTTTTGTTTTTGTTTTTTAAAATCAATTTTGGTTTCTTAAACAGCAAAGGGTATTCTTAAAAAAAAAAAAAAAAAAGTAATAAAAAAAAAGAAAAAAAAAATGTTGACCGGGACACTCAAACAGTTCAAGTTTGTTTGCAAGCACGAGGCTAGACTCCCATTCGACTGCTGCCAAATAGGAAATTGACAGTTTTTCTCACAAACTCCAAGGTTAATTTTTTTCTGAATAGCTAACAATATCATGCTAAAGTCCTTACATAAGATAATACTTTATTGATCTCCAAAGGGGAAATCTGTTTGTGTCCACAGCGCAACAATAAATAGACAATTAAAAAGGACAAAGACAACGTTAGAAATAAATAACGGAATGACAAGGACAAAATATGTGTCTATTGATCAGAATTGCTATTAGTTCAACTTTGCTCATCCAGATTAAGTATAGACTATGATTCTTCATTGCATAGTTTATTTTTTTCTTTATTTAAATCATCATGAAAGACACAGATTTGTGCAAATTGTATCTGTGACGCAAGCATGGCCCTGCCCACTAAATGAAACTGACTTGTTTCCATCAGCCTATTGATATTGCAATTCTCTATGACGGACAACAAGATTTGGACTCGAACACAGAACACAGACTCACCGCTCAAATGAACAAAGGGCAGTTTAATGAAGCTGAGAGTACATCAGTAATGACGTTTGCATGGAAAGGCCAGGAGCGCAGCAGAGCGGGAGGATGAGGGGGGTGCATGCTGGGGAGAGGCAGCGGCAGCAAAGCCAGCAAGCTGGGGAAACAGGAGCTAGCCCACAAGAAAATAGCACAGGGGAAAATAAAATAACAAAACCCTTTGACATTAACAAAACTGCAACACAGCCAAAAGCACTTCCTCCATTCCTGACTAAAGCAACAACTTGGCAATGAGTGACAAAGAAGGGCCCCGCAGCTGATAAAAAAAGGGGTTCATATGATGCAGCTCACAGGTGAGAAGGATAATCAGTCAAAGAAGGGAATAACAACACGACTACCTCGAAGTCTAAAACATCAACCGCGACTTCTTTTTATTCATTCATCAAGGTTTCTGTCTTCGACAAATGACCTCTGGTGAAAACAAATCTATTTCATTCAGAACTGCACGAGTGACAAGCTGATGCATGTGGATGCAAGCAAAAAAGCTATCTGGTTCTTTGGAAAACATTAACATGTCTAATTCACAAAATTATTAAAATAAATAAATAAATAAATAAAAATAAATAAATAAAATGAAACAAAAAATAGGCTATTTCTCCTCTATAATTTATTTGTTTCCAAAGTTCCCTCGCAGCTGCACAGGGGTTGTGACCCCTACTGACTCAGCTGTCAATACCGTGTGGTTAATAATCAGGTTTCAATAGATTAGTTTATCATGCTTTGAATGCAAACTAGCTTTAGTGTGAAAGTATCTGAAGCCCTTGTTACAATTGTTGTTACTGTAAATAAATGGACAGTTCTGCCTAAACCTTTTGTAGTTTGGACTTTTGAGATTGGCATTCTACCATTTGCTGAATTCCTGGGTCATTAATTGGAGTCATTTAAAGACAGGGCACCAGATATCTAGTCAAATTTCAAAAGCATTCATTACGGATTACGGCTCAGTCACAAACGTAAACATCGATAGGAGCTGGTTTAATTTGCAAGGATAATTACAAACAGAGGGCCTACTGCTCTTGATCCTGACGACAGGTGCTATTCTGACTTCTCTCAGTATTGTTAAGATTTAACCATTAACTCATCACGTCAGGGCAATTTAGGGTCTCCAATGAGCCGATTGCGTTTTTTTGGACAGTAGGAGGAAAGATTTTATTTGTTTTATGTTTAGATAAGCACAAACCCATTTCGGAAAAACAAAAAGTCAAAAGTCAGACAAAAAATTCAACAATTAATTCAAACAGCACATTTCTAATCTCCCTCTAGCTGCTTTAGATTCAGGGGGGCAAAATCATCTCAGTAGATCCAGGTTTCCCTCTGTGTATTTTGAAATGATTGATGTATTATGTTATGAGCAATGGTATCTGACATGTACCACTTGTTTACCTGAAGATTAATTTTAAAAAGGACGAGAAATTTAATTTTAGAGAACAATATGTAGAACCAAAAAGATATTCCACAATATGTTCATTCTTCTCAAACAAGAAAAACAAAAAAAAAAAAAAAAAAAAAACTCAAAACAGACTTCTCTCTTCATTGACCAATCCTCTGGGAATCCCAAGCTGCACGGCACTTAAACAGGGCTCATTCAGGTGGATTAATAGAAATACACATGTAAAATATGCATTCTGGTTATGAAGTGAGCCACTGTTTACACACTGCTACTTTTGACTTAGAATCACACACACACACACACACACACACACACACACACACACACACACACACACACACACACACACACACACACCTATTGTGATTGCTGTCCTGCTTTACCCCTAATTGGCAATTAAACAGTGCCTACACAGCAACCAGGCAATGTGCAGGACAGATGTGAGGCAGAGAGAGGGGGGCTTGTTTATACATTTCGCTGCGATAACTTTCAGCTCACTTCGGGAGGAGATGAATCATAATGAGGCAGATTTCACGTTCGCCCCCTGTTATTGTCATCGACCGTACGACTTATTAGCCAGGTTCCTGTAGATTCTAAGGCTTCCGGGGTTCAAGCGAAGAAAAATTGAAAAAAAAAAAGTTCCCTCTTAAATGACAGATACATCTTTGAGGATTGTAATCACATTAATGTGAAACCGATATCCTATTAAATTATGCTTATAGATGTTTGAGCCATCCAGAATGAGTCTACAACTCCAATGCTGAATTATCTCTCTGTAGTTTATTTCATTTCCTACTGTGCTTGAATCTTTTTTTTTTTTTCTTCTTTTTCTTTTTTAGAGCTTATGTTTTACTTTGAAGTTATTTTTGAATCACGTTACCCAGATGGTTGTTAATTAGGAAACAGCCATTAATCGAAGGCTAACACTGGAGCTTAGTCACAAAGCTGCTATTGAAGAATGGAAATGAGGATTACTTAAATATGTACATTTACAGAGGGAGGCGGTGGGAGTCCGCGCTGCTGTCAATTGCTTCACTCAGTTTCTGCCTTTGGGCAAGGACATGAAGAAAATCAAAACAAAAGTGATCATCTTGATGGTTAAAACAGTGCAGGGAGGATAACTTCAACTTCACATATTGGCCCCTTTCTAGAGCAAATAGTTATTTCCGCTTGGGCCTGATTCTCATATGGCCATCATTTCCAGTACTCTGTGTACTTCGGTTATTGGGCTTTGCACAAAAGGTGAGTTTATCCAAATTGCATGTTGGTAAGATGATCCTGAAAGCAGAGGAGATGTTTGTGTGTTCGGACAGGAAGGCATACTATTATGGCATCCGGATAGAAAATGTCAGAATGTAATAAAACATTTCGCTGTTGGTCTCCCTGACTTTCAGCATGAGTAGCCAGCTAAAATAAGCACATTAAAGAATAGGTAATCAAAAATACTTTCAGTCACAGTTTTGCCTTATAATCAGTAAGTGCACATTTTAGTTTTCAATGTTTGCTGTTGGGTTTGACAAGGTAACCATTCATTAATACACAGAAAATGATATTATCCCTTGTGCCAAAATCCAAGGTAAAACACATCGAGAAGCCCAATTCTTATTAGAAAGAAGCTAACAAGCAATACGACAAACAATATGATTACCAATGACCTCCCCGAGCCAACAGTCTGAAGCACGCAATTGGGGTTTTCCAGTAGCCACCTTCCTTCACCCATGTTTTGTTAAGTTCGACACCTGAAGAAGGCTTCACAGTGAAATCCAGAGTCCTGGAAACACCCGCCTCCATGCGACAGAGCTGATCTACAAGCAAACAGTCCAACCTTAGAAACATATGAGTGCATAATGATTTACCAGCCACATTTACCGTACCACATCGGCATGTAGAAATCTGTCATCTCTTTCAGTTGATTTCATTTTATTAATAGTATTGTATCATTACGATCATTAATTTCCCTTGTGCTCCCTTCCCATGCTATTAGTTTTTTTTATTTTTTTTTATTTTTAAGACCTGTGGATGGAGACGCTCGGTTGGGCTCATTACCGTGTCAGACTGTTTCTCATCGGAATCAAATGTGGCAGTCATTAAAGAAACACAATGCCAGAATAAGTATAGTTTTCTCTTCCCTGGTTTGGCGGATTTTAACTAAAACCCGTTCACTAAATATGGAGGCATCCTGCTCATGTCTGCTCCTTGTTTTACATTAATGCCATACATCTCAGGATGCGAGCTGTGCAGTCCAACGTCTGCGCTCTGTTTGCTTGGGGGTGATATTGACCGTCCTTTGCAGTCCCTGCCACCTTGAATTAGATGATGGGATATTGAAAATATCAGGCAGCGTCAAGAACACAGAGCAAAGTTGAGGCTAACTTGTTGCTGCAAACAAGTGTATCCCTCAGGGAGGCCGCAAATGTGATGTCTTATTTCCCAAAGCGGTGGCAACATACTAAACTCTAGAATCAAAACGGTGCCTCGGTTTGGTGCAGCAGCACTGCTGGGAGAATAGACCAAGTCATCACAAAATGTAGTAAAAGGAAATTATTGTCCCGTTAGGATAGACTATTCCCCTCCAGCTATTTTCGTTAAATGTGAAGGAAAACAGAAGAGAATATTATAATTTGAAAACTGATGGGTGCTTTAAAAATACAAAGTGCAGATAAGTCAAAGTAATCAAACAAATTGACTTATTGAAATTGCAGATGAGGTTCTGTTTAATCAAGCCGCGGCTGAAAAGAATAAAGCAGGACCATTACGTTGTTTTCTACGTGCAGATTTTTGAGGGGTGTTTTGTAAGTCGGGTGCGCTGAGGCCAACCTCCCAGAATATAAATGCTGCCGAACATCTAAAAGTGTCTAATTAACTGAACATTGCAGAAGAGCTACAATCAGGGCTAATTAAAAATTATGGCAACATGTTGATTGGGAACATCACAGGGAATCTACAAGGAGGGAGGGTGAGCTGGTGCAAACACACAAGCTCATTTGTGATCAGGTACCAGTCTGAGTGGTAAATCTATCCATTTTGGTCAATTGCTGCATTAGTGCGCTTTTGTGAAAACAGTGACGATGGTCGAAGCAAAGCAAACCGAAGGACTGTCCCTTTGATTTCTATTTTTTTTTTTTTTCTAGAATCAAAAATATAGTATTTTCAGCTGAAACAAGATGTCCTGTGAGACAGAACGCATGGTTGAAGCCTAACTTTGCCTTTACATACGTTATCAAGCTAAGGTGTCCTCAGTGTCCTGGCCAAGGCAGCTGTTTTCATTGCCTTGTTCCCCTCCTCCCTGTGTTCTCCTCCCCTTGTGGGTTGGATAGCTTATGCAGGTGTGCATTTTAAAAGTGTTTTGTCTTGTTTGTTTTTTTTTCCTTTCCTTCCCTACTTCTTTGCAACCCCTCAGGACCCAGCCATTTACTTTTCTATTCGCACATCCAGCCCTGTACTTGACAGTCTGCATCTCACTTTGCAGGCGTTTAAGTTTCCATTGCACAATAGTCATTGCCATGACATAATGGTCTTTGACTCGTTGGCATCGTACGACAGTGGTCAAACTTGTCAAACGGCCATGAAGGACTGTCTGCGTGAATCGGTTTACCCGCCACTCTCAATTCAAAACTCCCATCGAAAAAATATCTGCTCCCACTACATTTTTCATTCATTGTCCTTATTGTGCTTATTCATTGCTTGGTCCTTACTAAATTTACCTACTTCTGTTCTATGTACCAACACCTTGTCAAACTCTCTCCCTTCATTACGGACAGCAAAAAAAGAATATCATGTACAAGGGGACCAGGTTTCCTTACTGTGCACATGACAATAAACACTTTGAACCCTTGATGTATTCATACCTTGTATTGCTTTGAGACAGCACATACCCGGTGTTTGTCTTTTTATTTGTCTCTTGGCGTCACTATGGTGAGTTGTCTCATCTTATGAAGTTCCTCACACTGGATAGCATCTTACCGATGGCAGCAGAATTGCCGTGCAAGACACAAACCAGGCCATTGGGAACAACTTCTATTCATGGTCTTGCCCAAGGACACTTCCAAATGTCGGTAGGAGGGGCTGGCAATGGAACCACCAGTCATCCCATTGGAGGGACGCCCACTCTACCAACTCCGGGTCCCAAGTCCCCATACAGGAAGGTCCTGGAAGCATGGGCCCGTCCCTACCTACACTAGACGACCTACACTCCACCTTTGAACCTTGACTTTGTTTATGCAAGATGCTCACAGAAGATCCTGGTTCCTTGTGCTACATTTGACAACCTTCCAGTCCCCACCCCTTCTCTCTGTAATCCAACTGATCGGTATCATGGGACACACCTTTACAAAAAAAAAAAATAATATCCAAGAATGCAGCCATTAACAAAAAACGTATCCTCTAACAAATACCAGAATTCTGAAAGCCCTGATGTTGTTATTGGCATGCAATGCTTTGCTATGAAGAAAAAGTAAAACCGCATTTTCTTACTCAGATCATTCATGCTAAAACCCTTCACGTACACGTTTCTCAGTGAGCTTAGAAAGCAAGACTCTAATGAACGATGGCTGTGCCTATCTTTTACTTTGGAGAGCAGATACACTATTTCAGGAAAGAGCATAACATGAGCTGCCGCCAAGATCAGTTCAACGAAGAGCTCCAAGCGACAGGCTGTAACTTCATCTTCTCGGTGAAGCCACCGGCTCCTGTCACAGTACGTTGCTGTTTCACAGACTCACTCCAGTTGTGGCATTAAATCTAATCACAGCTGTACGCAGAGTGATGGAAAAATGACAATTGTCAACTTTCTTCTTGATTAAAACCACAAGAGTTTGTTTTCTTGCCAATGCGATTCTAAATAAAATGCTGGAATGAAGCATACTTGCTTCTGCCCACAGCAAATACAGATGTCACCAAATTAACCAGGACAATAATCCTCAAAGCCTTAAGGATGAAAAATGTTCCCTTCAGGTTTTGCGGTTATTTCTTTCAGACTCCGTCAGAGCCCTGTGCCTTCCCGCTCTGTACAGTCTGTCTTTCTGTGCATGAATGCCTTTGGTATAATATGTATTGATGATTAACTTGGCATTGGGTTTTTGCTTAACTGAAACCAAAGGTTATATGACAGGTTGTTCTTAATTGGTTCTCTTTATTAATTGATTAACTTTACACTGCATGAGTGACATTTATGTCTTGTTAAATAGTTATTATCTCTTGGAAATATTCGCCCGGTGTCAAGAACAAATACCTTTTCATCATGCTGCATTTCACTCTTAAACCAGCTGCATGATAATCGATACATAAGAGTCACTTGTTATGGCTTGATGGGCAGTACATTTATTATATAGTCACAAGAAACGCTACAGTCAGATTTAATTAAACTACAATGAATACCCAGCTAATCTGGGTCAACCTGCATCTCTAGAACCTCCAATCAGGCATTGCTAATCTACGAACCACAGGTCACATGATTTTTTGCTATTTTTGATTCCTCCCCCCCCCCCCAGAAATGGCTAAGGCTATGCTCCCTGCAACCGGTTATGCATAAGCTCACTTCAGAGCTGGAGAGCGAATCTTGTGAAGGCGGGTCTCATTTTTCCCCTGAATCGGGATATGTGCGTAAAAGTTATGTGACAAAATAAAATAAACCTATACACGAAACAGAATTAGACACTTATTTATACTCAATCATTGCTTATATATTCATGAAATAAAGTGTTTTAAAAGGCTGGCATTTCCAGCTTATCCCTGCTTTATTGGTTGGAGCCTCAGATGAGCTTCCATTCTATAGACACTTTAGTGTCCCTCTGACTACGTTCACAGCCGTCTCATCTTACATGAAATCTTATGAGTAAACACCATTAACAGAAAAA
The DNA here is from genome assembly GCA_901007705.1 of Fistularia tabacaria. Taxonomy (NCBI): domain Eukaryota; kingdom Metazoa; phylum Chordata; class Actinopteri; order Syngnathiformes; family Fistulariidae; genus Fistularia; species Fistularia tabacaria. The sequence goes on along the minus strand of CAAKHD010013576.1, from coordinate 183,584 downwards.
ACCAAGTCGCAAGAGGTCAAGGTCAAAGAATATAGATTTGAACGCATCAGCTGTGATTGCACGGCAAACTCGGGAAAAAAAAAAAATGGAGTGTTGCAAATCAGAATAATCCAGTTCAAGGCCGTAGTGGATTGTATGAGATTAAGACCATTGATTTAGGATGGAACGCTCCGATGCAGCAGAGCATTGATGTCCTCTGATTGAAGTTATAGTTAAGGAGTACACAACTTTGATATTATCGGGAAAAAGAGCGCTTGGAATACAGCAAAAATAGTGACCAGCCAAGGGTTTGTTCCATTACCTGACCATGTCTCTGTGCTGACAATTAGAAGATTGTTTAAACCCAACAAGATTAACCGCTCCGCTCACTTTGGTCTTGTCCAAGACAGCGTCCTTTTCTCTTAGTATTTTAAAAGTATATATGTACACCAAACTGTGGTAGGAGCAAGATAAAATGAATATAGAGACAAATCATCAAGTAGCGAGCAAATAGAACAGATTTAGATCAGTCCAAAAAACCTCTTTGGGCCCTTTCCGATGGGTCAGTAGAAAGGGAAAGAGCTCCCTTTCCTCCCGGTGTAGCTGGATTTGATCGGGGTTGGGCCTCAAGAAAATTAAAATTAGTTAATAATTGTGCAATTTCTATGAATTATTCCATTATCTAAGACACACAGGGTTCCTCATCAGTGAACATTAGTTTGAACATTTTGGACTAAACAAGATTCTTCTTGTTTTTTTAAAGTTGATATTGGCATTGAAACCTCACGGACAAAATCGGGCAACCGGGAGAATGTGAACTGCCACAGAGTTTTTTGCCAGGTCAGGCTTCTCCTGGTATTTTGATATTCCAGTGAAAATCCCATAAAGTCACTGATCAGATATAATGCCTAAGTATTTCTGCTTTGACGAGTTAAGTTCTGCTCCATCTGTTGAAAACCAACAATATGAAATTATAGCTGTATTTTTCCAAAACTTGAGTAAATGAGACTGTCCTCTTCATGTCCTCAAATTATTCACGCTTGTGTGAAATGGTTTCTTGCAATGTCTGTCAAAACCGGTCTTCTTGTGTGGTTAGCATTTCTTAAATGTTGTTTGAAAATCAGAAGGGTATTTCAGATTTTTTGAGAGGAGGATATTTGTTTTTTTATGGTTATTTCTGTATCAACCCGGGATGTTGATACACAGGAGAATGAGTGTAAGCAGTGATCTCCAAAGAGAGAGGGGGGAAAAAAAAAAAAAAAAAAACTAATAGGAGGAGTGCCTGTCAGTGCCAGCAGGCAGTGAGTCATGCCTCTCCAGACATGACAGATTGTAGAGGTGTCTGGATGGTTAGTGAGCTCCAGGAAGGAGGTTGATAGCCAGCGTCCTGATCCATGCTAGAAACAGATCTGTTCAAACTGATACTCCAGAATCTAATCAAACGTAAGATTATCCATATCCATATATATATCTACATATATCTATATATACATATCTATCTCGAGAGAGAGAGATATCTATCTATATCTATCTATCTATATATACATATCTATCTCGAGAGAGAGAGAGAGAGATATCTATCTATACATATCTATATCTATCTATCTATCTATATATATATATATATATATAAAAAATCCTTAGATTATATACACCATTTCCACCACCTCTACATAATGTTACTCTTCATGCTACTGATGTATTAGAGATTTAAGTGGGACGCCTCCAATTTTTTGCACTTGGTTTCCACCTCAACGGAGATCCTACACAGAGCCACTTCTATATATCAGAAACTGCAAAAATCAAGAAAAGATATTGCATGAACAAAGCACATTTCAAGCCGCACATCCACAATTCTGTTGATTGAATGAATGAATAAATTAACCCAGATGTTTGATTAGTGCCATAACTAAAAAAAAAAAAAAAAAGTCGGTGAAACGCTTACGTTCACAAAATTCAAGAGGAGGAGAACAGCTTGAGAAATACAAAGAAAAAATGAGTCCAAAACTCCATGCGAAAAATGTGCCTGCACCACATTTGAGATCAAACCTTCACCTATACTGATTTTGTCATCATACAGCCAGTTCTGGGGCAAGGAGAGCACTTGCGGTTTTTCTCAAGACATACTGAGATTGTGATGAACCGAGGGGGGAGAGGAGAAGGCAGGGGGCCAAGACTGCTAGAAGGTAGTGAGAATGACAAAACTAGCAACACAACCTGCTGTCCAGCTTATTTGGGGATTGTGGAGATTAAACCAGGGCTGACCAAGCTCCATGTGAGCATATGGAGAGGAGATAACATAAAATTGGATGGACTCTGGTTACCAGAGGGGACTAGAGATAGCAGATTTGTGCATCCTATAACCAAAGCCATTTCTTTGGAATTATTCACTGCAATAATATAAAAGTGTCTGGAGCTGGAGTTTAAATCAGGGCTGGAACAACAAGCAAGTTGATGAGCATCAGCCCTAAGGTTGAGCATAGCCAGTGAAGAAAAAAAGTTTTATTGCAACGCACCTGGGAAGCATTTAACTGCATGCCACGAGCGAAAAGGTAAATAGGCAGAGCGGGAATCGCTAAGAGTTTTTTTTTTTTTTCTTTTCCGGTTACTGCTGCACCCCATGTTTGGAGAACAGGTGAGAGGTTGGATGAAAATGTCCACCTTCGCAAAAAAAAAAAAAACTCATTTTGGAAGTATCTACAGTAGGGTCAGCATTTCTACTCTCTGCTTCAAGGGCTCATTCGAGTTTGAAGAGCTCTTGAAGATTAAAATTGGAGTGGGTTAGGGATTTCAGTTTGTTTGGGGGTAGGTAGCAGGGTAATGAACCTTTATCTTTCTCACTTGACTATCCCCTGTAGTATTAAAGACTTTTTGTCCTGTGTTTTCTAAATGCAAACCCAGTTTTTTTTTTGGGGGGGGGAGTTTTGACCCAATTTAGGTTGGCTGGCTTCTCTGAAGAGTCCATTTGAATGATGACAAAATAAATGTTTTTTGTCTCCATCTACTCACCACTGAGGGTATATTGAGGGTATTACCCACCTCTCAGCCCCTGAAAGCAGGGATTGACTCCGGAAACCCGGTATCCCAATAGGCAGGATACTTGATATAACTGAATTTAAAAATATTTGCTGAGATTCATTATCTTGCCCGGTTTCTGGAGAAGGAAACAAAACTATTCAGCAGAAAAGACAACAGATATAGAATGTAGTTTGAGAAAGAGACATTTGACAGCCCCCCCCCCTTTTTTTTTTTTTTTTTTATATTGTAAACCGTCAAACCAATGATTAAAAAAA
>CAAKHD010013576.1:150913-180292 GCA_901007705.1 Fistularia tabacaria | reverse complement strand
AAAAAAAAATTATAAAGAAAAAAACAAAAAAAATTTATTTTTTTTTTTAAAAAAAACATTTAAAACCCCCCCCCCCTTTTTTTTTTTTTTTTTAATATTGAAAACCGTCAAAGCCAATGATTAACATAAATTTCAAATACTTATTTCCGCACTATTAAGCTGGAGCCCATGAGGATGTCTTAACTTGCTACACCACGGCGTAGAATATGTAGCGCGGCCTTTGCAGGTTTTATTTTGCCTCAACAGCTGACACAGAACTTTGACAAAGTACAGAAGGTTCAAGCAGTTTATTGCAAATGAAATGATCTGGCTACTTGCTGGCAAACACCTAAGTCGTAAAGATATGCAAACAATGTCGGCAGATAAGTGGAACAGGAGAAGGCGATGTTATCGCTCCAGGATACAGGTTTTTTTTTTTTTTTACCTGGCCCTCACTTGCACAATGTCGAAACTAAAAAGCAGTAACTGTCTGAATCGCTGACAAAAAATGAATACCAAACAAGTTAGCGGGGAATGATGATGCATGGATGGACGGTCAGGGTTTTTTTATGCAGTGCCGTGTATTCTTTGTTTCACAAGATTAAATCGTAAACATTTCACAACCTGGTAACAAGTTGAACCCAGCTGTGGATTTAATTGATTATTTGGATGGGACAATGCATGTTAATAAACACACGAGAACCATGCATGTAAACACACCACTCCGGATTGTAGCCTTGGACTAACTCGCATCCGTTGTCCCGCACTCGTACGCACAAACACACTCATTCATCCTCATCTATTGTACGTGTTTTTAGTGTTTTTTTGGGGAAACCGGAGCAGTCGGAGGAAACCCGCGCAGACAAGTGGAGAACATGCAAACTAAGCTAACGGCAGAGGTCGGCCGCACAAATAAACAATGACTCCTCTATTCATCGTTTCATTGATGGGGCCCCATCACTTCTACAGACTGAATAGATCAACCCATGCATCTCTAACCCCACCAGCACTTCCTGCAGGATCCTCACATGTTCCTGGGCCAGACAGGTTATAGAAATCCCTCGAGCACCTGTAACAGGAGGTGTTCCCCCCCACAACCAAACCATTTCAAACTGATTCCTTTTGGCATGAAGGAGCAGCAGGTCAACTGTTGTCCCTGGATGTCTGTGTGCATGACCCTATGACTGAAGGTAAGCCTCACCTTCCTGCAAAGGAAACCTGTTTCTGCTTCTTTCATCTGAGATGTTCTTCCAGTCATGACCAAAATGCAAGGTCAGAGGTGGGAGTTGGACCCAGCTGTGTGAAACATCCACAAAAGCAGTTCTGCTTCTCTTTACTGGAGTTTCAGACGGATCCAACGATAATTAATTGATTACCTTTGTCCTCAGGTGTTGTGGTCCTGTGTACCGCGATCAACCTACAGCTCAAATGCAGTGTTTGTTGACATTGCTCGGGGCTAGATCTGGCAAGACATTCAAACCAATTACTCCCCTCCAGTAGGTCCTCTATTGTTGCATGCACAAGTATTGTGATCTCCCGGCAGATCCATGGGGTCACTGGGTGGAGCTCCCTCCAAAAACCCTTCCACTAGCTACACGAGTGTTGAATTCCCTGGTGAAACCTTGCGTGCAAAAACACAGAGAGCGCCGTCCTACTCCATGTAATCAGATGAAGGTGACCCTCTGGTCCCGTGGGGGGGAAACTCCAGCATACCAGCACGTAGCCAGGGACGGGAGGAAAAAAAAAAAAAGGCCATAATTCTTAAAATTAAGTTTCCAGTATAATAAACACATATTACCCATTAACTCCGTCAGCCCTCAAACAATCTCATTAATATAATCTCTGATATTAAGGTTGAAAATCACATAAGAGAGAAACCTCCCTAATTTCCCTTTTATCCACAGGCTTTTAATAGATTTACGTTTATCTAAGGGCAGTTTAATTGAAGGAGGGGAGCTACTGTTATCCCTCAGCTCCCCTCCTTTTCACCCGTGTCATGATGATTATTATTACACAGTGTTGCTTTGTTCTGGTCGTACTCACAGAAAAAGGAAAGAGAAAAAACTGTTCGGCTTCGAAAGTTCATTTTGAGACAGGAGCCTGGCAAACTCCCCTGACGTGACACTAAATTAATAAAACAAATGTGGTTTGCTGAGATAGAGCATTTTATAGAGGTGGTAAGAGGACTGAAGAATAAAATCATCGGCCGTCATCTCATTGGCTCCCACAGCGATGCATGCATTTCCACATCTATGTAAGTACACCACTTTCTCAGGAGTTTAAAACCCTGAGGAAGTGGACTTGTTTTGCTGTATGATAATAGCCAGTAAAGCAATGGCTGGCTCCTGTACTTAGTGGCAAGGTTTCAAAGTACAAAATTCTTCAAATACACACTCACAAGTTTGCAGGGTATGACAGTAGAAGGCAGGAAATAGCCCACAATTGTTTTTATTTTATGCGAGAATACAATATGTCTCTGCAGCTCCACTCCCTTTTTCTTTTTTAAAAATCACACCACAGCATATTTACAAGTCTGTCCGTGTGCCTCTGCGCGCGCACACACCCACACAGACTTTATACCTTCATCTTTTCATTCTCAACTGCCACCCTGCGATCAGGGACCTGAGACCCTTCACCTTATCCTTCCCTTAAGGGGAGAAACTATGGCAATCACTCCCCTGACAACTGATATTCATCATAACTATCTAGTAATGGCTTGTAGTTATACAATACTCGCAATCGCGTACTTTGACATCACATGGCTTGATCTGCCTCGGAGCGCCCCGAAATAGGGGTCCTATTTGAATCTGCTAATGTCACCCTGAGGAACATTCCACAACATCAGCGGCCGATGAATGTTCCATACATTAAAAACAGAGAATGTGGAAAAAGAGAACAGGGTGGAAGAAATGTTCACATGGGGGTTAAATTTGGACTTTTAAAATCCCGCATACTTGTTCAGGCATCACTCTTTCTTCCTCTCTACCTGCCAGGTATCCCATCCACAGCTGGACTTGTTAGAAGGGACTGCCAGTGTTCTGTTGTAATTGCGTGTATGTATGTGCTTGCACTGTTTGTGGATCTGCTTTCATTTGTCCAACAAAGGCTGCCTGAAGGGCCCCCCGTCCACACTTCATATTGATCCACTAATTGCGCCGCTTTGGTGTAAACATGAATCGCTGCTATGGTGTTGAAACAAAACAAGCCACAATGTTTCTTAATTACCAAATATAAAAAGCAGTGCCCCTGGTGAAACACACAAAGCGTGCTCCAAAGCTAAACTGTTACATTCAGATAAGATGCTTTAGGTACATGACGATTTTTTTTTTTTGTCCTAAAACTGAAATGGCTTTCATGTCAAAATCTGACATGGAGCTCGATCAACCTGGTGTGTTGGCTGGATTCGGATGCTGCCCAACGACTTACCGGCATCACGGGGAATGAGTCGAATGGCAGCGCAGTGAATACTTTCCACAGTTTTGCAAGTAATACCTGCTCAGGTCAGCCAAACATTATTATTTTATTTCTTTATTTATTTTTATTATACCTGATTGTCACTATTTCCTTTGTTTTTCCTCAAAAAAGGTATTTCTTTATATTGTTTAAATTTGAAATAGTTGCTAAAAAAGTAGTTTATAGCTCATCTCTGGGGGACACTTGATAAACATGAGAATCTAATTGAGATTTAAAAAAAAATGAAAAAAAAAAAAATTGGTTTGATACAACAGCTTCAGACATCATGAGTCCATCCTTTTCAGTGGATCTGGACTGCGGTTTGGTATGATGTATTCTTTTTGATTTGAAGTCCAAAATAACAGATCCGTCGTGTCAACTAAAAAACAAAAGCAAAGGGGGAGGTTTTGCATGACATTATCTCATCCTCAGCATTGTTTGCACAATTTAATCAAAGCGTCCTGTCGTGACTTCTACACAAGCATCACAAATAATATTTTACAGTGTCCATATCACAAAATAAGGGGTTGGGTATGTTGCCAACTGCTCCTCTCGAATTGCCTGGCAGCAAAAAGTAAATACACATGTCCCACGTCACAATTACTTGCTGAATATTTAGAGCGCAGTATGTTTCACTGATAAAGAGAGTAAAAGCTGTACATGAAGTATGCATACCCCTTGAACTTTTCCAGTTTGTTACGTTACCACTAAACAAATATTTCATTGGCATTCTATGTGAAAGACCAACACAAAGTGGCACACAGTTGTGAAGTACAAATAGTTTATTTTTTTTTTTTTACAATTAAAAAAAAAAAATGAAGCGAGGTGTGCAAAAGTATGTGCCTCCTTTTCTGAGTGTAAGAAGTGAGACTTCAGAAGTGACCCGATGATTCCTGAACGATCGAATGTTGACTTAATGACTAAATAGAGTCCGACTGTGTGTAATGTAATCTCGGTACATATACAGCTGTTCCTTGATGGCCTCAGGTTTGTTAAGAGTATTGCGGAGCAAACAGCACCATGAAGTCCAAGGAAGACACACACGACAGGTCAGGGGTAAAGTTGTGGAGAAGTTTAAAACAGGGTGAGGCTATAAAGAGATTTCCCAAGCTTTGAACGTGTCAGAGCACAGTTTAATCCATCATCTGGAAATGGAGAGAGCATGGCACACCTGCAAACCTACCAAGACACGGCGGTCCACCTAAACTTACAGGCCAGACAAAGAGTACTGATGATGGGAAGCAGCCAAGATGTCAACAGTGACTCTGGATGAACTGCAAAGAATTGCAGCTATTGGTTGCGTACCGCACAAAGCTGGCCTTGATGGGAGAGTAGCAAGAAGACAGCCATTTTAAAAGGAAAACTATAAGAAGTGTAGTTTACCAGAAGCCATGTTGGATATGCAGCAAACATGTGGAAAAGAGTGCTCTCGTCAGATGAGACCATAATTGAACTTTCTGGCCTAAATGAAGAACGCCGTGTGCGGCAGAAAACCAACACTGCCCATCATTGTGAATGCACCATCCCCCACTGACAAACACGGTGGTGCTGAGGGTGCTTCTCTTCAGCAGGGACAAGGAAGATGGTCAGAGTCGATGAGAAGATGGATGGAGCCAAATACAAGGCGATCTCGGAAGAAAACCTTTTGGTGTCCGCGAGAGACTTGAGCGGAGGTTCAGCTTCGAGCACGCTACCCTAAACATAAAGCCGGGGCTACAATGGAATGGTTTAAAACAAAACAGAGCCATGGGTTAGTATAGCCCAGTCACAGTCCAGAGCCAAATCCGATCGATAATCTGTGGCAAGATTGGAAAACCGTCATTCACAATCATCAATTTCCATCTAATCTGACTGAGCTTCAGCGGTTTTGCAAAGAAGAATGGGCAAAAATGACAGTTTCTAGAGGTTAGAGACGTTCCATAAAGACTTGCAGTTGTAATTGCAGCAAAAGTCAGTTCCACAAAATAGACACGGGGGGCTGAATACTTTTGCACGTCGCACCTTTTAATTTATTTGTGGAAAAAAAAAAAAGGTATCATGGTTTTGTACTTCACAACTGTGCCACACTTTGTGTTGTCTCTCACATAAACATTCCATAATGTGTTTACGTTTGTGGTCGTAACAAAAAAAGAAAATGAGGTATGAATACTTTTGCAAGCCACTGACTATGATTTTAAATCATTTGAAATGATGTTACACCTTTGCTTTGGTCAGTATATTTATTAAGAAACAGTGCTTTCTGACATCCAGGAGATGAAGCTTGAAACTTCACTGAAACCAGTTGATTCTATGAAGTAGACAATTTAAAAATCACTTTTTACACCACTCTTTTCTTGTTTAGTGAAGAGCTGTACTCAATCTAAAAACCGACAATCTTCCTCTCATCTTAAATGTGTGATTTAACTGACTGGAATGGCGGTTGCTGGCAGACTAGTATTAACACCTGCAGAATGTTGATCCTCCCGAACATCCTTCGACAATGATACTGGAGAATAAAGTCCACCTTGACTGCAATAATTACAGGCTACACATCACTGCCCACCAATTATTGTGGAAATTTTTGATTAGGTTGTTGCTACAAACAGAAGCCCAGGCTGATCTGTGTCAGACTTTGAAAGCAAGTATCCCCAAACATGTACCACCTTCAAAGAGAGAGATAGTTTCAAGCATGTTTCTAGGCAATATATTGTCTTTCAGACAAGTGATTGAAGTGGCTTTCAGGCAACTGGGTTCTTATCAATTCTCAGCGCTCCAACCCACACAGACTGGCCATGAAAGAGCTCGATAAGATTAACAGGTCGTGGATTTGTATGTATTTCTCAAGGTCTTGGATTTGTGTGTCGGATGTTCTGGTATAATTTTAGCTGGCTACTTCATATTTAATTATATATCAGGGAAAAATGTATACATCTGTTTGTGGAAACTACATGTCTAAGCCACAAGCCCTTCCTGACATGGAAGAAAATGCATTTCCTAATATTTAAAATTTGACATATTTTGATTGTATACCACAAAAAAAAAAAAATAGTATTGGCATTTTTCTTCTCCTAATGCTGTGATTTCTTTTCTGATTTGAAAGCAAGAGAAGTCAATTTTAGTGGCATTGCTACATACGAGTATGATTAAGTTGAGTTGCTCCATAAGACTATGATTAAGCAAAGATGTTAAAAAAAAAAAGCATGTTTTTTTCTGATGACAGTATGAAAAATCACCCTATCATTTTACCGAGCTTTGATAAGTGCATTTGTTGTTGTTCACGTGTTTGTAGGAGTACAATTTACACATGATTACATTTCATGCGAGCATGAACTGACTATAACCGTAAAATACATCGTTGAGTCGTGTGACCTCATATTGAGCCATTACATTCATCACATGGAACAAATCATTGAGCAGCGACAAACACACCAACAAGTAGGTACCTCGCATACAATACACACATTCCCGTAAAACAAGCCTTCCGCCTATGTTCCGAAATAATGTCACTTACAATGTGGGAAACCAGGCTAATGGGAGAGAGGATGTGTTTGTGAAGTCCCCTAAAAGGGTCAAGAAGAGGCTTTGAATTCCTCTGTTCCCTTTCGCACCTCAGAAACCTGAAGTTGTCTATTTTGCTGTTTTTCCCGTAGCATGTTCTCTGTGCTGAAACCTGAAATGTGCTGATCACGAGCTTACTCACAAATGGGCTTCCTGCCACTGATCTAAGAGGCATGTTTCCACATCTCACTCTCTGATGTAAAACTTCCTGGCTGGAAATGTCAGTTCAATTGGCAGCCATTGAACTATTCTCCTGCCCTACAAAGATTATTTTTGTTTTTCTTTTTCCTTGAGTATCTACAATTGAAATGGCATAAGAGCTTTTATGAAAGAGAGGAACCAGGACTCGATTATTTTTGACGGTCTGATCGTTATCTCCCAAGTCTGCTCTCAGAAAAAGTCATGCTGCATCTACGGGCACTGGGCTTACCATAATTATCATCATCATCATCATCGTAACTGACAAAAGTCTCAGTGCTTCACACAGCAGTCTTTTGCCTGACAAACCATCCGGATGTCTCCAGGGCCGAGATGTACACGACTCCTCCATGAAGTCCAAAAGGAAATCCCGAGGTCAGGGTCTCCCAAGGGGACTGGCGTCGATGCTGTAATAAGACATTTCCCCGCTCTACTGCATTGTTCTTATTAGAGCAATGCAACCTGAACATTTGGAGCCAGTAATACTGCCCTTGTGCAGCAAAAGACCTTTAAAATAGTAATTAACCCATTGAAATATTTTTCTTCTTGTTTTCTTAGAGCACTTAAGGCAGCATCAAGCTTAATAGCTCACTTTCCTTTTTTTTTTTTTTTTTTTTTAATTCATGCAAAAACTACCAGTATTATTGTATGCATTGAGCAGGATCCAACTATCTATTCATTTAAACTGTGGTGCATCTGCTCATAAGAGGTCACCGTGGTGTGCTACGGTGCAGCCCAGCACTCCACCTCCCTGTGGAGGTCAGCAGCTGTGACTATAGGTCGACTGCACTGCCCAGAAAATCATGCTCATCCGTCCAGTCATGCACTGTATGAAAGGTGTGAAAACTCCCCGTACTGTAGCTTAAGTGGTATGTTTATCAGCACTGGCATGTTCACAAAGGTTTGAATGGAACATCAATTCCATCGCCCGTCACATATTCATCTTGGTGGTACTAATGATGTAACCCCATCTTCCCTTCATGCGAGTGTTTTTCATCCGGACACAAATGTACAACTGATCAAGGGTGAAGTAGGAGATGTAGCGAGCCCTGTAAACCCTGCTTTCCCTGAAAACAGCAAACAAGCTGACGTATTTGCACAAAGTAAAAACAGTTCTTCTGTTGGTAGTTAATTTACTAGAGGGTGCAGGTCACCATCTACTCTTGGGGCGCTCACAAGTCATTCAAGCAGATTGTCTTTTCACAAACAAAAGCTAATTAAAGTGGTTCTGGAAAAGCAACCATTTTGCCGGTTCATTCCGACAGCAGTGCACAAAGCACCGTAATGTGTTAACTGGAAATATGGGACAAAGCTTTACGCACGTCCCATCATGTGTGCATCTTGCTGGGTCTATATTCATCATAAATCAGGACTTTCAGGCTCACTAAGCAGCAGCCTTATCGTCATCCATTGCTCTACTCAGGAGGATAACAGTGACAAGCATCTGCACAGCGCTGTCTTGAGCTCCCCTCATCCCCTGTCATCTGCTCTATCCCTGACATGTTCACGTCCTCTTGGCCACTAGATTGATGAAGACTATCTTAAGGACATCTGCAGCAATTGCTTGCACATGAGTGTCAGAATGGCTTACTTTCAGCGCCGTTAACAGAAAAAGTGTCATACACTGAGTATACAACATAGTTAAAGGCCTCCCCCAAAAACGCTGAGGAGGTGGCATCGGAGAAGTCAAATACTTAGACAAGATGATCGAATATAACTGGCGTCAAAGGAGGACCAGCTCTTCATTTTACCTCCCCTCAATCAGTTTCACAGCCTCAAGAGAGTCATATCCTAACCAATACTCTATATCATGAAGGAAAAGCCATGATTCAAAATGGTAATTATAGAAAATAGGCTGTGTGCAGAAGGAAGCACAAAGGCAGCGTCTTTGAAATCCAGGGCATTTCTAGCAGCTGAAATGAACATGCACACTGATATATAGGAACAGTAGAGGTTTAGGCTTCATCATTAATACACTGAACGGCATGTCTCCCCAAAGGCCTTCCCCTTTTTTTTAAATCCAAGCTCCACTAATCAAAATACGGCATTAACTACTTTGTTAATAATTGACAGTCATGCACTCCATACATTTCAGAATATTATTTACAGCCACACAAAGAAAGTCCCCCAAAACCAAGCGACGTCTACAAACTACTCTCAGCGCTGTGAACCACTCTGAGGATTTTCGCTAATTTCCAAATGCAGCAACGACCATGAAAGATTTAGAAGTTGACTCACATGGAGAGCTATTAGATGTAAAAGCACAGAGAGATTCAAGGGGTCGGGGAGCGAAAAGACAGGGCATTATATACATTAAACCGGTTGCACTTTTTCCCCAAATATTGTGCTGCTTTTACCTTTCATTGGACAGACGGTATTAAAAGGTTTGTTCTTAGGACTGAACTGCAGTATTTCTGACCTCAGAATATTTATAAATTCTATTTCATTGAGATGTTTTAAGCAAATGGCCGACCACTCAGACTCACCGTGGGCACAGGTCAGGGGTATGAGCGGGTGGTCGGGTCGGGGCAGAACCAGGAGAATCATCAGGCAGAAGATCCGGCGGAAAGTCTTGCATCAGAGAGGAGACAGCCAGGAAAAAGCACCGGCCCGGCGGCTGGTGATTAGCTTCAGCTGAGCGCAATCAGGTGAGGGATGACGGGTGTGCGGTGTGACCAGGGAAGCGCGAAGCTGAGGTTTGGGAACCTCAAAGTTACAGGGAAGAAGTTATAGCCCTGTTTTTGTTTTTTGTTTTTTGTTTTTTTAACCGATGGACCTCTGGCACGGAAAAAGAAGTGAATAATGATAATAATAGTAATTCTAATTCTAATTAATATTTTGTTAATCCCTCATGGAGAAATTCCTTCTCTGCATTTAACCCATCATGGATGTACCATGGGCAGTTGGCTGCCGTATGTCAACGCCAGGGGATATAGCACTACATCTTCTGCAGACAACGGGCACATAGGCAACGAACAGTTGGCCGGCTCTTGCATGTCATCTTGGCACCTGTGATAGAAGTTAAAACCTGCTATTTGTGGTTCTTACTGAAAAGTCAAATTCAGAATTGTGGAAGAGAGGACGTGTTCGGACGGACTCATGTTTCCTTTTAATGACCTCTCTTCTTCCCCCAGAAACAGCCTTTTACTTTGAGTCTGCAAATGTCTTGTTTCCATCATGAGAGCTATTTTAATGTTGGCCCAGCTAATGACTGGAGAGCTGAGCTTACGCAATGAAGAAACAGAGGCAAATGTTGTGATGGTGAATAAAAACCCATTAGCGATATTATGGCATCATTTCCAATTGTATTGCTGTAGTTGCATGCAATGGGTCTGTCTTGACAGTCAGTTAAACATCGTCCAATAAACAAAACCCTGAAGACAGTTATCTGTTTGCCCAAAAGTTTATCTCGAGTCAAGGGATGAAACTGGGAACAATGTCACAATAAGAAGTGTTTTAACAACTAAAAAGCACAAAAAACATACTGGTCCTGAATCAGACATTTGCTTTTCAACGCCTGCTCCGTGTGGCATAAGATTCAAGCAGATGTCCAAGTAGAAGGACGACACAATCTGATTACATCTGCTCTCGACCATGTGCTCCTCCTCAGGACCTCCTGCAGCTGTCCTCCAACTCATGGTTAAGGATGATGCCTGTTCACTCTCAAATTCGCAAAAGTATTTTTACAGGATTACACGATGACCTGTAACTCAACTCTGACTTTCAGACTTTTCTTTTTGTTTATCTTGTCAGCTTGAGCCATCCGAAAGGAGAAAAGTTGTTGCCTATTCGGTGAACCTGTTATTCGATTTTACTAACTTAAATGGTGAATTGTAATTAGTTATTTATTACAATTTGGTTGTTTGTTGGCTTATTCTGTAAGTTTTGAAAGTGTTTTATTTTGATGTGCTACACCCTGTGTGATGGTCTTCAGGAAGCTCTCTTCCCAAATCAGAACGTCCCTTCACCTGATTAAAGTGAACTAGAAGTTGTGAAATGTGGCGCCGTGTTAAAGCTATACCTGCAAAGTGTGAAGATTTCTCCTCGAGTGTTTCCTGAAATTTCAGTGTATTTGAATTGGAATATACATTGCGCTGAGATTTAATTTTATAATTATGCAGATAAATATTAATACATCTCTTGGGTGTTCATGGAAAAGCCTCCAGCTGGGACACATGTTACATTAACATTTTGCCTCATTATGCATATGTATGGCATGATCTATGTACAAGATTGAATACATGGGCTGCTGCTTTGGGAGGAAATGGGAATATGTGAGGAATTGGTTTCTCACGGCCTATTTAAATGTCGCTAAGCACATGGTTGCCCTCGCCGGCTCGGTGCATAAGAGCACGGTGGACTGCATGAAGGCAGTGGAGTTTACAGGAACGATGCTGCCTGCTTGGTTGACGAGCAAAGCCAATATGTGCACTTCTTTTGAACTGATGTATGTAAATTGATGTAGATCTAGAAGGTGTGTTACAAAGAGATTTGCATTTTTCACAAAAGGGACTTCAATAAAAAGGTGAAAGTGTTGCAAGTGTGTGTGTTTCTCTATATAACCAAAACGGGATTGATGAGGAGTTTGCCCGAATTGGTTGAAGACGGGCCTGGGATGACTGGGATGAGTACCCTGATTGGGAAAAAGGCACACACGGATAACAGTATGGCGAACATACTCTCTCACACACACATGCTGACTGAGAGAGCAGCAGGGCTGTGGAGTGTAAGCAGGTGTCCTATGGGAGAGAGTGTACCATTAGCAGATCATTTCCCTCCCCGCTCCAGCAGGCCCTCCTCTATCATACCTCTGCTGTCAGCACTGCCTCCAAGGATTACTGAGAAAGGGAAGAGGGTAAGGGAGGGAGAGAAAGAAAGAGAGGGAGAGCAGATGGGTGGTGAAGGAGAGCAGAATGTGAATTAAAACTAGCATAGCCTCTACATGGCCTCAAATATACCGTCATTACCCAGTTTATCTTTTGTCCACATATTCACATACCTTATTAAAAACAAAACCTGAAAATTGTTTGAGGAGCTGCAGTCTAGACATGTCCATGTCGTTAAATATTGAACATATCGCCGGTGACAGAGCTGGACTCCATATCCTTGACCTCAGCCAGACACTGGCAATATTGCTGTGTTGTGCAAGATAGTAATGCATTCCAGTGCCTGTAAGTCGACTCACTCCTGCGTTATTTCTTTTGCGGGAATCTAAACTCACGAAATGACTTGTGGTCTAACGTTCGACAATATAAGCAAAGCAAAATTTAAATATGCTTGTTTCTCTGCTGCAACTGCATGTCCCTGGAACTGACTCATTCAAGGGGCTCTCTCCCACTGATGGGGCCTCTCACAGACCCACCAATACCTGCGCAGAAATTCTCACCAGAATGCTTCTTGAAATAAAATATGGAGTGGTTTGCCAAGATGAACGGTTGGAACGTGTCTCCCACATTGTTCATGGCGCCCCTCGGGGTCAGGTCCAGCCACCCTGCAGGACAATCCCACAGACTGCTTGATAAACCAATTGTCTGACCAGTGAGACCAAACAGGTTTGACAAAGTAAAACAAAGTAAGGGCAGGGGAACCATAATTGACAGTATAGAGAGAAAACTAATGGTAATATTGCACAGTGAGGGTCAGTCCATGACATTTCCCTCGATCCCTGTCATGGAATTGATAGTTCCATTGTATCTGGGAAGAATGGAGGCTGTGATTGGATTTGAAGACGCAGCCCAGGCTGCTCGGTTTGTGGCCCTGCTCCCCTGTCCCTCGCATGTCTGATAGGAAAAAGGTGTGCTGCGTAAACTCTCTCATCAACAGTCCTGGTGTATTTAAACCCCCCGCTTCCATGTCCCTGGTGCCAAATCGTCGTAAGAATATATACCCAGTGTTTGCCTCCTATGTCATTGTCTCCTGAGTCCTGATGCAGGAACATCCCGGCTGCCTCTGACGGTCCCTTTCCGGACTACTTATGATATGCCTATGAAGCTTGACCTAGCTTACACGAGAAGATCCTGGAGGATCTTGGCTTGTTGTGCTACGTTGTTGACATCCACACCGTCCCTGATGCCCCTGGGGGCGTATTCCCCCTCCCAGAAGATACTGACCGCCGACGTCTTTCCAGTGCCTGACACTCCGCTGCTATGTTTCCGACGTCCTTCCAGTTCTTGACTCTGTTGTGCTATTGCCTTCGCCTTGTCATGCAACCAATCTGTATCGCGGAGCCTATGAATAAACATGACAACTTCTCTTCAGTTAGGGAAGTTAATTACCTGGCCAGAGCCAAACAGCTGGATGGAAGCATGATGAAATGCATAAAAGAGAAAGTAACTCAACAAGAGATGAGAAGCGTTACATATACTGAGCTATTAAACTGTGGAGCCTTAGACAATGAACTTAAAAAAAAAAAAAACATGAAAGAACTGTATCATTATGTGATAGCAGGCTAAAGAGAAGTGGTAGTTAATAGCATCAGGCTGAACAGGGTCTAAAAGGTACATCGTTCAAAATGCAAAAGTACATTTTGCACAAATGCATTATAATTACGGGCAGAACAATTTCTGAAATTAAGCAGAATCTGTAATATTCACATGTATTTGGGCTGCCGAGGTCATGAAAGAATAGCACAAACTTCCTCTGACAAATACACATGACATGGGAACTTAACATGCTGCAGATCAAAAGATTTGGATGTGGTGGTGTCCATGACTTCGTTAAACACACCGATAAAAGCAAACGTTTGAGCCATCTCTGAAAATCTAAACGGCTGTTCAAATACTCGGGGAGGTCAACAAACTTATAGCAATAGAGCTATGTGTAAAAGAAACATGATGTGTTAAATATAGATCGAGGCCAAAGGCAGCACTCGCTAGTAGAGTCACATAGTTCCGCAACACTCACCAAAATGCCGTCACTGATGGTTTCAATAGACACCCACGCAGCAGCAGTGCAATGATTCCTATCTGGTATCCTTACATCTCCATTCCTCTTTGTGACAACGGTTTATTTGTCAGGTGGCTCAATGTGATGAAACAAAATTAATAATAATACTATTAGTAGTTTTCTTACCAGCTTAAACATATGAGCACATCCATTATTTATTATGACACATTTTAGAAGTAATTGAATCTTTCGCTTAATGCAAGCAAACCTAAGGTGATGCTATTATATAACGAAAAAGGTAAGCAGAAGCATATTTCTTCTATTGTCGCTCCTGATGGCTCAGAGATTGAGGTTGTTATTACTTTTAAATACTTGGGCATCTTAATTTGTTGATTCATGGTCTTTTAGACCCTATGTCAACTCTCTTGTGAAAAAGTTGCGACTTGAGTTTCTATTTCAGAAACAAGTTGTGTTTTTCACTTTGTGCAAGGAAGACAATTGTGCATATCTTCATATCTGCATATCTACATATCTTCAAGTGCTGGATTACGGGGATCTCTTGTACACATATGCCACACCCCAGGCACTACGGATACTGGACTCAGTCTTTCATGCCTCCATACGCTTCATAACAAACTGCAGTCCATGAACTCATTATTGCCTGCTCTGACGGCTCGTCGCCTGACACACTGGTACAGGTTTATATTTAAGGGACTTGTAGGGCTGCTCCCTCCATACTGGAGTGTGTATCTTCAGCGAAAGGTCTGATAGACCCTATGCTCTGGCGCAGCCAATACGCTGGAACGCGATCCAACAACAGCAAAATATATAGCTAACTTGACTTTGCGACAACTAGCATCACAGCAGTTTTAATAGTCACACAAAAGTAAATTGCTTCCTGACTTTGTCATTGAATAAATGATACCCACAGATGTTGCCTTGGCAAAGAGGGAGAGAGAATTGTCTACCAACTGCAGGACTGCTGACCGTTACTGTACTCACACTACTGTAACTGATGGCCCTAAGTAGAATTTACCGTCTGTCTCCCAGTATTCACTGCTTCCATCTTGCTGTGGTAACAAATAGATATCACATAGAACTGCGTTTTCTAAAAACAAAGTCTTTGTCGCGGTATAACACTCCCCGCTTGGGGTCTTCAAAGAGCCCACATTAATGAACAGAATCAGTCTTTGGAGAAAGAAGCAGAACTACTTCTGCGATTGGGCGAGAGAAAGTCTCTTTGGCTTTATCCCTGACGACTTCCACTTCGACTTTCCAGACTAATCCATCCTCTCCTGGAAAGGTTTCTGTAATGATGCCCATCGGCCACTCATTTCTCTTTGCCCGACTGTCTTTCAGAAGAACTAGATCCCCTTCTTTGAGGCTCGGCAATTTTCTTTGTCAGTTCTGTCGAAGCTGCAAAGTTTTGAGGTATTTGCGTCTCCACCTGCTCCAAAACATGTCTGCCATGCCTTGAACCTGCTTCCACTCTTCTTTTCAAAGATCTGCTTCATCATAGCTACCTGACAGGGGAGGAGGCGCAGAGCCCTTCTTGAGTGTCAGGAGCATTGCTGGGGTGAGGATGAAAGGTGATTCCGGATCATATGACACTGGGATGAGCGGTCTAGCGTTCATGATTGCAGCTACTTCGGCCATGAGTGTGATAAGAACCTCATGTGTCAGGCGAGACTTCCTCTGCTCAAGCAGCATGCAATCCAAAATACAGCTGGCAATGCCAATCATACGCTCCCACGCACCTCCCATATGAGACGCATGGGGCGGGTTAAACACCCAGGTGCAGCTCTGTGTGCGCAGGTACTTCTTCTGCTATTGAAGCCTGGATTAGTTTTGTCCATCCCCAGCTCGCGAGAGGCGCCTCGGAAATTAGTCCTGCAGTCGGAGCGTATCTGCTTTGCGGGACCCAGACTGCAAAGAACCTTCTCAAAGCGTTGATAAAGCTGCTAGCACTCATTGCCTGAATTAACTCGATGTGAACTACCCTCGAACACACGCATGAGAACGTCACAGCCCATCGCTTGGAGTTAGAGACTCCTCCTCTTGTGCGACGTGAGACGATTCCCATGGTCCACAGGCATCGAGGCCTACATAGGTAAAGGGAGGTGCTACTTGTAGCCGTTCTGCTGGCAAGGTTGTCATCTGCTGATTTTCAGTCTTTCCCCTCAGTCTTTTACAAGTGATACATTTGTGAAGCAGACTGCTGATACAGCGTTTGGCTCCCACCAGCCAGAACCCTGCACCGGCGCCTTCGGTCAAATGTCTTCCTTGGTGTTTCACTGCTTCATGATAGTGAGACACAAGCAGGGTCACGAAATGATGTTGGCCAGGAACAATGATAGGATGAGTCTCGTTCGTGCTTAAATTTGACTGTCCAATCCGGCCTCCCACTCTAAGAAGTTGGTCTTGGTCTATGGTGGGGTGCAATTTCCACAGGCTGCTGAACGATGGGATGTTGAATC
The DNA here is from genome assembly GCA_901007705.1 of Fistularia tabacaria. NCBI lineage: Eukaryota > Metazoa > Chordata > Actinopteri > Syngnathiformes > Fistulariidae > Fistularia > Fistularia tabacaria. Next base: position 163,763 of record CAAKHD010013576.1, on the reverse strand, counting down.
CTGAGTCAATGCACTTGAGCTCTTTTACATAGCACTCATTCTGGACACTCTTTACAATGCATACTTTGGCTCTTCGTAGCTCTTCATCTGTAGGACGACAAATATTCCACCTCTGACATTCCTTCTGGATGAAGTGGGTGAAGGAGTGAGCTATGTGGATCATGTGTGCCATGGCTTTTACAAGAGTGCTGAACTTGGAGAAGCGTTCAAAGCGTTGTGGATGTACCACATCTCTGATAACGTGTGAAGCTCGTCGTCACCTGGGGACTAACTTCAGAATCGATGTTGAGATCAATAAGATCGTAAGTCTCCTGAAGCTCAGATGGGTGCAAAGATGCATCACGGAGAAACGCTGGTCCTATGAGCCATGCTGTGCTGCCAAGGAGAGCTGATGCCATGGTCCTTGACCCAGTGTCAGCTGGATTGAGGTGTGTTGGGACATACTTCCACTGGCCGGGACAAGATGACTGGCGGATTTGCTGGACCCTATTATGCACATACACATAAAATCTCCTTGAATGGTTGTGGATATATCCCAAAACAACATTGCTGTCCTTGTAGTAGGTGATGTTGTTGAATGTTGTGTCCATCTCTGTGACAATCATCTCAGCAATCTCGACAGGAAGCACAGATGCACAGAGCTCAAGTCTTGCCGTAGTTAGACCAGGCTGGGGGGCCAACTTAGCCTTCCCGAAGACAAACCCAACTTCAGTCTGTTCTTGGTGGCTTGTCACTTTAATGTAAGCCATGGCTGCAATCGCTTTGACTGATGCATCTGCAAGGACCAAAGTTCTCGTCTTAGCCCATCTGAGAGGGACGTATAAGAAAGTGGTAGTTGGAGCCCCTCTCGGTCTTTGAGTGACTGTTTCCATCTGGTCCACTCAAACCTCCATGTCTTTGGGGGGAGGCGAGTACCCATCCTCTGCTTGTGTGGTGAGATCCCTGAGTATTAGTCTTCCATGAACCGTAATGGGTGCGAGGAACCATAGGGGGTCATAAAGGCTATTAACAGTTGAGAGTACCCCTCTGCGGCTGAACGGCTTCTGGTCATCTTCGATCTGAAACATGAAGGTGTCTGTGCGCATATTCCAGGACAATCTAAGGCTACATTGGATAGGCAGAGATCTAGACTGTTGACATCCTTGGATCAATCTTCTGATGGGAATGCCTTGATCACTGCAGGTCTGTTTGACGCAATTTTGTGTAGCCTGAGGTTGGAAGCTGCAGGCATCTGCTGCACTCGCCTGAGGACACTGATGGCTTCCTCCTCAGTGGTGAAGGATTTTAACGCATCATCAACGTAGAACTCACGGTCGATGAATCTACTTGCCTCACTTCCATCGTCCGCCTCTGCTTCCTTAGCTGCCCGTCGTACAGCATACACAGCAAAGGCGGGCAAGGGACTGTTCCCAAAGAGGTGAACTCGCATCCTGTAGTCCACGATGTCAGAGGTCAGGTCGTTGTTCTTATACCACAAGAAGCACAGAAAGTCCCGGTGGTCCTCTTTCACAACAAAACAGTGGAACATGTGCTTGATGTCGCCGGAGATCGCCACTTGTTCCTTCCTGAACCTCATGAGAACACCTCGTAGGCTGTTAATAAGGTCGGGCCCAGTGTGCTAAACATCGTTGAGCAACACTCCTCGATATGACACGCTGTTGTCGAAGACCACACGGATCTTGTCTGGCTTTCTGGGATGATACACACCAAACAGCGGCAGGTACCAGCATTCCTGTTCGGGTTGCATTAGTGGGGCACCTTCTGCATGTGTTTTCTTGAACATTTTGTCCATAAACTCTCGGAAGTGGGCTCTCCACTGCGGTCATTTTTCCAATGAACGCTGGAGTGAGACAAGACGATCGAGAGCCTGGTTCCTGTTGTTGGAGCAGCATTGGCAAAGGAATGCTCACTTTCTTGTCTACTGGCTCCACAGTGCAACCACTGGCTCTCCTCCCCGCTGTCTCTGTACTTCCCACAAGGGTCTTGAACGTGTATGAGTAGGAGGAACCAGAGATTTTAAAGACATCGAAGAACTCTGGCCGTGCAAGGGATCGATTACTGTGCTCGACCAGTATGGCGTACATCCTCTTTGACTCCTCTCTGTGTGTTTGGGAAAACTCTGACGAGGCAGATCTTAGCTCATGCTTAGACCTTTCCCAAATACTTGTGTGAATGTCGGCCTGACCTCCTGGTTGTCCGCTTTGTCCTCAGGCAGGAGGGGACGACTTTGATTTCCAGGTATGTGAGTTCAGGTGAAGTGCTGTCACATGGGCAGGACTCTGTACATTTTATCTCAGCAGTGCAGTTCTTTGCAAGACGTTCTGTGGAGGAGCAACAGCAAAAGCAGATGGAGTGTTCTTTCAAGAGCTGTTTGCGATCACCTATGCTCTTTTCACGGAAGCCTCTGCATCTCCTCAGAGGGTGGGGCTTTTTGTGCAAGGGGCAAAGTTTATTTGGGTTACTGCGTTCTCTGCTTTCTTTAGGCTAAAACTTGGCCATACCTGAGACTCGTGTCTTCTGCACATGTACAGATGTCTTTGCGGGCCTCTCCTATTTGCCCTTTCTCTCTGGCAGAGCTTGCATGAAGAGGTTAAAGTCTGGGTCGGTGCGAGCCTTTGCCTCTTTATGTAGGAGGTCTATTTCTTCTGTAGAAGACAGGTTTAGATCAGCGACAGCATTTTGGAATGATGTTTTCAAGGCCCAATAGTTCATTGGCTGGTCATCGTAAGTGGTGAGGCCTGAGGTCACCAGGTGGCACGGGCGGGTGCGCAGGAGATGGGGAATGTTGTTTGAAGGACTGTTGTAGCAGTGCTACACTTGACTGAGGAGCCTGAGGAGAGTGGTGAGGCACCATGGTAGCAGAAGCAGCAGCTTGGGTCTGGCTTGCAGTGAGTAGGTGGGATGATGAAGGTTTAACTTTGTTTGATTGAAGACATGAAAGATGAGGTGCTGGTAGAGCACAGTCGCTCTCCAGTATAGCAGGTGCACCATAGCTGTGTCGGCTAACCGGAGCTGACACATAGGCAGCTGTGCACTGGTGTTTTATAGACTGAAAGACTGGGTCTTTAGCCTCGCTGCGCACTTCAAAGCCCATATCTTGTAACCCAGACAAGAAAGCATTTCCCCCTGTTATGACAGAATATTTTTGTTTTTCCTCATTTAATGCATCAAGGTTGGCTTGAATACGTGCTAAGTTCAATGAGTTCCATTTTCATTTTGAATATGACGCTCTAGCCTGCGCCGCTTCAGCTTTTGGCTTTGCCATGGCGATGGCCTTGCTAATCCTTGCTTGAGCTGGATGATGCACCAGATGAGCGACTACTCGTTGAGCGTGCAGGCACGAAGTGGTTATCTCCCTTTTCTCTCTTACTGTTGCTACGTTGTGACATTACTGAAATTCAGCGTGGTTTGAATATCAGAAGAAGAAAGCTAGCGTATAGCTATCCGAAGCTGTGGTGTTAGTCTCTTATCTTTGATAAGTTGCTCCGCAGAACAACAATCCTTATCTCCTGTTAGCTGTATTGTCATCTTTTCACTGTCATGGGCTATTTTTCCATTTCAGTTTAAACACTCCCAAAAAACTGCAGGATACAGATGATTAGCTTCTATGAAGTTTCCCGGGAATCTTGTGAATCTATAAAAACAATACAACAAAATGTCTGCATTTTTAAACGAACAAAACATCACAGCACTATTTTATATATAGCTTAGCTCAGCTATCGTAGAAGCTCGGCCAATACGGTTGAACGTGATCCAGCAACGGCAAAATATATAGCTAACTTGACTTTGCGACAACTAGCATCACAGCAGTTTAAATAGTCACACAAACTTGAATTGCTTCCTAATTTTGTTATTGAATAAATACTCTCAGACGATGCCTTAGCAAAGAGGGAGAGACAATAGTCTACCAAATGCAGGGCTGCTGACCGTTACTGTACTCACTCTCCTGTAACTGATGGCCCTAAGTAGAATTTACCGTCTGTCTCCCAGCATTCACTACTTCCATGTTGCTGTGGTAACAAATAAATATCTCATAGAAATGCGTTTTCTAAAAACAAACTTTTTGTAGAGGCATAACAACCACCCTGAAGGACCTGAAAATGGAAGCATCAGCTTCTTGTTGCTTCTAACTGTTTATATTCAAATGTCATTGTATTGTTATTTTTTATTTTGAAACTGTCTGGGGTTGTATTGCATTTGCCTCTTGGCCAGGGCCCCCTTGAAAAAGACATGTGCGGATCTCAATGGGACTTTCCCCGTTAAATAAAAAAAAATTAAAAAACTATCCTGAAGACACCAGCTTGATTGCAGGAAAAGAGGCCAACGGATGTCAAAATCACTGTTGTCTGCCATACATAGTCTGTACCACGTCAGAGTGTGGGTGTCCCTTGAACAAATAATATTTGACCTTGATTATCTTCCCTCAGTAGATAGGGAAAATAAAGATAAATAGCCTGTATGATAATTTGACAAGTGATAATACATCACATATTCAACGCTGACCCTGTGACAGTCCTCACTCTGAACATCAATGATATGATGATTTAATGATACGTGGGCTGTTAACATTGTCTCTGTAGCCACCAGCCCTTGATGAGTCATCTTGCCGAAAAGGAAATGATAAGAGGTGCATGTTTGGTTTTGTAATGTTTTTTTTTTTTGGTTGGTGTAACTGATAATGTCCTGCTCAAGTCAGTAAGTTTTCAACATACCATTGTTTTCATTCCTCGAGGCACGCACAAAGAGGTTTATATCCAATAAATAAAGACATATATGAAGCTGGCTGTCAATTGTCCGATAGTCCTATCAAACTAATCAGTTCAGTTCTAATTATGTGACTTGATCGAGGCATATTTAAATGAATTGTAAATTCTGTTATAAATAGATCCATATTCATATCCGGATCCATCAATGTACTTGTTCAGCGAAAATGCCAGATAATCAGAAGACAGCCTCTCATTAAAACAACCGTTACTCTTTTATTGAATGTGTTGGAGACCCCCTCCACTCTCCCTGGCTCTGATGAGGCTCTAAGACCTTGCTTGAGGCCTTCTAACTGTGGTATTTTATATCCTCACGAGTAAAGTCAATGGAGCAGCTTTACTGCAGCCGCGACCCGATCTCATTGATCAGATCCATTGATGACAAGAAATACCATAATTGGTTGTTTTACGGCATGCACTTAAATATATTAACATCTGTTTATTTGTTTGTTTTATTTTTAGCTTGAATAACTTTCCATATAGGTAGCGATTTAACTGAGTGACACGTGGAAGTTCAGTTGCAGATGTTATAAAGGGTCACCGCTGACCTGACGGACGGAGCAGCTGTCTATTGAGGGCCTCGAAATAAAAGCTTTGCCTCAGATCAGTGAAGCATCAGACACAATAGCCTGAGTTCTGCGGGTCTCTGAGGTGGGAGCCCCTCCTCTGTCACTCACTGTGAGAAGACACACACACACATAAAACACACAGACACACACACTCACACACGAGGAAAAGCCAGATCCAAAAACATGTGTAGCACTCGCTCGGTCTTGCACTTAAAGTTAAGATTTAAATGGTCTTTTATGACAAAATACACATGCAGACATGGCAAAAATAAGATATTGATTTGAGCGTAAAAGGCATAGTGCTCAGTTGTTGCACCTGTAAAACACTGACAAAAAGCAAGGCACTAAAGTCAGCATTTATTTTCTCCCCCCCACCGTTTTTTTTTTAACTGCATCTTTATCAGTCTCTCTGTTGGTGCCCATAAGCTGCCCTGGTTTGTCGGTAACCCTGCACCCACCCAATGGAGAGGACTGTGGCTCTGCTAAAAGATAAAAGCTCACAGCCTCCTCCTTTAATCTTCCCCTTTCATTTTTCAACATTTCCCTCCGTTGCAGCAACCCTCTTAATAGCACTTTTATCAATGAGACATTTTGGGTTCGTCTTTTGTTTCTGCTGCAAAGTGGTGCTCGAATTCCAAATCTGTTTCTCAAGCTGTCTGTCTTTTAATGCCTTGATCCCCTTTCTTCTCTATTATTTGTCTTTGTCACATCCTTTGCTATATGTTTCTCCTTCCCCTTTTTGTGGCTGCATCCTGATCACCGCAGTGTTTATGCGATTTTGAGACATGATAAATTATTGAATATCTATCTAGATATAATGTGTGTGTGAAGAGCGAGTTAGGCGTTGAAGAGACAGTGTTGTTTCTTCTTGCTTACTTTTCTGTCTTCTTCTCCCACTCACAGTTTCTATTCTTGGCCCAGCATTGTAAAGCTCTTATTTATTTATTTTTATTTTTCGACTTGGTATGAGCTCCCCTGTCACTGCATGTCAGAGCTCCTCTGAGTAATGGCTGGTCACTACGTGCCAGATTAACAACCTTGTTACTCGGGCTTCTGGGGACTTTGTCACTTCTGTAAGTTTGATGCAATGTGTAGGGATGTTACAAGACATTTCAAAGGCTCTTTTATGTGAAACACGACCAAACAAGTCAAAATCGTCGCAGTTTGGGTAAAGCTCTGCTGTAAAAATATCCACACATTCAAAATCTATAAATCCTGACCCAACAGTATGATTTGAGACCAAAAGTAGTGGTAAGACGTTTTACAATTTCAGCTCTTGGTTGCCATCGCAGAAGTGAGCGGATCCACACCGGTAGATTTAGTCCATCCACCATTCAAAAAAACAAAACAAAACAAACTTCTCTCAGTGCCCATCATAATGTAGGATTCTTAAATTACAATGCAGCATGCCAATGCCATGGTTTAACCAGCCCATAAGCGTTGCTAAGCAACTAAAAACAGAAATGGCCTTTGTAAAGAAAAAAATAAAAAGTTATTTAGGAGTGTGCTTAGGAGTACACCTGAACATGAATGAGCACGTATTACTATCAGTATCTTTACAAGGGTCCACAATCAAGAGAAAAACACACTGTCATCAATGTCAACCTTCAACGTTGTCGAGTGCCAAAGATGAGAAGGTCTTGCATGGTGCAGGTCTTATCGAGATGAAGGAGTTTAACGGCAAGGTTTAACTACGGATTCCTGTTTCCAGTGAGGTTTAGGCCACTCGAGCACTTCCATTCAGGGTTCGGTAATGACAAGTTTCAGTCAACTGCCAGTTTTTGATGCAGTTTCTCAGAAACTGCATCAATTTCATGCTTTGAGCATTTGCACAATTGTATTTGTCTTGTGCTGCATTATCTTATAAATCCTAGCAAAGCTTAGGTGTGCCAATGAACATAAAAGATTAATAAAAATTAAAATAGTGTTTATCTTAAAACTGATAATACATGCATTTATAAAGCACTTTCTTTTAAAGTGCAGCGCATTTAGAAAAAGTCACACTGGAGACACAAATATTCACTCATCATGTAAAGATAAACAACAATTCAATCTTTCATTACCACGATTGGGCATTTTAGAGTTGCACTGCCTGCATGTTTTTGGACTGTGCGATGAAACAGCAGAGCCAGCAGGAAACCCAAGCAGACACGGGGCAACTATGGAGACTCCAAAAGCCCACTGTCGGAATTCAACCATGAACCATCTTGCTGAGAGGATGAAGCGCTAACCACTGTGCAACAGTGCTGCCTGTATGTATCTAGTTGATGTTCCTTAATACATCATTGTAAGAGGATAATAGGCACTTTTACCACAAAATTTGAATTTGTTGTTTTTTTTTTCAAAAAAATAATGGCATATGCCATTAACTTTCTCCATTCCCCTTTCCCCCCTTTATTTAACGAGCAACACATTTTCTTGCTGCACACAGTCTGTGATTTTGCAGCATTTGGGTAAAGGCGTTTGCTGAAGCTGAAGTTGGGCCTCTTCATATGAAGGCACATTTTGGCTGCTGCTGCCTCTCGGTCCATTACTTCCCGGCTATATTTCATCCTGATCCGCTGTCAACATCTGCTAAGAGCGACACTTTGTTTTGTTTTGCAGACACAGTTTTGATGAACAATAAGAGCAAAGCACACTGACAAACACATCGCAGTATATATCATAACTAACGTAACAGTCCCTCCCCCTCTTCCAGTTAAATGCTCTGAACTTGGAGCTGCTGCAGTAGAAAATATTCAATTTAGGTAATGTATTTCTTCATTTATTTAACCTCTGACAGGAATCTTATTTCCGTCAGCGAAAGCTGCAAATGCAAATGCTGTCTCCAGTTGGCCATCCACTCAAATATTGTGCTACCACTTACACAATGATAATGATTTAATATTTATTTAACTGTCGAAGATTAATGTTCCCTAAGTTCTTGCTTACATGTCAAAGCAATATATATATATATATATATATATATATATATATATATATATATATATATACATACATATATATATTTATTTATTTATTTTTTATTTTTTTGATTTTGTTTACAGTTCCAATCCATATAATTACTCTCTCTAAAGAGGTGGCAACAAAGTGACTTGTTAACTATAACGTTCACATTAGACTTTGGAAAAAAAAAAGAGCGAGGGCTTTCACATTGATTGTCAGGGTGAGGAGGTTGTGTGAATATAATCAGCCGTGGTAAGTTGCTTAAAGCCAAGTGCTTATGTCGGTTTGCGAGCGTCTGATTACAATGTTGGGGAAACAGAGTGGCAAACAGACATTGTGACTAACAAGCCCAGGCCGTAATAAGCAGGGCCTCGCTCTCTCGGCAGTGGCGGTGTGAGGTCAGCGGTGATTGATTCAAATGAGAGCGAGAGAAAGACTCAAGCTGAGCCATTGTTTTATTCCAAAGCTTTAATGGGTATTATTAAAAGCATATATGTGTCGGGGAAAAAAATAAATAAAAAACTGGCGTGGATGTGAAATAAATAATGCTTTTTATCCAGAATAGCAGAATTCAGCCTTGTTTCAGTCATTAATTTATCAATTTATTTCACAAAATGTTGTGGTAAATGAACAGCATGAAGAGTATATCAAGATGTCATCGCCAAGTACTTGACACCAGCTTCAGGGTATTTGAATCGGTTCTTGAAATTAAAGCATAGAAGTTAAGTGAGCCGCCGCTGCCTGGGGTGCTTTAAAAGCTTTTATTTGTTGAATAAATCAATTTTTTGTGTTCAAAGTTGAAGAAATTCAAAAATTTCTGATTCAACCACTTTTTTTGTCATTTGCATGCAAAGATATGTGTACATAAAAGGTTTTATTTTCAGCTGTAGAGCTTTGGAGATCAAGAAGGTGGATGATTTCAGGTACTTAGGGTCAACAGTCCAGAGCAATGGAGAGTGTGGAAAAGAGATAAAGAAACGGGTTCAAGCAGGTTGGAATGGGTGCAGAAAAGTTTCAGGGCTTCTATGTGATAGAAGAATTTCATCTAGAATGAAAGGAAAGGTTTACAAAACAGTGGTGAGACCAGCGATGCTGGATGGTTTGGAGACAGTGGCACTGAACAAAAGACGGGAGGCAGAGCTGGAGGTCGCAGAGATGAAGATGTTGAGGTTCTCTTTGGGAGGGACCAGGATGGATAGGATCAGAAATGAGTCCATCAGGGGGACAGCTCACGTTAGATGTTTTGAAGAGAAGGTCAGAGAAGCCAGACTGAGATGGTTCGACCATATACAGAAGTGACTATATTGGTAGACGGATGCTGGAATGGGAGATGCCAGGCAGGAGGTCTAGAGGAAGACCGAAGAGAAGATTTATGGATGTAGTGAGAGAAGATATGAAGGTACTTGGTGTGAGAGAGGAGGATACAGAGAATAGGGTTAAATGGAGGAGGTTGATTCGCTGTGGTGATCCCTGAAAGGGAAAAGCCGAATGGAAAAAGAAGAAGAAGAGCTTTGGAGACATTAACTAAGTTTTCCTTTTTTGCATCAGCAATTTGCAAGTACACTCTTATATCTAAATATAATTTCACTGCAATTAAGTTAGATATAGGATTCACTGTTAAGATTTTTTTTTATTTAAACCAAAACTACTGTCAAGAATATAAGCACTATCAAGAAATTGAAGTTTATTATTTCTACTGAATGAAGCTTTGTATCGTTGCACAAGTAACTGACGACTACGCGCAAACTGTAGTTATTCGTTATTTCTTGTGACATATACGCAGAATGTTTGAGTTAAATTCTCATTTTTTGGATTCAAGGAGAATTTGGGGATTGTGTGAGTTCGGAAAGCATGGAGAGAAAAAAAAGGCCAGAGCCAATTAGAAAATGACTGCTTGAAACAATACTGAGATCCCTAAACCCTGATATGAAGTGTGTTTCCGAGGTGACTGATGTTGTCGTGGAGACCTGCTGAATGTCACAAGCAATCTGTGCCTGCATGGTGAGAGTGTTTTGTTTTACTTTTTCACCGACTGTAGAAAATGAGCGATTTTCTTTGATGGCGTGCTGAAGTTGTGGTTTGGAAGGCTGCCATTAGCAAACTCCCCGTGTGTCAGCGCTGTGCGGGTTTTCGCTCTTAAACCTTGCGACATATCAGATAATTATGGATTCATTTATTTGTTATCTATACTACATATCGTGCAGTCAGGGTCACCGGGAGCTGGAAAGTATCCCAGTTTTCAGTGGGTAAGAGGTGGGGGTTCATCCTGGACCGGTCGCCTGGCAATTACAAGGCCACAAAAAGACACATAAACAACCATTGAAAAAACAGTGCACTAATGCAGCTTTGTTTCAAGATTCAATGTGTTTGTTGTCATTTGTACAGTGTGGAAACATGTTTCCCTGTACAAGGAAATACTGACTTTGCTGTCTGCAGTTCATTTAGATATGCATTGATGATAAGTAATGGTAGTGTAAACATTATCATAAATATGAAATATGTGTTGGTCGTGCAGATAGAACATGTGAGCGCAGCTCGGCTTGGAACTCACAAAGTGCAGGCGCAAGGATGAGTGCAGTTTAAATGGACAGTGGTTCGATGTGCAGATAAGTGTAGCACTGGCTGTGCCGTATGGGAAGTGCAGAAAAAGAAAAAAAATGAGTGTCTGAGGCCAGCCGGGTTGAACGAGTGCGAACTGTTCCTGTTGAGGGTGGACGTGGTCCTTGTCGATGGAAGCAGCTCTCCTGTGGACTCTGCAGTGGTAGATGCTGTGCAGAGAAGGCAGTGGGGTTCTAGTGATCTTCTCTGCAGTCTCACTTCAGGTGTCTGCGGTCCAGAGCAGTGGTCCAGATGGTCAGGATGCTCTCAATGCAGCTGTAGACGTTGCTGAGGATCTTCGGCAACATGCTAAACCTCCTCAGCCTCCTCAAGAAGGAGTCTCTGTTGAGCCCTCCTCACCGTCTGCATGGTGTTGAGGGACCAGGTGAGGTCCTCGCTTCAGTAGGCATCCAGCTGCTCAACCTCCCAACCTCAAGACCTCGGAGGAGCAGTGGCTGATAAGGTCTCCTCTCCTTGCTCATGTCCGCTACCATCCCCTTGGTCTTATCCGTGTTGAAGGTGTCCTCACACCACGATGCCAGACTGACCACGTCCATCCTGTCGGCTGTTTCGCCTCCGCTGTCAATGCTTCGTTTCACTGCGGTGTTGTCTGCAAACTTCACAATGTTGGTGTCCTTATGGAGGGGCGACACAGTGGTGGGTAAACAGGGTGTAGAGGACGGGGCCGAGGAATGATGGGATGGGGCTGTCCGCGGAGATTCGATGCTGGAAAAGCATCTCTGACCTTCAACATTGTCACAATGAAATCAGTATGTCAATACGTTTGTTGTTTGTTTGTTTTTTTTACAGGGGTGAAAATGCTAAGTACTTCTTCGAAAAGGCCTAGCTAGATAGTCTTGATAACTCTTTTAGAGGACTACATTTATATTGCTATTTCTAAAGGAAATGGAAAAGAGAGAAAATTACCACCACTTGCCTTTGCTTTGGTTAAAGGAAATTTCCCAGCAGGAAGAGGACCCCGACAGAGATTTTAGGGAAAACAAATGCCTCGGTGAATAATTTAGCTGAGGAACTCTTTTATTGTGGTTGCAGTACTTAATTCTAAGACAGATTCCTGTTTGCAAACAGGATTAAGTAATCAATCAAAGTCAAAAGTTCATTCATGTGTCTGAAGTTGATTTTAAGGTTTCCTTTTTTGCAAATGTGGTGCACCTGAGCGCACAGCTGGTGTGTTCCAAATGATTTTTACTGTGTCATACACACACACGCATGAAAAGATATATTTTCTTTGTAAACTCCCTTGCTTGTAATTTCGACTGAAGTTTTAATGGAGTTTTGACCTTCATTTTCCTCTCCCGTCCTAAGTTGCCTGTTTCCATTTAAGTGCCTTCGTTTTCTCATGGGCCTTTTTCCCCATTCACTTCTCTCCTCTCTTTCATTAAATCAAATCCACTCCTGCTTCCGTTCGAGTCTCTTTTACAATATATTCCTGCGCGGTCCTTGATGACTTGTCCACTTACACCATTACGTTTGATCGCTGGATCGTGACTTTAATTGGAACAGACAACAGCAAAAAGGCCACCTTTTATTTCTCTTTTGTTATTTAACAAACGAGTGAGTGGAAAATCTTGTGCCGCAAATACGGTGTGTTAAAATCACTCTATGAATAACAATAACATGGAAACAAAACTCTGTAGAGGGGTTGCAAGAGGTTTTATCTCTTCATTTCATTATACTTTTAAACCTTGCCTTAAGCGGAATCATCGGCAGATTTAATTATTTTTATTTGTATCATTACATCAATACAATTTAAAATGCAGTCATTGGGTGTGACTTCATCAACACACTCTGCTGTGATCGAAAGAATACATTTGTTTTACAGAACCCCATAAACTTTTAGATTTCTGAAAATGTGCCATTTCAAGTTTTAATTTTTTTCCTTTTTATTTCCTTTTTTTTTCCTTTTTTTTTTTTTTTTTTTTTTTTTGTTTTTTTTTTAATTTTAATTTTTTT
>CAAKHD010013576.1:121633-147280 GCA_901007705.1 Fistularia tabacaria | reverse complement strand
CTGGATGTGTGGGTGCAGCTCCACCGTGGGTGGTGTTTGGAGTGAGAGCGCACCTGTTGTTGCTGCTGCCGGTGTGTGTGTGTGTGTGTGTGTGTGTGTGTGTGTGTGTGTGTGTGTGTGTGTGTGTGTGTGTGTGCGCGTGTGTTTTGAGATCCGGGAGCAATCTGTGTCCCTCATGCACTAGAGGTATAATTCCCAAATGCTAAAACTTGGATATTGATTTTTCTTTCAATTTCAATGCCTGCGGATTGGGATAAATACATCCCTGCTCTCAAAATCAGAAGATGCTGTAGATTGTGCTTGATTTTGCACATCCATTTACCATCCTCTTCTTCAAACTCACAGAAAATATAAAGGAAAAAGGGACTTTTTAGGGCCACCATTTAAGTTCTTATCTAAAATTACGTAATATATATATATTGTAAAAATACCTTCCTTGTTTAGAGAAAATCATGATAAAAAGGTTAGGTTAATTGCAGTAATATTACGTGTGTCTGATTAAAATTGGCTTTCTTGATGATTCCCTCTGACAGTTTCTGGTTGATTGTCAAATAAATGCGTCGAAATGTTCCATTTCATAATCATTCGATTTTATGAATTACCAGTATTGATTAGTGTGTGTTCAGAGGTCAAAGCCATTTTCATTTTCATATTGTGTGTGTGTGTGTGTGTGTGTGTGTGTGTGTGTGTGTGTGTGTGTGTTCTCAATACCCTCCACCTGATGGGAAATGAATAAAATAGGCAGACAGATGCAGATCTACTCAGACAGCGTGCTAATTTGATGTGGAGAGAAGACAGGGCATTAATACTTTTCTTATCTGCCGCACCTTCAGCTTTGTTTGGTGATTGTCTGCAGACTTAACGCTTATCCGGTTGGTCCGAGCACTTCAAATCCGCCTCTGATATAAAACACCTCTGTATCGAGGATCATCTGGGCGGGCGCTGCAAATTACACGCACAGTAAATGAGAAATTTTCTGTGCTAAAATGAGGAAGATTTAAGTGAAAAAGAAATCAAGATATAAAAAAAAAAATTAAAAAAATGCAAAAGCGGGAAGGAGAAATTAGGGTGAGACAAAGCCTTCTGCTCACAATCAGGTTGGTAAACAGTTGAGTGTAATACTGCTCTTTAAATTGGTCTCTAATAGAATCCCAATGATAAGACTGCCACTTCACTGCAACAGCGAGGAGAGTTGCCTAATGGGAGTGGGATTGCCTTTTCAAACCAGCTGAGCCCGGTGGTATTGTCCCTTTCTTGTTCCAAATTAACAATCTACATCTCTGTTCCCCCTTCTTGCTGCTGGATGTTTTGTTTGTTTGGCTTTGGTACTTATGTTTTTTTTTTTTTTTCGTTTTTTTTTTTCATTCAAACCTTGCATAGTGTTTGGGTCTCTGAGACCCATCTTTGTTTTGTTTTTTTTTACCTGAAGAAAAATAATACAAATTACTATTTCTTCCAACTCGTTTGTGAGCTGCTGATGCCATTTTGGTTGCTCTCCCCCAGACATGATGTACCATCTAAACCAGCAGAACACGGTTATAAGACCTAGGCTGCCTGCAATGTCCTTGGACCTGACAATGGATGGTGGCAACAGTATGGAAAAACAAGTCTAATATCCAACCTTCACGGCTGGCAACAAAGAAGAGCCCTGTCAAGTCTTCCAATTTTGTGTACACACTTTTGTAACATCTCAGCATGCGGTGCCTTTGTCATCTGGATGCCACTGAACCCTGAGCGTAACAGAAGCTCCAGAACTGGGAAAGGCATTGTTGAGACCTGGTACCCAAAGAAAACAACATGCTCTGAGAACTCTGGCTGCAGGGGGAGCCATACGGGGGGAAGATTCAAGAGCAGAATGCCGGTTCCCCCTCGAACCAGACCTATACAACCCCCTCCTGCAGAGCCCGAAGTGAGACTGTATGTCTGATGCTAACTATTCTAGCTATAATTTGAGCCGAAAAGGACAGCAAGACGAGAGTACGCCACATGCATCAATACATGCGCAGCACATACATAGTAAGTCCCGTTCTCCCTCATGTGTTGTACAGATGTTGTATAAAAAACCATTACGGTCAATGGGGCTGACGTGTTCTATCGTGACATCCGCAGTCACTGAGTGTATTCAACTTTTGTCGTGTATATTTATATGAAGTTCGAGTAAGTAAAAATCAGCAATTGTGAAATACCTTGCTTTATTTGTGAAAGTGTTGAATTTGTTCCCCCGCGTTTTGACTGTGAAAGATTTGTCTTTTTTTTTAACTACATTTCATTCAAAGCACAAACGAAAACCAAGGACAACCTAAATCCATAAATGTGATCTCTTAAAGGTAAAAGGCGAATATCATCTGTATATGCGAGGCATGTCCAAATTTCGGACAGCGGGCAAAATGCAGCCCATGTTCAACTTTACACTGGCCCGCAGCCTCTGTCAAAAAATCAATAATAAACAGTCGCCAACGCTCTTGACCAAAGTATAAAACACGGTGTACAAAAGGCTATTTTATATCAATACATTTTATGTTGATTTACTGATCACATTTAGAAGTTCATAGTGAACATCTAATTGTGAATGATATGTAATTTTTCAAATGAACCTAGATATTTTTAATCTTTCTGAAAGTTTTTTTTTGGTCCTTTTTCCTGATTTGATGTGGTATTCAAACATGACAGACAGTGATTTCGCTAAAAAACTTTAGATTTGTGTTCTGTGTTAAGTAATAAAAAGTATGCCATTTGCAATAAAAAAACAACTCATGAAATAGTTTGTTTTGCAAAAATTGTTAATGGTTCAAAGAATGTCAGGCTGAATGGTCGGCCCTCACACATTTCATCTCACCAAATATGGCCCTCTTTGCAAAAAAGTTTGGACACCCCAGACATATGCTGTTTATGTTGTTTTTGATGAGGGTGAAGTAAAAATCTGTTAACTTTTTGACCTGTTGATTATGTTGAATTAAAAAACACACAAACTGCAACAGGTCCATCAGACCCATGAACCCTGGCTCAGCAACAAAAATATGAAAGCCACACAAGGGTTACATATCGACATTTGTGAGGCAACAAAAAAAGTGGGCAAAACTGGACCCCGAACAAACAGAAATATAAGTAAACGGATCACCTTGGAAACAGTCAGACCGCAACCTCAAACCATTTTGAGAGGGAATAAGGACCAATGGGTGGGGAAGCACCCGGCAGTATTGTGGCTCACAACGGCACATAACAGCTTTCAGAGAAACAAACACTTTCACCCATGAGTGTGTTCATGTATAAGCAATGGTCAAATTGCAAATCCCCGGCAAAATATCGAACAAAACATTTCTAGTCCATTTGGCAGGACATTGCTTCATAATTGTATTTATTTTTCCCCTGTTTATAAAGCCTTCTGTAGCTGCTTGGAATATTGATAAGCAATGGATGCCTGGACACGTCAGTTTTGCTTGAGACCTCTTTAACACACCGAAAGCATTATCACGCGTATCTTGCTCACGAACACAAGGATTCATGCCTGGGAGTCCAAAAAAGCTGCACCACTTGTCTTGTTGAAGTGTGTGTGCTTGCGTATGAGAGAGAGTGGTTGTTTTTTGTTTTTTTTTCCCTTCTCTAGCAATCAATTTATCTCGTCTTCCGCCACTCCTTCTCTCATCCCGCTCTCCCTTCGCTTTTGCATGCCTCTATATATCTTTGGCCATTTAATTACCTGGACAGGAAATAAATCCCACGTGCAAGCAGTACTTGAGGTTTATTTATTTGTCCGTGGAATTATAAGGCACGGCGGCGTAGATTCTAGTTTAGACTCCATTATGAGACAAGTAGCATCTCCGGCCT
Source organism: Fistularia tabacaria (assembly GCA_901007705.1). Lineage (NCBI taxonomy): Eukaryota > Metazoa > Chordata > Actinopteri > Syngnathiformes > Fistulariidae > Fistularia > Fistularia tabacaria. The sequence continues at coordinate 143,455 of CAAKHD010013576.1, read as the reverse complement.
TTATAAGGATTTGGTAATTGGTTCATCAACCTGACAGCGTGACAGAAGACATGTTGTTGTGTCGACTAATGCAGCTGTTGCATGCCATCTTTCCACAAAGTGATATTTGCCCGCCACATCCTATGAATCCTTTGAATATTTTGCATGTTAGCTTTTCTTTGAAAATTAAAATGGCGCATGATCATCCCGGCATGTGTGTATCAAACCAATACGGGTGTTTTGGGATTGCCAGATAAAAGTGTGTGTGCCACCCACACCCGCCAGATTATGTCACATCAAGCTATTTAAGACTCATTGAGCTGTCGTTGATCCCAGAGCCGGAGGACATATGTGGGATGCCACCAAGGTCAGTGCATTGGGCGTTTCCCCATGGAAGGTGCTCTGTCAGTGGATACTCCACTTGTTTCACTCACTTCCCTCGCATCTGCGCCTCGTCTTGATCACATCTATACTGAATCGGGCTTGATCTGTAAAATTTGTCCTGCAGGCTTCGGTTGTGTAGGAGAGAGGTCATATGTTACATAGGTAGATCTCACACGGACTCGTCGGAATTTCCTAATTATATTCATGAAGTGTTTTAAATTCATTTGATTAATATCTATTTCTGTATTTATAGTACCCATTCTTCTTATTATTACTATTTTCAATGCCACTTCCCCTTTTAATTTTGATAGACTCATGGGGATATCCTAATTATATGCATTAAATGCTTTTTAAAATTAATTTGATTAATGTTACCCATTTATGTTTTACCCATTATCATTATTGCTATTTTCAATTTCACTTCCCCTTTTAATTTTGTACCACCCCTTTTTTGTTGGCGGTTACCAGAGTTAGAATTTTCCAATTCCGTGCACCATCTTCTGCTTCATAGGATTTCCTCATCATTGTCTCGAGGTCTTAGTCAGCAGAAAATAATTCATGGGATCCTTTTTGCTACGTCCTCAAAAGCGTTGCCTTTAGTTCCTTTATTTTTTTTTTGGTGGGGGGGGGGGGCAAACACCTATACTTTTATGATAAGACATCTTCTCCTATTAGTTTGCTCTCGGGTGAAATTACTGCCACCGTAATGCGACCGGACAAATGAGATGTTTGACCTGATGGTGGTGTTAAATGGGAAATGAATGGATCTCCAAAATGCTGAGGAATTTCTAAAGCACTTTTGTGTGTCGACTTCAGATCGTATTATGCACTGCGCTGCACGGGCCACCTTGAGTGCTACAGTTAGCTGTTTGGAGTTCATTAATTAACAAAAATTGTGACTTCAAACAGAGATGGAGCAATGAAATAACCACAGTGTGATAATCTTGGGTGTGTGTATCTGGATGTCTTTGTGTGTAGCCTACTTCTGGCGAACTGCTGAAGTGTATGATGGAGGGTCATTACATTCTCGTTAGTTCAACCTCAAAGCTCTGAGCCTGGAGCACAGCTGCCCCTGTTCCCCAAATACAGGCAAAATCCGAGCCAAAGGGCCATCTATATTCCCCGAAATATCAATCTTATGCTCTCCTCCCCTTCTTTTGGATCCGTCCAAGTGTTTCAACTGTTCATCTGCCTCTCTGCGGGCATTCTTCCACACGGTGTCCACAACATGTTGAGCCATTTAGGAGACTTTTCTTGCTCTCTGTCTGAGATGTTTGCCACGCTGGTACTGGGTATTCTCTAATTGATTTAGTCATCATGAACACTCACAGGTCAGGTCATGTTTCTCCCGCTACGCAATACACTTTTCATTAAAAATCCAAACGCTGTTTATCATCAGCCATCTTTCTGTAATTTAAGCCACACAAAATGAAATTTTATATCTGATAATAACTACCTGTGTAATCAGGCATTATTGTGTCATGACATTTCCGAGGATTAGTGCACACTTACAGATGAATATGTTATCAGATCCTTGAGACAGATTTGTTAGTGATTATACACTTCAAATGATTTATGTTTCTTTTGTGAATAGAGACGGATTCGAGTTTTGAGGATTGTTGTTGATTTTTGTCATTAATTCGTTCAGTCTCGTCTGAGTGCATGTGTGTCAGCCCCAAAGATGACGATGATTTTTCATTTGAGTTTTTTACACAACAGACATATTAATGCCTTTTTCAGTCTTTTAATTTCTTGTTTTTCATTGTTTCGGTGAACCTTCTGTCTTCCGTGATGATAATTCAGACTCACTGGATTTTTTTTATTGATTTTCTTTCGTAAACATTTTTAGAACGGATAACTCCGTTATAACCCAATCTACTAATCTAACAAAATTCTTAAAAACTTGACTAACAAAACTTGAATTCATCCCTATCATTTTGTGGATCGCTGTGACTATCATTATTATCAAATACTAATCTATTTATTTACAAATTTAGCAATCAATGGGTGTCCATTACAAGTGACCTCTAGTAACTACCAGCAAGATGTTAATATGCACATAATTTATCAAACCACAGAGGATGCCCTGGAAAGTGCAGTAATGTGTCGGTTTTATGACCATTTCCTTTTTTTGTTGAGGGATACATGCCTGCTGGCCACGAGACAGCAGGGGCTGTGGATTGGCCAGAGTAAACCTTTGTCTCGTGAAATGAATTCAAATCATTGTCTTTCTCATTCCCCCCTCCCAAAAAAAACCAATACACTGAATATGATAATAACAAATAGATCCATTCATGTCCAAAATAAGAGAAAAAAGTAATGAAACAAGAGAAACCGAAGGAAAACGAATATGATAGGAGACATAAAAGACAAAGAGATAAAATAAAAAAGACTGAAAAAACTTTGTTTGAACATGAATATATGGGATCAGATTTTTAGACTATTAAATTGAGCTGCTGTGAGACCAGGCGATGAACTGAGAGTAACAAGGTGATATACAGTCTGGAGCTGATCTGAAATATTGCTGAGATGCTATTCTTATTTTATTTATGTATTTACATGTATCTTATTTTCCTGCTAATTTATGTGGATTTCATCCATCCATCCATCCATCCATCCATCCATCTTCTGCCGCTTATCCTGTGCTCAGGGTCACGGGGAATGCTGGAGCCTATCCCAGCTGTCATGGGGCGAGAGGCGGGGTACACCCTGGACCGGTCGCCAGTCAATCGCAGGGCCACATGTATCGACAAACAACATTCACTCACTCACTCACTCATTCGGGGTAAATTTTCCCAAGTTTTTCCAATGAACCTGCTGCATGTTTTTGGACTGCGGGGAGGAAACCGGAGGACCCGGAGGAAACCCACGCAGACACGGGGAGAACACGCAAACTCCACACAGAAAGGTTCCCTGTTGGAATTGAACCAGGGTCCTTCGTGCTGTGAGGCTGCAGCACTGCGCCACCGTGCCGCCCATTATGTGGATTTCATCTCATAAAAAATTAAACTTTTGTTTTTTAATCAAACCTGAACCCTTATTGTATCACATTAAAATGTATTTTTCTTTTTTTTTTTCATTTCTACCATAAGTGTGACCGGCTAAACGTAGGATTGGGCAGTCCTGGACAGGTGTAGGTCTGTTCTTTTTAAAATATTTGAGCTCACATGATTTATTTATATTTGAATAACCACGCGTCACAGTCGATCCCTTGAGTCTTAATTGAGTCCTGCAGATACATTATACCGAAGCTGATGTCCCTTTGGGTCCAGACATCTGATCGGGATGCCTTCTGGGTGCCTGCAGTTAAAGATTCCCCAGGTGTGTCCGTGCGGTAAAAGGCCCTGCAGTTGACCCAGAACATGCTGGAGGGCCTATACTGTACATCTAGTCTGGTCAGGGAATGCCTCAGGGTTCTGCTCGTAATGGTAAAATACGTTGTTGGGGACATGAATGTCTGGCTCGACCTCCTCGGTCTGTTGCCACCGCAACCGCTGGATAAGTGGTTTGACAGTGACTGACTTACTGGATGGATGCCTGAATAAATGATACCAAAATAATGGATAATAACATTAGCCAGTATCATGACCATCACTTGCCCTGCGGCGAATAGTTTCTTTCTGCTGTATAAATGGTGGTCAACCCTCGCATCCGCCTCCCACAAAATAGTCTAAAATATTGCGATTGTTTACGATCCCGCCAAAGTCCATCAAGAATGTGGTTTGTGACGGATTTTAGAGCATAAGGCCCCCCAAAAAAATCAATGAATACATTCCTACACAAATAGAAATAAAATAAATAAATACATAATAAATAATGATAATAAATAATAATAATAATAATAATAAATATACAAAAATGTACTTTAGAAATTGTACATTAGATTAACAAATTCATGTTTATTTTCCTCAAAAGTAATTGTTTCTCGCGAAGCTCCATGCTTATGTTATCCCAGACAAATGACACCTGAAGCAGAATCATACTGTTGACTAAAAAAAAGGACTCAGCGGTTCATTTGTTGACCAGAACCAACTGTTCCTGCCTCGCAAAGGCAGGGCGTCACAGCATAAAGACAATGACACCTGTTCAGCTCTGGAAGATTATTGCATGTGATCAGAGCAGTATCAGGGATGATAACGAATCAGTGGTCAGCCTTGCAACAAAATACATGCAGGACTGGGAGTGTGCTGGAGTAGAGGGGAGCACAAACACACAAACACACACACACTCAAGATAGAGTGTGGGAGGGAATTATTAGTGAGAAAACAAACACCAGCGTTTCACTACTCCAAGTCCAAGTCCTGCCCATTCAAATTCTGTTGCAGCAGAGACTTTAAAAACAAATTTCATCATCTGAAATACATGTATTTCAGAAGCGAGTGGGGAAACTTTATCTTAATGAAATCTATCCCCGGTATAGATCCTCCTGACATTACACGTCTCTGTATCTTTAAAGGCAGTCTAATACAAATCTAAAGAATAGATGTTGCTGTGTATATGCTTCTTGGTGTGAAGGAATATATTCTAAAAAAAAAGGGATGTTTCAAAACCTGAGATAACTATTTAGGAGGGACATTATGTTTTGTTTTGTTTTGTTCATGCATTTTTGAAGCATTTATGTCTGTATTTTCTATTTTGTCAATGAGTGACAATTGTATTTGTCGACAACGCTCTCACACACATTTGGAAAACCCTATCTGCTCAGAATTTACATTCATATGTCGCCAATAGCAGGCAGCAAAGAGGCTGCCAATGAGCAAACAAACCCTCATATCTGACACGTGTCCAGAAGTAGTATACAGATATACACGCGCACACACACACACACACACACACATATATATATATATATATATATATGTATCCAAATCCCAATGGCCACTGTGCTCTTAGGAACCTTGAGTGCTACAGATAGTATCCAATGAAGGAGCAGAACCATCTCAAGGAGGATCAGAAGAAATGGACAGCATGTGAGTAAAATATGTGTCACAGCAAAGGGTCTGAATACTTATGACCAGGTGATTTTTCAGTTTTTCTTTTTTTAATACATTCGCAAAATTGTCTGCATTTCTGTGTTTATCCGTCAAGATGGGGTTCTGAGTACATTAATCAGAAATAAAATGAGTAAATGTCTGCAATGAAACAAAGAGTGAAAAGGGGTCTGAATACTCTCTGTACCCACTGTATGTGTATATATATATATATATATATATATATATATATATATATATATATATATATATATATATATATATATGTATATTTACATATATTTTTATAAAGACAGAAAAATATTTGAAAAATTAAATAAATAAATAAAACCTTGCCATGTTTAAATGCTGGGAAAATGACAGATGACACTAGCAAAATAAACCATTTGACATGAATTAGTAATTAGATAGTTACTTGCCACATCACTAATTGATTAGCTTTTATCATGTGATGCTGTTTTCTTTCCAAGCCGCCACTCACCAAACACAGACTTTCCAGTGTGTTGTTGTACCTCTATTGTGGCACCTCAAGCATAGAGTATGTTCTTAACAAGTTTGCACGCATCCAAAAAACACATGCATCCATGGTCGAAAGACCTGCACCACAGTCAAGTGCTTGCAAAGAAGATAAAATTGCTAAGCTCCAAATGATAATAATGTTTACTGAGGTTGACAGGTAAGCAATCTCCTCCTTCCGAATATGTAAATTAAAGCTGGCACCTTTGGGACGGAGAGGAAAAATGCGGTAATATACTGTAAGTGTAGGCTCGAACAGATGCTGTTCTTTGATGAGAACTAAGGTTAGTCTCTCATATGTTGTCTGAAATTGTCGAGAATGGGAGCAATTTGAATTTAATGACGTGTCACATTTTGTTGGGGTTTAATTTAAAAGCGCATGTTAAATTTTTACATTTTACTGAGGGGCGGATAAAATGGCCTCCAGCACGTATAGTTTGCAGAGTCTTTTGGGGGCTTGATATTTGAGTTTCACCTTTTGCTAACTCCTCTTATGGGACTATGAAGACAAGCGTGACAAGTCCTACTAGACCTAATTTATAAAATAGAAAAGTAAATGAATACATACACAAAGTAACATATGAGTGACATATTAATTTATAAAGGAGCACAAGACCTTCTCATTATCCTGCAGAGCGTACAATATGTAATATTGGTTTCTATGGGGTTTTTAGGGGTATTAACTGAATCGTGAATTATGGCCATTTGATTGTCCTTATTTTCACACAAAAATCTGAACAACTAAAATATGAAGCAATATGAAAAGCTACTGAAGGTGCTCACTTTTAGGAGTGTGAATGTTGTTTTGAAAATCTATCGTTTTTGAGAGACGACTATGGCAGTGCTTGGTAAAATAGCTCCAGTCCAAAACCGCTGCAGTCATTTGCTTTATGACAATGTTAGTTTGACATTTTGGTCACTCTGTTTGCAACAATATATTTAAATAGAACATGAAAATAAAATAAGATGAACTAAAAACAATCTGGTGCACTTTCTAATGGTTCACATACTTCAGCACCATATGCATATTTCTCCAGTCTAGTAGGATTTGTTCACCATGGACAGCAAAAATTCCTCTCTTGGGCCTGGATTTTCAGCACATCCTGGATCTAATTTATTTTCGACACTATTTTTTTAAGGGTCAACAAAAGACAGCCTTTTCATTGTTTGGTAGTGAGTTGATCAATCATTAAATGAGATTTAATTCAAAGGTAAATATTGTCTTTCTTGTTTGCCTTTTCTCTTTAACTGTGCTTTCTTCATCCCAACGCCACTAACCTGTTAACCTGAGACATATGCACACACACACACTGTTTACATATACAGGAGAGACAAGCAGCGTTTTTCAATTTCTCTGGAAGATTCCAATTAACTGAGCTTCAATGATCCACTGCAGCACCATCTCCTGTTATTGTGCTAATTTAACTTGAGCTAATTAAATATTCATTTTAACAATCAGAACCATTGGAGGGGGAGAGGAGGATGTTGGCAAAACCATGGATCGCAGCTGTACAAAAATATATACTGTCGACTGTATTGAAGCCAGCAAGCCTTGGACAGATGAAGAGGGGCTGTCAGCTATACAATGGCTCACCATGCCACAACACACTACATGTGTATGCATGCATTTATGTGTTTTTCCAAATGATCAATATAGATATTGATAGAAATATTATTCTTCCTCCTCTTCCTTCCAGCTGTTCCCCTCAGGAGACACCACAGTGAATCATCAGCCTCCATCTAACCCTATTCTATGCATCCCCAAAACCAATCAACTCTATGTCCTCTTGCACGACATCCATAAAATTCTGTGATCATAGATATTGATATCAGTATTTATCTAGATATCACAGAGAGATAGGCACAGTAGATTCTTAATCCTTCCACATAATCTGTAGTTTTCATTTTCTCCACTTGTCCCAGGGCCATGCAATTAGTGATCCTGCACCATCTCACCCATGCACAGCTGAAAGGGGGTAACCGGCCTTGTGAGGGAGGCCTGTATGATCAAGCCACAGGACAAACCCTAAAATTTTATTAAACCTCCATTTAATTTTTCATCTTCCCTGGGAGACTAGGGAATGGAGGATGGAATCAGCGCCATTGGCTGAGAGGAAGGTGAGGAGAGGCAGAGGAAGACAGCAGTCGTTCAGATCTCTTGATTTCCCCTGCTGAATAGAGGAGGAGTTGGGGAGTTGCCTAGGCGACCACAGGTGTGCAGTCAGTGTGTGTGGTCACACGTGCCCGTAAGCACACACAGTGTCTTTTGTTAGTATTGAGTTTATATTTTTTCTGAGCAATGCGGAAGGAGGCTCAAATAGAGATTCAATGACAATCACACATCCATCATGGGAAATATATATTTACGTGGCAGTGTCTTAGGTGGTTTAAGTCCATGCAACTTATTCAACAGACAAAACTTGCCTTTATCCACGTGTCACATAAACGAATTGTCACACTCATAGACTCATGAATCATTATTCCAGTGAATTTGATTCATTTGAATCCTTTGTTATCATGTGAAAACCAGGCTTTGTTTTGTTGCTTTTCAGTCATTTTCCATGTTTACTATTTTACTTGACAGCCACAATGGCCATGTTTTGCAGTTCTGTGTGACCACCAGTGAATACCAGTGAGCAGATAGATAATTGAAAAACTGGTTGCTCTCAATTTGCCCACTCTACTGTGAACACATTCAGTTGAATAAAGCAACAGCAATCGACAGATTTAGAAAAATAAATTGAAAAAAAGAATTTGAGAACAGAATTCAGGTCTTTGTGCACTTAGACATTGCCAGGCAAGCGATGATATCACTTATAAGCGTGAATCCAAATGATTATTCCATAAGAACATTTTCATCTCAGTGAATGCAATTCAAATGCTGTATTTCAGCCTACATCGCACTGGTTACGTCATTGTACCACAAGCAGTTATAAATGTATGATCAAGCCATGATCACCAGATAGGAGGCTTTGTAAATTGACATAAATAATAAATGGAGCTGCTTTGGCAGTTGCCTTTGAGGGGGTCTGCTTTTTAGGAGGAGAGCGGCCCCAGCGTGACGCAAACTTTCAGTATAAAAAAATATCCCATGGAGAAGTATATTGTGAAAGTGACAGCAGATATTTCAGCCTACTTGGAAATCTATCAATTACGCAATTTCTGAGGGTAAATCGATAAACTAGGGAATTGAGAGTGTTTCAACAGCCCGAGGGCTAAAGTCGACGTGAATGCAAATTGTGAACTGGCTTAAATTTAACAAGAGGATTTAGATTGAACACCTCATAAGAGTGTACTGTTTTATTGATAACACATAATAAATGACAACCTAATGAGCCGGTATAGATTGGCTTGACAAACAAAGTCAGAAGCTGTATAAATGATTTCAGAAAAAAAATCAAATGCACAGTCCTCAGCACCACAATGCTGCCGTGACACAACTGAGTACATCTTCCATGCTATCGTCTATGACTCATGGCTTTTTAGACCATTTAGAACAAATCCTTGCCAACTTAGATAGGATTCATGAGAATGACCTGCTCAGAAAAGTGTGTAAATTCACAGGGTGTACGAAAAAGAAATTCGACGACTTTTGTGAGACCAGGCACTCCAATGATCTGGATTGCCCATTTGAGCAGTCAACGCCATTATTTTCTAAATATCAAATCCCAGCGGCTGAGTCTCGACCTCCCGCAGCACTTCACACCAGTTGTCCTGGTTTCGATCCCGACACTCTTTAAAGGTGTCAGCGAAAGCTTCAATAGGAGCAAAATGAATCTCAGTCTCTCTCTCTCACTCACACACACACACACAGGAACACAAAGAACAATTGTGTTTACCATTAATTTTCTCTGATGGTTTAATCAAAAATAAACAGCTAAAAAGAGACATCTCACCTTGACAGTATATCAACATGGTTTTTCGGTGGCTTTTGGCTCTCTTTCTCTATTGTGTTTTCAGCCCAATGTCAACAACTGTTTTTTTTTTTTTTGTTTGTTTTTTCATGTGGTTGGAAACCAACTTGTGTAAATTACCATCACAAAAACAGGCATGAGTAAAATTCCTTTCACACTGCTTCCTGCGTGTGTGTGTGTGTGCATGTTGGCATTTGGCAAACACCACATGACATGCCACCAGGCTGCGCTGCCTCTGCGAATTGGCATTTACAATGTTTATCCAATTTTTATTATGCATCTACCAGTCATGATTACATTATTTATTTTTGTATTTCAACTTTTATTTATTAATTTGTTGTCTGCTTTCCTGTTCCATGCAGTACAATACATTGCAAAAGAAAATATGGTGGAGACCAACCCCAATGACAACCTTGCGAAACAAAGGTGAGAATTTGATAGCGCCTCCCAGTGCTTTGGGGGTTACAAAATTGGACGTGATTTTCACCACAAGCTTTTACAGCTAAAATTATCACCAAGTTGAAGTTGAAGTTATGATAATAAACATTATTATTATTAATGATAATGTTCATCTTGATACTACGAATATCAGTGAGCGCTGCAGTGGATCCAATACATTTATTTTTTTTAGGTTTGGACCAAAACCTGTCAAGCTTGTTTGAATTAGTGAATGCATGAATTGTGTCTGTCTGAGTGCTTTTGTTTTTGCAATCCTCATTGTTGCCATGGTGACACTATTCTACACATTGCAAAATAAAAAAGCGGCTCACTTACGTATTTATTCTTTTAAATAAAAGCAAACAGTTGTAATGCTTATAAAATATGTCTATTCAAAAGTCTTAGCAAATGTTAAGTCCGAAACAGACAGTCTGTAACTTTATTATTTTGGATTTTAGGAACTGGCAAATGGTGTTACATTCAGTAAAATATTTTGTAAATGTAAAAATGCAGTGATTACATGGACATGCCAGGAATTTTAAAGGAAAACATGTTTACTTTCCTCTGAGGAATTCTATTACAATTACAGATCAGAACCTGAGTGATTTCAAATAAATAAATAAATATAAGTTGGAAAGCTGTGTGCAAATCCCCCTGCATGTACACAGCTCATCAGAAAAGAAGAAAGGTCGTGAAATCTCACAAGCAATTTTGTCACCACTGAGTCTGATTTGACAACAAAAGCTTTGAGGTAAATAAGCAAATAGCGCAGACTTTTATTGGGGAGGATTGGTATCCGGCATTGCAGTCTCAGCGCAGTTTGACAGAAAAAAAAAAAAAAAAAATATATATATATATATATATATATATTTATATATATATATATATACATTTATTCACATTGAATTCATGAATATAAAATATGCTATGACAGCTGGTGAGGAATTTTGAGTTGGAGAAGAGCACGTCTGTGAGGGGAAATGAAATGCAGCCTCATCTCTCGTGTTCCCTCTCACACCGCATGAGCAGAAACAAATTCCCGACAATGGGCTGCCTCTCAATTCAAAAATTCTCTCCGCTGCCGCGACTGGTACAGCTCATTCATATCCAAATCACGGAGCCTACGTATCAAATAAAGACACTGCGTAAAATAAAACAATCCATCCACCTGAGCCTTTCTTCCTATGTAGATCGTAAGTATTAAGAAAAATGTTTTTTGAAAAAATGAGTCCCTCCTTTAGTCCCCACTATCCTATGCTTATAGTATCAGAAGTAACTGTTTATTCCAATGGCTCTGCTTGTGTGAATTTTGTATGGCACACACACACACACACACACAGATCACTAGTGGGTTATAGTAAAGCTGTGATTCTGTACCCTGGTGAGATGGCATCGATCTATGACTGCACTGTGAACATACAAGTTTTCCCCTCTAAAATCCTGACATCACATGTTCAGGCACAATGTAAGCACACGACCACACACACACACACACACACACACACACACACACACACACACACACACACATACATACACACACAAACACACATTCACTAATTTGGCTTTACCTTGAAGTTTCTTGATGCACATATTGAAAAAAAGGGGAAACGGTCTGTATAAAGTAAACACTGCTGCTTTGAAATGAACATGATGGTTTCAGAGTGGGTTGATTGGTCAGTCAAAAGCATTGCCAATCATTTTGAAAGGGATCCCCAATTACAAAGAGGTCATTGTCCGATTTGATCAATATTTGTAGCAGGTACATAAAAACAAGTAAACATCACAACATATCTTAGGTTGTATGAAAATGTAAAAACAAAGTTCACTTGAAGGCCACCATTTTTGTCTGGGACGTCATGAGATTGCACAGAGCTCAGTTCTGTTCATTTTACTGTGCAGCGCACAAAAAAACGTCATCTGTGCAACCCTTTTTATTTGGACCCAAGAGAGACTTGAGTGAGGAGAACGCTGAAGACAGAATTCCAAATAAGCTTCAAAACGAAGATGAGCAAAGACGCAAAGAGGCAAGAATCAGCCAAAGTCACTGGTGTGCGTGCGGCAACTGCGTTGCTATGCTAACCGAGAGAGAGCATCTGTTGTAATGAGCTCCAATTCTGGTCATCGGCTGTTCAGTGTAGACTTACGGACCGCTGTGCTTACTGACCGGCTGACTCGTCGTCAGCTAGCTCCGTGATCTTGCCTTGCGGTAGCAGATTGTTGACATCCTCGCAGGAGAACGTCCAGCATCGCCTGCCTGCAGCGTTTCTTCGAACAGCTTCACCTTTTTCGCGAGGACCTTTTGTATGCTCGCGAAAGAAAACCGCAGGCACGACGTTCGGCTTTACTATCCGAATAAAACTAGAGCAGCACCTAGTTTGTGACCTGTGAGCTCTTTCAGCAGCTTAACTTGGCGAAATGCGTCCAATGTATCCGCGGAGAGGCAGCGATAACACAGCCGTGGATCCTTAGGAAATTGTGTATGTCCTGTTGAAGTACGCTGACTTCCCAGGTCTGTTGATCGAAGAGCAGATCCACTCAGAGACTTTCTTCCGTGTTAACGCTTTTTATTTTGGTACAGATGCACATCTGGAGACCTACCACACACACACTCTCAGGCACTACTGGTGTGAGCCTCCTAAAACTGGGAAATACACCAGTATTTATTCTTTAGACCATTCGTTTCCGCTATCTTTGACCAAGTATTCTCCACCACCGACTCTGTCACACACACACATCCTATTTTCCACCCAAGATGACAGTTAGTCCTTGTCCTCTTACGCAGCTGCTGACTCTGCAATCGTATCCTTATTTTCTTCACACGTACACTCTTATAACTATCTATTACTTCTTGTCTTTGAACATTCAAGGCATTATGTTTTTATGTGCACACATGATTTCAGCGACATATGTTGCGGGTACTATCACTCCTGATTATTGCATTGATGTATCTGTGGCCTCTGTCAATCCTGATCATTTCCACAGTCCATGGGCAATTTTCTCACTCCTTTCTTTCCTTCCCATTCCTTGGAAAGCTGTGTCACCGAGCATCAGTCCCTTTGTTTCGCTTGGACTGGAAATTGCACTCAAAACCAGCACAATGTGGCATTATTACCATATATACAATGAAGTTATGGGAGAGAGTAGTGGAAACTAGACTAAGAGCAGAAGCTCTTACTGCATACTGCATCATACGAATACTGCATCTACAGATGCACTATTCGCTTTGAGAATGCTAATAGAGAAGTACAGAGAGGGTAAGAGGGAGCTACATTGCGCTTTTGTAGACCTAGAAAAAGCATACGACAGGGTGCCGAGAGAAGAACTCTGGTTTTGTATGAGGAAGTCTGGAGTAACAGAGAAGTATTTTAGACTGGTCCAGGACATGTATGCTGGTTGTGAGACACTGGTGAAGTGTGCTTTAGGTGAAACAGAGAAGTTCAAGGTGGAGGTGGGACTTCATCAGTGATCAGCTCTGAGCCCCTTCCTGTTTGCAGTGGCAAATGAGGTCAGACAGGAATCTCCATGGACCATGATGTTTGCAGATGATATTGTGATCTGCAGTGAGGGCAGGGAACAGGTTGAGGAAAATCTTGAGAGGTGGAGGTTTGCTCTGTAAAGGAGAGAAATGAAGGTTAGTCGCAGCAAGACAGAATATATGTGTGTAAATGAGCTGAACACGGGTGGAACGGTGAGGTTACAGGAAGTGGAAATCAAGAAGGTGGAGGATTTCAGCTACTTAGGGTCAACAGTCCAGAGCAATGAAGAGTGTGGAAAAGAGATAAAGAAACAGGTTCAAGCAGGTTGGAATGGGTGGAAGAAAGTTTCAGGAGTTCTATGTGATAGAAGAATTTCATCTAGAATGAGAGGAAAGGTTTACAAAACAGTGGTGAGACCAGCGATGCGTTATGGTTTGGAGACAGTGGCACTGAACAAAAGACAGGAGGCAGAGCTGGAGGTAGCAGAGATGAAGATGTTGAGGTTCTCTTTGGGAGTGACGAGGATGGATAAGATCAGAAATGAGTCCATCGGGGGACAGCACATATTAGATGTTTTAGAGAGAAGGCCAGAGAAGCCAGACTGAGATGGTTGGGTCATGTACAGAGGAGGGATAGGGACTATATTGGTAGACGGATGCTGGAATGGGAGATGCCTGGCAGGAGGTCTAGAGGAAGACCAAAGAGAAGGTTTATGGATGTAATGAGAGAAGATATGAAGGTAGTTGGTGTGAGAGAGGAGGAGACAGAGAATAGGGTTAGATGGAGGAGGTTGATTCGTTGTGGCGACCCCTGAAAGGGAAAATAAAAAAGGAAAAGAAGACGACCGTACCGAGCAAACGTTAACATGAGCAACCCATGTACATCATCAACCCAGCATGCTTTGCACGAGTTAAAAAATTGCTAGAATATCATTGATAAATTGCGATCTTTGAAGAAATAATTCTTTGTGCTTTTTTAACAACTCATTCTAGTATGAGACAAAAAGCTCAGTATATTCATGCCTATTCGTCCTCCAAGGCGGGGTTCCCTTTAGAGTGCAATGTCTGGGGCGAAACTTAAATTGGATTTGATTCACTCTAGCTCCATCATATGTGATATATATATTTTATATACTGCAGCTCATTTTAGATGATGTTTGAATGTGAACCAACCATTGTTTGAAACATATTGTAAAACAATTGTAAAACCAATAAAACAGCATTAGAGTAATCTGGTAACGTTATTGTATTAACATCATTATTTTGAACCTATATCTGTATTTCTACTATCTTGTGCAAAAAGAAATTAGAAGCCTTTTTTTAATTTGACAATGAAACAAATGGACAAATGGTGACTTGATTGTTTATGTTTCTCATTAGCAACCTGATTTGGAGCTCACTGAGAATTGGGGAACATCTGCAAGAGCATTTTTAGATAAAATATACCTCAGTGATTTGTAACTCGGTTGTAGAGAAACATGCATCCATCCATCCATCCGTAACTGAAACTGTTTATCCTGCAATGGAGTCTATCTGAGCTGTCATTGGATGAGATGCGGGGCTCTCCCAGGATCGGTCGCCAGTCAATCACAGGGCCACAAACTGTATGGAGACATAAACTATTCACTCTCTCATTCACACACCATGAAGAGACATACAACCCTTCACTCGGAAGAAAAAACCTGCAGAACAGAACACTGAGAGCCCGTCAGAAAGGCCCTCTCTCAGAACTGAACCAGGAACCGTCTTGCTGTGAGGCGAAGCGCTCACCACTGTGCAACTGTGCCGCCCTTGCATTGTGCATCATAGCGCCAAAACATCCTGCTGCTCAGGAAGCCGGCGGCGCATCACAACCGCAAGTTTCCTCGATTGCTTAGACTAATGGAGCAAATGGCAGTGGTACTGTTTTCAGAGAATACACCTTTTCAACTGAGAGAAACCTAATTGATGGAAGCCATAGGCCTGTGCTGCAAATGTGTTTGTAGTGCATATATTAGATAAATCAAGACAAAAAAAAAAGTAATTGTTCTGTTTGGTCTCCGTAAAGCCCCAATATTATGAACCTGGCTTGGAATCCGGCTGATCATGCACATTCTTTAATAATGATAATATCGGAAACATCACGCCGGCTCTGCTGCTTTCTGTGCTGTGAGGGAACCAGCAGTGCAATGCATTGGACTCTGCAGTCCAGAGCAGGCAATGAAAGGGCATATAGACGGTGAAACAAGGATGGGTTCACGCTCAGTTTTTCAGCTTTGTGGGAAGGACGCGTGGGTCCAGTGCCATATTCCCTGCCCCTTACTTGATTATCACAGGGCCCTGGTTTATAACGAATGGCTGTCTGTTTTATTCTCCTGGCTTTTACATTTTTTTTCCTCCAAACAGCCCCAAGGCATATACGTACAATCAATGGGAAGGATTCTGAGAGGAGAACCTTATATGGTGCCTCCAACCAGAACTTTTTTTTTCTTTTCTTTCGGTTCACAGTCCAGTAGATGAGTCAATTATTCCTCGCAATGTTTATTTGAACAGCATTGATTTGAATTCCTTCCCAGTCCCCTCTCCCCATCCTGTCTCTGATTTTAAGAGTAGAGCGGCTTGCGCCTCTCCCACAGCTCGATCCCCCGGTTACAACTAAAAGTTTTCACATTCAGCAGTGCAACAGGGTTCCTGAGCTTCACCTCTGCTCCATCATTTGTTTTTATCTTTGTGCGATTTGAGTTATCTCCACCACCCTCTCTTTGTTATGCGCCATTCAGCATGGAGCCGGCTATTTCTTTCTGATTCTCGGATCGCTTTGAGAGAGGGGGGTTTGTACTTTTTCTTTCCCTCAAGTGAAGCAATATCATGTGTCTTGAAATAATATTATATTTTAGTGGCGCCCTGCAGTTGTTTTCTGCTTATGATGTAATGTATGCTAATCGCTCGTAGGTCTTCGTGTCGCAGAGCAATCAGACTACAGGCTTTTCACCCTTAACCCAATTACTGCAGCTCTCAGGGGTAGTTATTTACCGCGGGCAGCAGAGCTCAGATCGTACAGTGGTCTCATTCTGCAGATGTGAAGCACAGCAGGAGGGGCTCAGGTGGAAATCGACGGGGCTGCATATAGTCGCAGGGGATAAAAGCGATCGACAGATCCCGGAGGGCGTTGCTCACACACAGAAGCCTGAGTTACCATGTATAACTATTGAAAGGTAAAGCCAATGCCTGTAACAGGTGGTATTTCACAGATGAAATGGTGACATTTCAGTCAAGGATGTTAACTCAGGATTCATCGTTATTTGACAACTTTTTAGCATTTTCCCCCACGTCTTATTGAGCCCGGGCTTTATTTTATTTGTGGTTGGATTACAAAATGTGCTGCTCAGATTCCCCGGGGATCTTATTTTATAATGACAACAACAATGATTGCTGATGAAGGACAATTGTAAGACAAATTGTTCGTCGGTTGCTCACAGGGCCACAGACAAAGACATGCGACCATTCACTCCAAAAGTCACAAGTCATATAGAGATGATCAAGCTTTCGCTCTCTATCATCTGCAGATGTGCAGCCATTCACTTTCCCATTCACTTCTCATTTCGACATAAAACTATATTTATATGCAGTCAATCATTCATTCATTATCCATACCGCATATGCTGCACTCAGGGTTGCGGGGCTGCTGGAGCCGATCCCAGCTGCCATCGGGCGAAAGGCAGGGCTCAACCTGGACCGGTTGCCAGTTGGACTGTGGGAGGAAACCGACCTTTTTCGCTGTGAGGCCAAATTGGAGTGTGTCACCTGCAGTATGCACTGTATGTCAACCAGGCAGGACAGAATGAATGCACACACACATGGAAAATATATCCCAAGTCAAATTGAATTACTGATAAAGTAAATCTGTCTGAATAGTTTGAAATGGTGGGTGACTACGAATGAATGTCCTTTAGCTGCTAAGACACTGATTTCTGTAGTAAAACTATAAAATGAATCAATGAATTTGAGCAGTTCGGCAAGGCCCTCATCCCATATCTGAACTTCTGTCCATTTCAGTCTTTTATTTCTTTTTGGTTTTTTTTATTTTAGGGAAAATTTGTTTTTTTTTCCATCCATGTGTCATCATGGCAGAGAATTTTGTGAATTAAATATAGTAACAAAAATACCGTTCCTGTTGAATGTTTCTACTGTACGTCTCAATAAGTCCCCACACAATGGCTTCTGTAAATCAATATCTCTGTGCTTCAAAGCCAGTTCATCTTCCTTCTCCGTGTCAGCCCAACGGGCCGGCTTCTGTTAAAGCGTCTCCCCGCGTCGGGGCAGTCACCATATGATTCAATTATGAGTCACTCACTGCAACTTAAACTCCTCCAAAGGGGGGAAGGGAGGGCGAGAACAGCAGACAGACAGCTGAGCAGTGAGCCATCAATAAAACAGAGTCACATTCATTGTGGATGAAAAATACATGAAAATGTTGAGTAGAGCATCCGTGTCATTCCAAGAGAAAGAGGGTATGTGCTGGGCCTGTACCCTGTCAGGCAGGCCTGTTAATACGTGCGACAACACATGCCTGCAAAATCCAAACCAGTATTAAAGTGCCATTATGATCGCTTCGTATTAAAATTAATCAGTTCGCATCCAAATAGAAGGTCCGTTTGTCTGCAATGTAATGGACAGACGAAGGAATCGCGAGCATCTTTTGACTTCGCTCCGATGTAAGAATATTACGGCGTGTTTTCTCCGACTCACTCCCTTTTAGCCAAAAAAGGCTGAAGACCGAAAACCGCAAGGTAGAAGGAAATATTGGTGCCGGTTTCATCGATACTTCGCCTTCATTTATCGTTCCTCTAGCCAGGCATCTTCCACTTAAGCTCTGACTGAACTTTAGAAACGCCACTTTATGTCCTCTCTGTTTATTTTTTGATTTACCACCCCTCCGCACATAAACTTTCAACATACAGGAAATAACACATGAAATATACCCCATATTCTCCTCATCTAATGATACTCCATCTCAACTAGTAAAGGGCTGCTCCATCTCCATCCCCCAAGCTTTGATCAAGTCTGTGACAGGTTGAAGGTCATTCCAGATATGAAGCATGATTGGTTGTTTACGCCTGCCAAGGGTGACGGCTCTGGTCCTCTAAGAGCTGGACCTCATCAAAGCAAAAGACTGTGGAGTGCTGGGAGATGAGGACGCACTTGGAAGGTTGGGGGAATCGGTTTAAGTGCGTGGAAAGGCATCCTCGGAAATGGAGTTCAAAATTGAGAATAACATGAAAACAACGCGACGGTGTCATGTGCAAAAATATCCAATGTCATTTTCGATCGGCCGAGTGATTTTCGGGCGCAAATGTAAAACAATGCCTGAAATATGATCGTATTCTATTCAGAGATGAAGGCATATTGGGAACAAGAGGTGAAAAGGATGAAATGAATAGTGGATGCAGACGTTGCACTAATGATACCCCCCCCAAAAGAAATGAATAAATAGTAAAAAAAAAAAAAAAAAAAAAAAGCAGAAACAAGAAAACAAAGCAGAGGCTCCAGACTTCAAAACAATATAATTGGAAGTGCTGGATGCTACATTTGTGTGGGCGGTTGGGTTAGCATGCATGCAACTGTACCCTCCTGCTCTCAGTAGTGTTCCCAATAACTTCTCATTTTTACATGTTTTGATTTCAAACCAAGTCTGTAAATATACTTTGTACTGCGTCTGATTAGACATCTTTTGAAGTGTGAGAGCAGCGACACAGAAAAGGCACGCCATTAATCAAATAGATTTTTTTCATTTTGGTTTCAGGGGGGTTGGGGCATTTTCTGTCTTCCTGATTTTTGGGACAGTAGGAGATACAGGAAAGGATGATGAGATTGAGGAAAGCCACTCCAGTTGGTTGTCATTCAGAGGCAATTCGGCGAAGGAATATTCATATACACAGGTCTGAAAGGATTTTCCGCTCTCTCTCTCTGCACCCATAAAATCCAGAGAAAGAAACACAAAAAATGTGCAAAATGTGTTACTTTCAAATAACCAACTAGAGCCTGAGAGTTAACTATGAAGTCGTGCCTTTCAGACAAAAAACACCAGGCAGACTTTCTGCTTCTCGCTGCTACACTCCAAATCGTACCTAACAAGCAGAAGTACGTGGTGATGAGTGTTTCCAACATGACTAAGCCCGAGAGTCTCCACTGTATGTCCAAACTGCTCATTCCTCTCAGTGCAAAAATGCAATGCTTTGAATCCCCACTGCCTTTTTTTTTTTTTTTTTGAATGAGACAAATCTATTTGATGTTCAGGCTCAGCACCAACAGTTTTGCTTTTTTCGTAGCCAGTCTTTATTGTATTATTGATTATTATTAGTAAGAGTAGTAGTAGGAAAAGCAAAAGTAGATGTTGGACTATTACTATTAAGAGTAAAATCAAAATAAATTAAATAAATAAATTCGTCATGAAGCTGATATGAAAGAACAAGGAGAAGCGGTTATTTATTTATTCAGTCATTTATCCAATTCATATTTGATTTGTAATTCAAGAATGTACACGATGTAAGAAGGCACTAAGTTATTAATGAGGTAGCACCCAATTATCTGGAGACCTTTTCATCCTTAAAAGAAAATATTCTTGCATGCTATATAACAGAAGTCTTGCATCTCAAAACTCACAGTCTCTGATAATGTGGGAGTTCTACAAAAAGAATAATAAATAACAATTTAGAAGGAGTGAGATAATTTGTGGAAAATTTTATCTTTACAGGTATTTTTTTTTTCTTTCTTGTGCAGCACAAATTCATGAACCAAAGGCTGTGGTTCAATCAGTCAGTGAAATATGTAAACACAATACTTGGTACAAAGATAATAGATGTTTAAAATGAAGTCACCGCGCTGTTGTTGTTTTTGGTGTCACTGCTGGTTGAATCAGCAGGAAATAGACTGCAGACATGACTCACTACTTTGTATCAAGTTTTAAAAGGATGTGTAAAAATGAGAAACTGGCACTGACAGCTGATGGCTCTAGGTGTCGGACCCGTTGAAGTGGATGGCCGAGGCGAAAAGGTCCATTAGGGTCTGGAAGGCGAGCGGGATGAAAGATGGTGTGCTTCTGGAAAGAGGCTGCAGTGGCCACGATTTATTTTTTTTTTTAACTGCATTTGTCTTTACTAAGTTTATGAAACCAAACTTTCTCCTTCTTTTACGATCGGCTCAGCGACCCCACACTCCCAGCTACTCGCTCAAAACAGTTTTGCCGGCGCAGTAATCATCTGATGCCTCTGATCTGTTCTTACATTTTACAAATGTGCAATTTATTGATTTTAGTTGCCATGTTAATATCATGTTTCATCGTGTGAGAGAAACCCTTTAACATCCGGTTACTTCTTCATCCTTACCAATGGTTTTGTCAAGTCTTTCATGTTACCATCGCCACTAAAGGTTTCCTCCGCGGTTAAAAGGAGTGAAACAAGCAGGGCCTGAATGTTCAGTTGAATAGGTCCTTAGTGATTTTCTTTTTTTTTCTGAGTATTGATTGGTGGGCTTCATGCGGAGAATAAAAATGAAGAAGAAGAAGAATATGATCAACAGTAAGACTGGTGTTAGAATGGAAATTGTATGCCTGGAATTCAAAATCCGAAACCCTACTTTTAAACAATATGAAAATAAATTAACGTATTATCTACAAGCTATCAGTAAATCATTAAAAATCATTAAATTATTAAATCAATCATTAAAAAAAACAAAACGGATCGTGACCACGATCAATGTTGAAAGTGGTGCTAGTAGCTGTCAGTAGCAGGTTGGAGACATGGAGGTTACCAGGCGTAACAAGCATCCGGCAAACTCATCAAACCGTCAAGTTTCCCTTTAACTAACTCTCACTTCCTTGAAGTTACATTTAATCTTCAACTTTATCACGCATATTGTTTTACCAGAAATGAAGTTCTATGTAGCATGTCAGAAATAATTGTCTCACAGGCATGTACACAGATAGAAAGACAGTTTTAATAAATAACAAAAAATAATAATGATAATAATAATAATAATAATAATAATAATAATAATAATAATAATAATAATAATAATAATAAATCTTAAGTAAATAAATAAAAATAGAAATGTTGGAATGCATTCAAAGGATATTGAAGTCCTT
>CAAKHD010013576.1:89191-121613 GCA_901007705.1 Fistularia tabacaria | reverse complement strand
AGGCATGTACACAAGATAGAAAGACAGTTTTAATAAATAACAAAAAATAATAATGATAATAATTATCACAATAATAATAATAATAATAATAATAATAATAATAATAATAATAATAATAATAATAATAATATAAAAATAATAAATCTTAAGTAAATAAATAAAAATAGAAATGTTGGAATGCATTCAAAGGATATTGAGGCCCTTCAAAATGGTCAAGGATGGGATTACGAGGCCCCGCATGAACTCATGGGATGATAAAATTACAGGAAATTGAATGGCTTAAGAAAAAAAATTCTTTCAATGGCCAAAGATAAGGATTAAGTCATATCTAGTAGCTATATGATAGAAAAAAATGAATTAAAAAAAAAAAGCTTTTTTCCACAGTCTGGCTGCGTAAATCGTGATTGTATTCCCTTAGAGGCTGTTTACACATCTGGTCACAGCTGTCAAATATAATTAAATCAGAATAAGAGTAGAAGACGGTGTGTTTAAGTGATAAAATGTCAAAAAATGCTTAAACAGTTCTTATTCTTGATACAATCAAAGTATTAGAACCGTTGGTGAGATTTCAATGCCGGGTTCTTCAAGCAAAGTGAGGGCCGCAGTATTTGTGACCAAAACATATCAGCATCATATGGGACATAGAGACGTACTATTATTAGACAGCGTGGCTGATAAGTTCAATTGTCAACTGAAGAAATCTGCGATTGAGGTTTGTTTGTTTTTTTTCAGAAGCTGTGCCTTAGAGTCAGTATGCAAATTAATAAGAGCCAGTTTGTGACCCAGTTCAGTTTTGAGAATCTGAAGCGTGTTCAAATGGCACGGTAGCTTTGGTCGAGTTTCATAACTTTAGTAATTTACACCATGCAGGACGAGACACAAACCAAAATACTGTGTACCAAAATTCCTTTATATCGACCTCTTCACAAACACATGCACGCACAAACTGTATCGTCAACAAAATAAATCAAAATACTTTTTTTTTCTTAATTTCTTTTTTTATGATATACATCTGGTCTATGAATAAACCGCACAGACAGCATGACTGCGACGAAATGGTCCTAACCTGTCTGCTTTTTACAATGTCAGCGCCGGCTGATCATGTATTCATAAAAAGCTGGTCAGCAAATAGTAGAACAACCCTTAATTTAATTGTATTGCACTTTTCAATAAGGATAAAGCCTTTGATTTTTATTTTCTGCCTTGTTATCATTGACTAAACACCCAAATTGTATTATGTATTGATCAGCAGCTTAATGGATCGAAATGGACTGACTGGGTTTTTTCGATGGTTTGTTTCGCAATCACATACAGCGTAGTTTAGTTTTTCAGACAAATACACAACTGTGAGACAAACTGTCGATGGGGGAGCGTACAACTGCATAAGTCGGAGAAGAGAATTAACTTATTTCAGAAATGGACATTAAATAGGGAGAGAGTGATGTCTGCCTTGTTTCATGCACTTAGATACGCTTAGATAAGATTTATATGTATAAAAAGGTTCCAGAAGAAATAACCATGTAGTGTTTTCTTTTTTAACCAATGGCGGGACACAAGAGTTGACTGAAATGTTAGGCTTACAAGTCGGTATGTGTTGCAAAGGCTTGATGCCTCCGATCAATATGTTTTTGTTTTCCCAGCAGTGCTTAATTTATCCTCCAGTTTGCGACGTCTGTCTGCAGGGCTGTGAAGCAGAGTTCAGTAACGGTTCTCAGTCTTTCGGCAACAGGCAACAACTTTGACGCCATCGAAATGGAGTTGATTTCTGTGGCAGGAAAGGTCAAACAAGTGACAATCACAGCGGAAACGAGTCAGTTTAACTATCACTCCGGTGGTAGTAGGACTAGAAATGTTTACCCAAGATTGGTGTCACAGCTGCGTATATGAAAAATATTTAGATATGGCGAAGACCGCCATTTTATTCTAACTGTGGTAGGATCTGTAAAAATGTAAAAACATCAAACACGTAATGGCTCTAATTAAGTTTCCTACTTGTACGGCACTTGCCGAAAAAAAAAAAACGCCCACATTTGCTTGGGGAAAAAAAAAAACCACATAAATAAATGAATAAATAATCACAGGATGTTTCGTTGATCCCGAACTAAGTGGACATAATAGCAGTTATTAGATCTTTGGTGTGAGTTCTAGTTTTGTGGCGGAGATAGATAAATGAATAGTTGCATCAATAAATAAATAAATGAAACAAAAAAAATAACCAACACATTAAATGTATGTTTGTTTGCCCAACCCTGTCATCCACACTGGGCTTTTTTTGTCTGTTTTCAAGAGTGTTATGATTGCCTTTGCTCTCCCAGTCTGCTTTCACATGACTTTCTCCTTTCACCCCTGCACAGCTACCGCAGCATTGTGCAAGCTGACTTCTTTACATTTGCCGTACACACGCCTCAATTATTAAGCCCGGCAGTTTAAAAGTCGTACAGGAGAAACAGTAAAATCGTATCATAAGCTGGAACGGATCAGGGAATTAACCTCAATATCATCTCAAAATTACCAAAGTTGGCTGGTGGTCTTTGTCGAATTCATGTTCGTTATCCGCTCACCTAACCAATGCCCGTTCTCCTGGCTGTGAAAACTGAATGTCACCATAACCGGGAGGAAAGGTAATTTCGAACCTGATGGAAACGTGACTCTGCTGTGTCTATAAGATCCCAAGCTCTGATCTGTGAAAAATTAATCTTGTGGATTTGATAGTTTGAGTTGTAGCGAGACAACGGAACAGAGGCAAAGGAACTCTCAGCCGAGATTATAAAATATAATTGGATGCCATCATAATCTACTCAACTTTTTCATTTATCTCTTTATTTATTTATTTGTTTGTTTATTATGTTGCTCTGCAGTTTAAAGGGCAGTACTGTAAAGCTCGAGGGCTCTCCTGTTTGATAAATGCGACTTGAGTAATGCCTTTGGACACTGATTGTCTCTAACTCTAAATGTGCGCGGCAGTGCTTTATTACTTGGCTCTAAACTGTTCAAACAGGAATTAAAATGGAAATTACCATCCAAGAAATTTAGAATTTATTGAGTTTTTTTTAATTTGTTGGTCGAACACGTATTACATGTGATTTTGATGTGTTACTTATCTGATATGATAATAGAGCCCAATTCCAAAGTCAAATAAGCTTCAGAAATACTGCGCATGAAGACTCGAAATATGTTTTCCCCCTGATATATGTATCTTGGCAACTAATATAATTATAGCATTGACAATATAATGGTTGGACTGGTAGACCCTTTAAATAGCACTGAACTGACATGATATTCTGCTTTGAGAAGAGTGTCATGCAACTTCCCAAAATAGATGAGGCTTCGGTTTCAACAATTGTACACAGAATTCATGGTTGGGGTTTTTTCTAAGGCAGATTGCCCATTATGCGCGCGCACTCGGCATCCAGGACACTGGGTTTTGAATCCATCCAATTACATCTGCACTTAAAGTGACTTCATCTAGAGTCACCCCTGCGACTTGGGGCCTACGAACTTATTACCTCGCTCCATAAAAAAACTGGTTCCTTGCTTGTTAGAAAGACATTACAATCCAAATGATCATTCTCCATAAAGACTGCACACCTCTTTCCAGAGATGGGTCGCAACCAAGAGGAAAGAAAGGGTGTGGGTGTAATAGAGAAATGGGAAAAACTGCATTGGATAATGGTGAAATTATCCACGCTTGGATCAAGACGGTGGGTGGTCGAGGTGAGACCGCGCCAGGAACGGGGATGCGCTTGCATGATCAGAAAGAGAACAGACACAGTTCAAATATGAAAATGCTCCACATAATACAGAGATAAAAGCAGAAACCCTTTCCACAAACATGAATAATGAAAAAGTGGAAAGGAAAAAATAAAACACTTGAAAAGATTCTTAATTTGCAGTGACAATATAAAAGGAAATATCAAGGCAGAAGAGGCAAATGCGAGATTTCAAAAAGAGGAGTGGAGATAACGAGAATGTTGAGAAACATTGTACAAGAGACAGCCAGAATAAGAGAATATCGGTGAGAGTAAGAGGGAGAGGCTTGCAGCCACTAATCCCAACAGAAAAACATTCTGATTAGATTTATCCTTTCCTCCGGGGATTAGAAGCTTTGATAAAACCTTCAACCCACACCAAAATCAATTTATTTAGGGTGTAACATTCACAAGCGGAAGCTTTCGTCTCTTCCATAGACAAATCTCAAATATGCAATCCCTGTAAAATAAGCTCTTTTTTTTCTTCCTATTTAACACTTATTGATTTTTTTTTTTTTTTTTTTTTTTACTGTTTACTATTTTTCAAGTGCAGTGGTTAGCGCTGCCGCTAGAAGGTCCCTGGTTCGATGCCGACAGGGGGGTCTTTCCATATAGGGTCTGCATGTTCTCCCAACCCCTGTGTTTGGGTGGGTTTCCTCCAAGTTTTCCAGTTTCCTCCACCGGTCTAAAACCATGCTGGAGGTTGCGTGGAGATCCTAAATTGCCCAGACCTGCGAATGAGTGAGTGAATGTTTCAAGGCCTCTATATGTCGTGAATGAGAGATTGAATGGCCGCATGTCTCTATTTGACATTTCAAATCGAGAGTGAACGGCTGTTGGTCGCTATATGGTCAAGAGTGAACACCCGCCCACTGACCGCTGAGGCTGAGCGCTATTGGGAATGAATGACTTATTTCTCATTTTGAAAGCAACTCTAACTGAACCGATTTCCTAAAGGTAACTAAGATATGGGATGAAGTTTGTATATTCACCTAGATGCATTTCAATAAAATGTTAAACCATTATAGATTAGGATGGGTAGAACAGGGGTGTGGAATTGGACAATCCATCGGGTGACTGACCATTGTGTGTGGAGAAAAAGAACAAAAGAAATCAGCGGCCAAAACAAACGAGAAAACTGGAGTGAACTCTGAAAAAGATTCAGAAGGGGTTCGATCGTTTTCACGGTCATCAGGCTTTTGTTCCAAGCGTAGGTTAAACTTAATTCAGCTCTTTGTTATGAAATCAACTCATGTCAAACTGGAGATCGTTGACGGCGGAAAACACATCGTTCCATAGCTGTGAGATTCCAGAGAAATGATGATGACGAAATAAAATACATCTCATTTGCCATTACTTGGAATGAGAAATTCTCCAGCGGTGTATCTGTATCTAAATTGTACTTAGAAATCATATTTACCTCCACTGGCAATGATTCCCAATCAATTTGCCACTTATTTTTGTACACTATAGCCCAATTTTGCTGGATTTTGAGGATATCCTACACCATAGTTGCCGTTGAAGCCGTGGTGGAACACAGGTCCCCTAGAGATCCCAGCAGCCAAAACTCATCACAGTCAAGACGAGCAACATAGCAGCACATCATTCTTCGCCCACACAACATTGCACATGCAAATCCTGCCCCGTGCACGGATATACACAGAGCCATCTTTACACACACTATTAAGAAAAAGTGATGCAGAGCAGCTAAAGAATGAACAGTACTTCCGACCAAATTGGATTAAGTGTGTCTTCTAATATGGAAACAAGCGTAAGAGGGTTCTTTGCCATGGAGGGAAAACGGAGGTGAAAAATGAGCTGTGCGCTTTTAGATTCGGAGACATTTCAGATTCATCACGGATGGGAGGGCAGGAGGGCGGGAGTGTAGAAGAATGAATAGAGGCCTCTACATGCAGGGAGATGATCTTCTATTGAGCACCCATCCGATCATGATCAGCGTCTGTGACTCGATTCATGCGGACAGCCTAAAAATATGAAAACCAATGATGCACCACGATGTCTCCCCTCTTCGGACTCTCCCTCTGACATTCTTCATCATTTGGCTCTTCTCCTCCAACAGCGGCTTAATGGCGAATCTGCACTCTGGGCAGGATATCCTCACTCCTTTTCTCCCCATACCCATCTCTATAGACCTATCGATGTAGCTGCTGCTTGGGGGCCGTTGGTGCCCGGTGGCATAACCGTCACTCTGCTGATGGAGATCAAATTTGTAATAGTTAGTCTAATTATGTTGTTGATTGTTTTTTTATTTTTTTTTATGACTTGAACATAAAATGCGAGAAAATAATAGACACGTTGAACAAGCACAGCCATCAGTCAAGCATTAAAGGCCCAATATGTGAATGCTTATTGTTGTATGACATGACTGTCTGTTTTTTGAATGACAGATGGAAACCACGTGTCATTCGGTTGATGTAAACTCAAGCTTACATACCCATGAGTGTCCATGTCCATATTCTAATCATGTGAAGCCCAGGATATCACCATCATCGCAGCGTGTGTTTTTTTTGTAGATGAATTCAGATGTAATGCAACTATGAAACAGGAATTTTCAAGCCGTGTGCTTGTTTTGGAATGGGCGTTAATTCTGTATCATGTTTCATCAAAAATTTAGCTTGCACGTCTTGCCTTAAGTGTTCCTAAAAGTGATGTGAAATTAAATTCATCAGATGCTTATGCTTCGATATGTATACATCATTTAGGGGGAAATCTCAGCTCTATCATTTCTCTAAGATTCCGACGTGACAGTCAAATAGACTGAAGACAGAGGGGTAGATATAAATTGGAAAAAGGCATCACTGGAATTCATCTGCTGCACCGAAAGTTCAAATTCCGGAAGGTTAACCGGGTGATATGTGATTTGACCTGTGGGGTCATGGGAAGCGTGGGTAATGCTGGTGGTGGATCGGAGTGAGATACAGGCTATGACTGTTCAAGCATATTGCTGGCTTCTTGTTCAGTTGCATGCGTGCTTGCGTGCCAGTGTGTGTGTGTGTCATTCCAGGTACACGCTGTAAAGAGATGGTAAGGAGCTTGTTCCATCATGCTGATGAGGTCTTTAATGCAATGTAGCTGCAATTCACTGACAGAAGTGAGGACATTTCCCCGAACGTCATCTCCATTATCTGTGTATACATTAACCTTGAGCACGGCAGCGGCCAAGGGAAAAGCTCTACAGACATAACTACACAACCCAACCGAAATACACACAACAAACTGCAGTGATTAACAATCCCTCATGATTACAAACAAAAAAAAACTGAATTTGAGACTGAGGAATCAACAGTTACGCGGCCCTAATGAGGAACCAGAGTTGGCACCTGACTTTTAATGACAAATGTCGCCCTGTGGCCAGTAGAGTGATGAAATTGAACATTCATTGGAAGCAGGGATTGATATATATTCAACTTTGAAGAGGAAAAGGGGAAAAAGCCACAGGACATTGTACGTAATGGGGCCATATACCTTCCCCAGCTCCACAAAACACATGTAGACTGGCTGGTCCTTCCAGAAGCCAGGATAAATAGCTGCCCTATAGCAGGCTGGAAATGTAGCATCCAACTTTCAACAACAAAACCAGATCGGCCTTTGAGGACCCTCTGAGGGTGATGGAGACCCCGAGGTTTCTCCAGAATGCTGAAAGGTGTCCCTCCCACTTGTTGAAATACATCATTCAGTGCTTTTTTATGGGAACATGTCGGACACAACTTGTGTTTTGACGTGTAGATATATGTTATTCAGACGGGGGAGAGCGGGTCAGTCTCCATAACTTTAGGTTTGGAGATGGACGGCTGCTGTTTGCATTGAGGCTAAGACAGATAAATTATTGATAAATAAATACATATTTACATAAATACACATACATCAATAAAGCGATCGAAAATAAATCAGTATATTATTGTAAACATGATTGCAAACATAAATACACAAACAAACAAATGGAATAATAAATAAATACAAGTAGAAATCACCACACTGCAAACTACTGCTTGTGAAAAGGCAAAGAAATAGCCAACAGCAAGAACCCACTTTTCTAACATTCATATCATATGTAATCATATGTCATTTCCGTATCACCTTCCCTGTGTAGCAAACCAATATTTCCATTGGGGAGCAAAAAAAAAAGCCATTTGATTAGCCATCATCCTCTCTGCGAAAAAAAAAGCTGTGAGACAGTGTCGACATGTAGCTATCACCCATTCAAGCTCTAAATCCAAGGTAAAACTGGAGGCAATAAAAAGGAATTTCTCTAAGGAGTTGGATTTGAAGCTCTTTGTGTAACTTGACGTGGACTAGTCACAATCCTGATCCTTTGCATTTGCAAGGAACGCAACGGCGGTCGCATGAGCAAGATCATAAATCCATTAATATGCAAGACCAAAAGAATGTCTCTCGTGGGAGTATTATCCTACGGTGCCAAATAAATCCTGTCCCTTGTCTTTTGAAATCTATCAGTGATCAAAATGCAACAAACAAGAAATGCTCCATTCGATAACTCTGTCATCTTGACTTGGAATTTTTTTTTTTTTTTTTTAATCACAATAGACATGCAGCAGTATAAAAACATCCCGATGGCCTGAATATCCAGTGTGTGTGCGCTCGGGGCGAATGTTAATAGCAGATGACGCCAAAGGCAGAGTTTGTAGAGATGGTAACCAAGGGACTCTTTGGGAAAATAATTAAATAAATAATATATATTTCAAATGCTACCACCACTGCTCCGACTACTATTTCCACGACTACTCTTGACAAGTACATCTATTTGTCGATGTTTTGTTTCTTTTTTCTCAAAATTTGACACGATTCCAACTCGAAATTAATGATACCCTTTCATCACAGTGGCATTGGAATACCATATCATCACACTATGGATGACTTCCTGACTACAGAGACTGATGTTTTAGAGCGATTACAATTCAGAACCCATTATGTTAGAACAACCTATCTCCTGAATTGTCTATCAAAGAAAATGAAAAGTATATCCTATTGTGTGAATCTACCAAACAGAATTATTGAGTTTTGTATGCTTGATGCTGCAGGTTTGACTACCGGCTGGGAGATTTCTACTGAAGCTCAGAGGTCCTCGTAGAAACAAACCTTCACCCACCCTTGTCTTTGAACATTCACAGTGTGTGAAAAATATACAACCTGATCAAAAAAATGTATATTTCCTGTGCCCTTTCTGTTATTCAGATCCCCAACTGAATTTCTGGATTCAACATCATGCACTTTTTGTAACTATTCCTTAGGCTTGTATTTAATCCACCTAAAACAAATATAGACAAATGGTACCAAATATAAAGATATATAAAAATACATAACCTGCCAAAGATGGGTCATTGGATGAAATGGTTGTATTTCTCTATAAATATTTTCTCTATATTACATATGTTTGCATGAGTATACATGTTCAGTTTTTTGGAAACGAATCAGCAAACCATGAAACATATGGAAATAATTATGATGCGCACGCATTAACTTTTACATACATGCTCTATAATTCTTTAGCAAATAATTTTACAAATAAAAATACATGTCTATGAGGTTTAAAATCTAGAGGTTTATCCTGTTATTTTACAAAGTATGGCTTGACTTTTCATACTGCTCTGTTCTTCTGCAATCATAAATAATAAAGAGCTTTGTAGACTCGACGGCCCAGAGCTCATTGTGTAACGTCTGCCAGTCTGAGCTGACTAGCCAAATCACTCACTCGTGTGATAGATTTGTTTACCAAATCTTTTGACAAGGGGACTATTATATAACTGTGTCAGACTTGAGTTTGTTTTGGGTGTGTCTGTCACCATGTATGTAGCTCTATTACTGACACGTAAGGAAAAAAAACAGACTTTTGTTTATGGTCGAGACATCTGAAATGGCAAATGTGCTGTGAGGGAAATACAATACATTTATTTATCTTTTTCATTTTAAATCTCAACAGCAAGTAGACTTGGGTACGGTATTTTGATAGTTCGCAGGTTTAGAAACAAATTCTTGCTGAGATCAGAAAATAGAAAAAAATAAGTAATTAATCAGTAATAATGAAAGGTCTGTGTCCGTGTTGCGCGAGAAAGAAAGAGGTAATAAATCAAAACAATTTTGAAGCTGCCTTTTCATTAAAAACCACCAACTAATCCTTTCTCCTCTCTAACGCAATTTTACACGTACTATGATGCCAGCAAAGTGTTGCATGTCTATTTTGGGGTGTCTAGATCGAGAGAGAACCCGGAGAGATTCCTTTTCCGCCCTTCTTTCTTCTCTTATTTGTTTTGAAAAGGCTTTATAGCAACAGAGGTACAACAACAACAAAAAGATATCTGTTCCCAATGGCAACATGAATGGTAGGTTTTCTTTTAAAGAACATACATGCTATCATTAGTTTGGCACAAAAAAGAAAATGGATAAGTGCCCTTAAAATTGTGTGTGGGTTCTATTTGAAGAAAGAAAACAATAGCAATAAAACAATATGTAAAAACAATACAACCAAACATATTCCACATCAAACGTCTGCTAAATTTATACACAAACAGAAATTTACAGTAAGTTGGTTTCACTGAAGATTGTCATCTATATATGAAACTGAAAAAAATGTTCTTTTTTTTATTTCCTTTTACCAAAGTAACTGTCGGTTCATTTTGCTCCGGGTTAAAAATTGGTTTGCGGTACCAAAGGCCAACGCTCTGCATGCATCACATTATTCTTACAAATTGAAACAAAAAAATCCTAACACATAATTCCAACTATATGGCTGTTTTCACACTATAGAATGATGAGAATAACAAGGGAACACGTGGAAATCAATTTGCAGATTGATGTATCACAGCATTTAGCTAAAGTTATCTAGATCACCGTTACCGCAGCGACTGCTGTGCCTTATGCACAAATGCAAATTGGCCGCGATAGGTTCCAGTTTTCTTTAGTGCACAGGATAAATGGCTGGCCCAAGGAAAGCTTAGTTGATGCGGCTATGACACACCTTCTCAACCTGTCAATTTGCGCTCACCAGCATTTCTCACTTGTTAAACAGATGAACGATTTTCAATTTTCGATGTCACCTGATGAAAATCAACTTGGACTGGCTCTCGCTTTAATTCAGAATTGTTGCCAATCTGTCAGTTCAAGGTACAAGCTCAGTTTTTGATTTTTGATTTTTTTGTTTCATAAAGTGCATTACATGATTTTATAAAATGCATTTTTAGATGTGCAATATGTAGAATATATTGGACCACAAAGTATTGAATTCACATGTGTGGCAGTTCAGAGCCATTATATTTTATAAGCCGCACATTGTGAGCTGCTGTCTGTTTCTCAATGTTAACTACAGGGACTTGTTTATCTTTTCACCCTCTTTATTTACTTCACTATTCAATACACATGGTTAGTTTTACAGAGTCACAAGTGTCAACAAAAGTCAGTGTGAATATCAATTAACTTTAGGATAAATGCTTATTTTCAATAGCATGTTGGACACAAAAATAAGATAAACACTAAACTACACTAAAAATAAAAAAAATAAATAAAACTACACTGCACTACAATGCGAAATGTAAGCTGGGTGAACATACCCTCTCTCCAGCTTTGGAGACTCATTAAATGGAACTCAGTTTTTTATATCCTGTCAGAAAATAAATAAATGAACAAATAAGTAAATGCTTCACGATGTCGAGCGTACCTATGAAATCCAACCCCTTCATGTGAGACTCATCTCTTTGTTAGTCTTCTTTGAATCATGAAATGTAAATACATATGTATATATATATATATATATATATATATAGAGAGAGAGAGAGAGAGAGATACGTACACATACATTAACAACACTTGAAAGAATCAGGCGATATTTCTAAGGGTAATCTAGGGATAATAAATACAGCAAATACCACATGTGTGTGATAGCACAACCCATTGGAACTATATCTGGAGATCTATAAATAGATATGAAGAGAAGTAGGTTCCATGAATATGAACTACAAATGTACATCACAAACAGGGAGTAAAAGTCAGTTTTTTGCAGTTTCCAAACATGTTATGAAAAGGTAATACACAATCATTCACCCACAATCCTTAATGCCTTTTCAAAAATAGCTAATTATAATGAAATATTTTATTGCTGCAATGATAAACCATCCATGGAATGTTATTTTTATGATATGAGACAATGATACGTGGATTTTTATTCATTTGTCTAATTATTTTTCCTTTTTTTTTCGGTGTATGTATCTATTTATTTTAATTAATCTCCTTCACGTCCTTGAAATGACAACTGGCTGTAGGTCCTGCCATCCTGTCTCAGACTACTTTGCCTTCTGTCCTCTTTTTCGTCTTTCGCCTGAAAATGCGGTGTAAATAGAAGCTCATTCACTCTTTTGGTCCTTATTTCCCTCTTTCCTTTGTGATGCAGACACTCACTAAGCACGGGCAGTTTAGATATTTCCGTTCCTCGAAATAAAACCTTTTGTTCTGCACTGACTACATGGCGGTCAAGAAATCCCCGCTCATTGCATCTTTCAAATCAAATATTTTGACACAATACCAACAATGTTTGTCATCGGTTAGTGTTTTGAAACAACAATTACCCACAGGTTTTCATGTATTCCAGATTGAGGCAAGTCAAAAGATGTCATGACTTCTACTTTCATGTCTGAAACCCTTTATTAGTGATGCGTCCCGACAGCACCGACGTACAGAGGACTGTTCTTTGGAGGTAACTCATTAGTTGTTATCTACTCATTTCATATCTGTGCGAGGGTGTTATTTGTGTTCAGGCTGTTTATGCTAAGACCTTACTGTTTTCTCTTTTATGTGTTCAATTTTTTTTTCCTTTTTTTTTTTTATGTCAGACCTTGCTTCATTCCTAAAATAAATTATCATTTCTGTGCCATTGCCCGCTGGCATTGCCTTCAAATGCAAGATTCAGTCTCAACACACAAATGATAGATGATGGAAAGACCACACTTTAATGTGTGTTTATTTTATCTTTCTCGCATGTTCTTATAGTCTGTGAAGCCATGGTGCTTTTAATACTTGGTTATACGGAACTTCAGACAACTGTCCTTATGCAATGTAACTCACCCTGCCAGATGGAAAGATATGTTCTACATTCAAAGTTCTGCTTGTTATTTTCTTTGTTGGATTGAATCTTTTCCACTTTATTATCCTTTGTATTCATTTGTTTACCATTGATCACGACTTACGTCCTGTTTTATTCTAAATGTAGGCACAGCCCTTGGACTGCCACTATTGGGTCCATTCCTTGTTTGCATTTAAAAAGATACAAATGACTTTTTCCACCCACATGTGGAACATGATTTTAAAATTTTACAGTGAAACGCCGGAGAAGCACAGCATCAAAGACTTCACTCCAGAATCTGGATGTTTAGATAGCGTCGATCTCTCGGACAGCGTTGAGGCGAGTGACGCCAGAGGATAAACCATCAGTTGCACCACTGTTCTATATCCAAACCTTATCGTTAAAGCAGTTCCCTTCGCCTTGACTTCTACGGGCAGCAGCATCCCTCTTCCCACGTATTTACCATCTCTACTCTGTACATGTCCAAACCGGCTCAATCTGGCTTCAGCTTCAGAACAACCGACATGTGCCTTCCCTCTGTTGGACTCGGTCCTGATCCTATTCATCCTTGCATTCGAGATGATCTCCTGCATTGAAACCAGTGTTTCGGGAGGATATAGCTTGAAGCTCTTTTGTATTGTTAAATTGTTTGTATATTGTTATTATAACCTTATTCTGACAGGTAAAGAAAAAAAAAATGGCCTATCATGATGGAGGGGGGATCGTCCAAACTACTCTGAAGAGACCAATATGTTACTATCGGGGGCAGAAATGACTGACATATACTGAGGTGTAACAGTCACTAACAATCTCTGTGAGGACAGACAAATGAGCAGGCCACTAGATATCTCGCAAACACGGAAAACATGCTGTTCAGGAGTTAGATGACCACAATAAATCTGGTTCCTGGGGCTGCGGGTCATGGTGGGACTGGAGTCTATCAAGAGGCGGGGTACACCCTGGACCGGTCGCCAGTTAATTGCAGGGCCACATATATTGACAAACAACCAACCACTCACTTATTCACAGACATTCTGGTCAAATTAGGATCTTAAATGTACCTACTGCATGTTTTGGAGCAGAGAACCCATGGGAAACCCCCAAAACATTGAAAAAACATGGAGACGTAACACAGAAAGGTCTGAGCCAGGGGACCTTCTGGCTGTTAGGCGGAAGTACTGACCGCTGCGCCACCGCGACACCCAATAAAGCGATACATCAAAAGCGATACAACAAAACATACATTGTCAGTGTTGAAAATGTGTCAAGATTGGAGTTGTGTGTGTGTGTGTGTGCGTCTGTAACACATTCCTCCTGTTTATTTACATCCTCGATATATCTTTAACCCCAAACTTATATGGACCTCTGTAATCTGTACCAGGGACCACTAATTCTTTGCACTCGTAAAGGTAGTTGTGCATAGCAACAAAAGCAACCCAATCGTTATGATGTACTTTGGAGTTTGGTGTGCTCATGTATTAAAGGAGCTCCATTGTGCTGAGATTTGGTGGATAATGTACAGCTCAGAAGTGAGAACGTTTTTTACACAGACAACTGATTCTACCAAAAAGTATATATAAAAATAAGAAATAAACAAAATAACAAAGGCAGATTCTACCCTCAAGCATTATAATGATCCGGAGCAATCCAGGGATTGTTTGAGAAAAGAAGCATCAAAGTATTGGCCCGGCTCAGGAAATACTTCAAACCCCAAACTGGAAAAAAGTTTTGGAGAAAACCTGTCATATCACTGAAAAAGCATGTGAACACAATCTCCCACAGCAATACTGAGGCCGGAGTGTTTTTGTGACTGCTGGAGTGCATTGAGATTTATTAAGTCTGGCAGAAGTGGGAAAAACATTTATTTAGGTTTATTTTTCCTTCTAAAAACATCACAAATGAATTAATGTATCAACTCTTTATTTTTATCATGATTACTATTCCTATCATCACCATTATTACTATTAGCATTCCTATTGTCATTATCATTATCGTTGTGATTATTAATGCTGCTTGAGAATTTATCTCGCTTGATCTGAATGCATGGGATGAATTATGATAACATTTATTAAGACTCGTGGCTGTATACTGGCCAAATACATATATGGATTCTACATTGACTTCCATAGAAATTCACATAAAGGCTTCCTAAATATTCTCCGAGACTAAGACGTGTGGAAACTCAATTCAAGGTTTATCTACTTCGAGGACTGCCTTTTTACATGTGTTTGTACATTGTAACATTTGTGTTTAAGTCGTAGGCAGAAAACAAAAAGCATAATGTTCACCTTCATTCAAACAACTCCAGTCATGTGATATCACTTATTCGATGGGATCGGGCTTGATTTTTCCTGTCTCTCGCGGCGCCGTGCTTGGCAAATTTCAATACTCGTCCCAGTGCTGTGATAACCACAGCAAACACGTTAAGTGCTTGTGTGTGTGAGTATGAGTAAAGAGCGAGGCTTGACAGACCACTAATGGAACTCTCCCATGAGTCTTTAGCGGCCTTTCATATTTCTTAATGAGAAAACGCAGAGTGACTGCATAATGTGTGTGTAAAGCATGAGTGTATTCAAGCCTTTTCTTTTAGTTTTACACACACACATTTTATAATCTATTTATATATATATATATATATATATGGATGGGCAACTAATGCTGCAAAGCCTCTTAGCCACTAGCAGAAGAGCAAGGGCCCAACTCCATCAGAGGTCAACACTGTTGTTGAGAACCATCCCCACAATTATCCCAAATCTTGTCATCCATGCACTCCCACTGCGTCCCTAACCTCCTCCGTCGACTTGAATATTTCAGCTAAATCACCTAGCCTGCACCCCGCAGAACACGTATTGCCTTCATTTATTGTTCAGGGGCCAGCTTACTGTTATTGATTTGCCTCCTGTTAATTGAGGTAAGGGGTCTTTTTCTTCCAATTCTTCTATTGATCCCAAATGCCATTAGTCAGAGGCTTAATTAAGCAGCTAATAGAGGGAAGTGCTATTGATTCCAAGCTGTCAGGGATTTTTTTTAATTTGTGCTATATTCCTAAATGTATCATTAAAAATATACGTAATTATCATCTAAAACAATGTCATCGTGAACAAGCCTTTTCAAAATCATGGGTCTCCTCCCCACTGTACACAGACATCTGAAGTGCAGAAGCAGTAAGCATAATTACACTGACGACAGGACTGGCAGTCATCCTCGGGCGTAGGTGCCCCGCTGAAAGTAGCTCGAACCAGGAGAAATTGAGGTCATGGTATAATATGAGTGAATTGAATGTCTTGGAGGGTTACCTTTTGTACATTTTTTTGTAACCTCTTTTACATACCATGAAAATTATATATATATTTTTTTTTTTATCTGAAATGTGTGTGCAGACCCCCTAAAAAAAAAAAAAAAGAAAAAGAAAAATGAACTTGAGAAGAACAATGATGGTTGATCACATTAAATGAATCCGTGGCACCAAGATTGGCTATAACAGACAAATTAAGGTGATCTCCCCAAAAGAGAAACCCAATTGACCAAAACAACCTTGTGAAAAGTCTTACGTTGGCGAGTCATTTACAGCATCCGTATCTATTGCGGAACACATCATATAAATAACTAACATTATGCACAATTCATGAATAATGTATTGAAAAGACATTTTGTTGAATTTAATCATACTCCTTCCTCTCTCACATTAATCGGAAGCAGAAAAGTAACCACCCCCTATGTTTTATTTTCCTGGCGGGGGAGAAGGAGCGGATTCAGCACCTCAGCCCAATTGATTGAATATTTAGATAAAGCTGCGCTTGATGATCATCCCCAGTCTAAGCCTGCTGCACATTCAGAGCCATTCATCTCATAAACTAGACTCTTTGATTCACTATCAGGGATATGATCTGGGCACCCTTGTCTCACACACGCCTTCATGATGACCTATGACTTGAAATGCACAATCGACCGCGTGTCATACAAGAGCTTCGAAAGTACTGGAAGTACATGATGCAGCCATCTGAAGACCCCACAAGTGAAGACAACATATAAGAAAGTGATATGAGAGCATATTACGAGTCTGGATTTCCATGCAAAACAACACTCTCACAAAAGACATCGAGTGATTCCTTATAATGAAGCTTGTGTCAAACACACGGTCAAGAGTTAACAGCCTGTTTCAAAGTGTTCCCTATTCTGCATGTATTATGTATTAAATGGTTTGTTCCTTTTGTAATTTTTACCAGAAAAAACACAGAAGCCACCGTCCTGCATTCAGTAATGATATTAACGTCGACGTTCTCGATTAAATCGACCCGCTCGCTGACATGAAAGGGATTAAAAATGCTTATTGTGTGTGTCATTAAGAGGTTATGTAGTGTTTATCCATGTCTGCAAGAGGAGGTTCAGGTAAGAGCTCTTCATGCCTGGAGTCTCATTGTCTTACTTTCTGCCATCATTCCTCCAACATAGATCAGAATTAACAAAATGTTGCACATTTTAAAATCCTCACAAGTTTACTTGTAGGCTCGCAAGTATTTCTGTTTGCACATTTGTATGTTTTTTAAGTTTTTTTTTTTTTCCCTCTCACAGAACATCCGTCTTGTTTGTCTTCACAAGAGCCAAACGCTAAAAGAGTTATTTGTTTGAAAAGTCAGTGACAACTGATAGTGGGCTTTTAACTCCGTCAAGCCACAAACACAACCCTGTTTAATGTGACAACATCATGACCACCCTGTCACAGTCTAAATTTAAAGTATTTCATTGGTATAAAAGATCTATAAAAAGCTGAACAATGCCCAATCAGTGACCCTGTGCTCAGCAACAGCTATTCGATGAAAATTAAGGTAATGCTTCTCCTGCTTCAGGCACTGAAATATTCACTCTCCTCTTTGACAATGAAATATGTCTAATGACTTAGTAAGTACTGGAATACAGTATTTCAGAATATGTTACCAAGACTAAATATACCAGACGTTGTGTAAAAATTATGCCTGTTTTATTTTTTTTATTTATCTTTA
The DNA here is from genome assembly GCA_901007705.1 of Fistularia tabacaria. Classification (NCBI taxonomy): domain Eukaryota; kingdom Metazoa; phylum Chordata; class Actinopteri; order Syngnathiformes; family Fistulariidae; genus Fistularia; species Fistularia tabacaria. The sequence continues at coordinate 103,776 of CAAKHD010013576.1, read as the reverse complement.
TGTATTAATCATTGTGTCAATTCATTTGTGTCTATTCATCTATTAATATATTCATTCATTCATTCAACTGCCTAGTTATTTGACAAGTTCTTTATACGTCACTTTGTTAAAACGGCACTCAGGACCCGAAGAACTGATGTAACAATGTGGTGAAGAGGATGATTGTCAGGAAAACTGAGGCCGGAAGGACCGACGGAGGCTGGCAGCACCAGGGTGAAAAGATCAGAATGTGAAAAAGCATTTTAGACATTAAACACATGTGAGGCATGAAGATACAGGAAGTGGACGACAAGGGAACTAAAAATGAAATAAGCTGGTGAAAAAAAGATAAAGACCAAGAGAAGCATGACCTTTTCTGCCTTCTGCAACACCTTGCACTTTTCTCTGTTGTTTCATGTCATGTCTTCAGCTATAACCTCTTCGGTTAACCTCTTATGGCACTTTTTTTTTTTTTGCCATATTCCGTGGACACCCAAGGGAACTCTCAAAAATGCATTGAACATGCAGCTTAGGCGTCCTATCAGTACATTTCAAGGAAATAAAACCTCTTAGTATCGCAAACGCAATAAATGAAAAAACAGATATGGAATTACTCCTCGCTTTTATACAATGACAAGGCTTATTTGGAGATCTTACAACCATGTATTTGCTGTCCAGCTACTGATAATACTGTATAATGTAAAGCCGGCGCCCGGGAGTGTTGGACGCTTTGACCCATCGGTATTCAGGGGGAAAAAAAGAAGAGATAAAATAATAAAAGATAAAATGAAATAAATATTAATCGTATTATAAATTTCAACACAACGGCCGCTTTAACTCGAGCAGCCAACTTATGTCTTCCTATGTGTGGCTTGCCTCCTCTACCTGCACCTGCTTGGGTTTCCATCAGGGTCACCTGCTTTTTTCCACACAAAAATGATGCATTCGACTGACTGAGGACTTAAACCTGCCTGTAGGTCTGAATGACAAGGCAGGTGGTCGCATGACTGTTTTTGACGCTGTGACCAACCGGCAACCGATCGAGGGTGCGTCCCAACTACGGCCGGATACCAGCTCAGGGTGCTGCCGCAAGGTTGTGTGCACGAGAAGCGATATCGATATTGAATGATTTGGGCCTTTAATACACACCAGCTCCACCGAGAAATCCCCTTTTTATTTCACTTCAGTTGAACTGAGATGGAACCATAACCGAATGAAACCGAAAAGCGGATTGAAGTTTTCAAACGAGATGAAATCGTGAAGTCTTACATAATAACGGACCCGGATATCCATTCAAATGCAGTGCCTGAATGGATTCAATGGCAATATACGGTCCAAAAGATTAGATTTCATGCATTTTCCATTTTTTTGTCTGTGAATTATTACTATCCCTGACCTTCTTTTTCTACCCATCCTCCTCCTCTCAACCCACCAGCATCCATCTACCTCATTAAACTTATTTTCTTCCAACTTTTATTTATTGATTTTGTTTTGATTGCTCCGAAAAATGAGCCCTTTCAGAGCACAAACCGGATGTTATGTCACAGCGGGAAGCTTCAAATCTGAATGCCGTGTGCAAAACATTGCCATCGATCGAATTTACTGAGATTAATTAAAAGGCGTTACTGAAACACTCACTGCCTGACAGAGTGACCAGAGCTGGCTTGACCATTTAACTGTTATTTCTGGCAAGTTCTTCCTCTTTGCTGCTTGTCTTGGGTTTTGACAAATGGATCGTCTCCACTGTCTGCCGACTCCAGCAATTTGAATCCGCGTTTTGGATACACCATTAATATCACTGACACACGCTTGTCTGTCATTGCCAAACGCTTGTCAGCGTAATCTTCAAATTTATGCCGCAATATACATGAGCGAAACACACATCTCTGCGCGCCGCCATATAAAGTGTTTGGGAATGCTGATGCTTCAGTGTTTGCCTCGACGCTTTACAAACCCCATTTTCAAAGCGGCATCATTCATATGAATGATCACTGTTATCATGGGAAAAAAAGACGTTTAAAAAAAAAAATATGAGGCTGGAACTGTAAACTCGGTGGATACATGCATGGATGACAAGCTTTTCCTTTCAGATGTGTATTTGGAACTTTTTCTTTTTTTAAATGATCAAACTGCCGCTAATCACATTCAGTTATTCCTGCTTATTATACAAAGATGTATCGATGGATCACGTAAGTTTTATTTCCATCGTGGCAGACACTAAAGGGTGTGGCCTCTCACCCCGGGAAATGAGGGGTGTGGTTACACAGTATATATACGGGTGTTCCCGAATGTTCTGAAGGTTAATTGTTCTTTTGGTGTGTTTTGAATAAAGTTAGAAACTCCTCCACAAATCTGTCGTCATTTCTTCATGAGGCTGACCGCATCCTGCTGACGACCAAGCAGTGTGCGGCGTTAGGAGCGTGACGTGAAAGCCCCCGAGGACGGCGCCGGAAGATGAGGAAGCAGCCGTGGTGTTCGCCCTGAGAGGACGGAAGACCGCAGTGTCCGGCGCCTCCCGACGTCACAACTGAGGGAGTCCGCAGCCATTTTGGCAGATTGCTCAGGCGCCCCATGAAGGACTAGTTGTTGCACCGCTGTGTGGCGGACACTAAAGGCTGTGGCCTCTCACCCCGGGAATGAGGGCTGGGGGGGGCGTGGTTACAAAGTATATATACGGGTGGGGTGTCCCGAATGTTCTGAAGGTCAATTGTTCTGTCGGTGTGTTCTGAATAAAGTTGGAAGCTCCTCCACGAACCCGATGTCATTTTCTCATCTACACACCGCACCGTCTTAATTTTTTCCTCCGGTGACGCCTCGGCCCCGTCTTATCGAGGCAGTATCAGCCTCAGCCAGTCCTTCACTTGATATTATCGAAGCTTCTGCTTCTGGCTGTCCGATAAAAGCCTGGAAGATCTGGGGGTTGAAGAAAGATGACTCTTCACACGTTCACCTGGAACAGATTGAATCCCGTCTTTCCTGCTATAGATATAGTCCAGGTGAGATGTAAATGTTTTTGGTTTTTTTTTCCTATCAGGAATTCAATGTTATCACTTATGAGAAATATAGTAACTAAAGAAGCAGGAGGGGGGAAGCAATCATTGTAAGTTGGAAAATGAAGCCAGATGAAGCATGGCCGTGGTTTATCACACATTCTATTTCAAATTCTCCCAACACCTTTCATATGCTTGGAAAAGAAGAACAAAAAAAACAATCCATCGAAGTCCAAATCAACCCAGACGCATTATAACTTTATCGTGAACATCCATGCAGGACTCGGAGCATTATAAAGAAATACGTTTCCTCCATGGGCTTCCCTTTTCGAGACTGGGAAGACCCACGCGTGTGTTTGCTCGGGCTGCAGAGAGAGCGCTATATTTACTCAGTAAAGATAGTTGACGACTGGAAGCAAGTCAAAGCAGGTGACATGGCAAGAAAAAAAAAACAATCTCATCTTTTAGATATGTCTTGACATATAATGACAATCGTACTTCAACCCCCCATTGCATAATTTGAGAATTCCAGGTGTCTTGGATTCTTGGCCTTCATGTTATGAAGGTCAATTTAACCATGCAGATACGGAATTTGGATCAATGGCCCAAGATATTTGGTTTGTAAGTAAATGTTTACCAAATTCAAACCATCGAGAAGGACAATAGCTTTTACCTGCGCCCCCCCCGCCCCCCCCGCCCCCCAAGGGGGGCTATTTGTCAAGGTGATTTGCTGAAAACCGGCAAAACACTAAAGGTCATGGTGTGAGCAGGCAAACGTTAGCAAGATGAGAAAACAACAACTTGAAGAATGGAGGGGCGAGGAGGAGGCACTAAGCATGAAATATCAGCGGTCGTCGTCTCGAGCAGCACCGAGCTGGAACATATTTGATTTTATTTATACAATTGATCTCATAGAGACACGAGTCTTGCTCTCATCTGGGTCCGCAGCTGGACGGAAAAAATAGAGTTTCACCAAATCAAGGTGGTGAGAGATAAAGGGAGGAAAAGGAGAAGAGAGAGTCATCTACACTCTCATGCTGGATAATGTTGGCCAGCGATGGGTCCGCTTGGCTAACTCGAGAATGCGGTTAGATTCCTGTTCAATTCCTATCCTTTTCCAAAATTCAGCTGAGCCCAACCTTTCGGGTAGTGTGGCATGATTGATACCACTCATTAGAGACCTCCACCCCCGCATCGGTATTTTTAAGATAGTTGGTCACAAGGGGAATCCGACGCCACAGTTACATGCTCAGTATTACGCATCTAATTGCCTGCAGGACAGCTGAGGGAGGGTGGAAATGTCACCGATAACTACGGGGTATGATAGCTTTACAGCAGGTAATAATATCCACAATGTTATTCATAAGTCAGCACAACTGTGGAAGACACATTGTTTAACCTCTGTGACACTTGATAGTTAAAACTTTATATTTAAACTCATCCAAAAGTGAAAATAAAAAATGTTGGTTGCTTTCCGAAAAGCAGCACACCTTGAATAAATAATACCATTACTATTTATTTACTTATTTATTATTAATAAAATGATTGGGTAATTAGAGTTATTGGTTTTAGACATTTACTTATCCAATTTAATAAAAGGATTTACATAAAAAGGATCTGACGGCATGAGAGCCAGTGGTCGATGCCCAAAGGATTGCCAAAATCAAACCGCTCTCCATGGGATGACGCCACACATTAGGGGGCCACTTGTATTTCAAATTGGGCTACTTGCAGTCAAAAGGATCCCATTTTCTCGCCAGGAGGCCATAACAAAAGTACCACGTGTTAAGAATATATCTATCTATCTATCTATCCATATATATATATATATTCTGACATTCTGTCGGGCCTTAAATTGAGTTAACACTGCATGCAACTCTCATTAAGTATGGCACTTTGGAAAAGTAAAAAAATAAACTACTAAGACACAAACAATAAAATTAAAATAAGATGTAATTAAACTAAATAAATTAAATTAGCACTATTTTGTTCCCTGACAAAGCACTCTGCTAATTTGCCATCTATTCTTGGGGCGAATCCAGGCTATGGGACAATTTGGTGTCTTGACTTACTAAACTGAGGCCTTTTCCCACTCGGCTTGAACACAGGCCACAGACAATCAATGTGATTTTCTGTGTTTCTCTAAGCCATTGAATCCACTGCACAGGGGATTAGCCTAAACAGCTCCACCAGAGCCCGGTTAGTCCGGTTTACCTGTTCCCCTCTCCCGCGGAGGAGGATGAGGGGATGGCCTTTGGGAGACAGAGGTAGAGGGAATGGGAAAATAAATACGGGTAAAGATAAAGAGCCACTCCGTGTCCGCATTTATATTTTGTGCCCTTCGATTGTGAGAAGGGCGTTCGCTCTCAGTGTTCTGTTAGTTCGTGTAGGCTGTTGCGTTACAGATAACAGGAATCCTCCTCGCATGTTAAACTTAAATCTGTGAGATGTCTCTACCGCTCCTGCTGGGTGGATATTAATACACCTAGTTTTCCTTGGGGTCGGGAAAGACAGAGCTCAGCTATCTCTCATCCCTGCTTTATCACAGATAATGCAGCACCTGATATAGATTACCTTGCCTCCGCCATCCCCACAGTGTCACATGCATCAAATTCCAACCTGCTCACCCTTCTGCGCACACTTTGCAAGGCACACAGTCCTCTCACATCGCCGGTCTAACCCTGTCACCGCTCAACATACTTCTCAAAAACCTAGTCACCCTTTCGGAAAGGCCACACGCCCGCAAACACACAGCCTAATGCATGAACAGTCAGACACGACCCCACATGTTTCAATGGCGACCCCTCTACCATGCTGTTAATAACACACGCTACCGCCCATGGAGACACAAACGCTCTGCCCTGGGGAGCAGCACCGCTGCTTAGTGCAGATGGATTGGGGACGAGGAGGAGCAACCCATTTAGTGTGCAAGGTAATAAAGGCACTTACAGACAACTTAACTTAAGTGTTCAACAACCTGGCTAATTTTCCTTCACATCTCATAGTCCTTAATGACAGAGAGGGAGACACGAATAGGAGGCCATAATGCTGCACATGCAATGGAGGCTGGACATTTTAACTTATTTGTGACCTTTGACCTCATTAAAATCCCTTATTTATAGCTTTATTACCGCAATTTCGCACAGCCGATAATAGCTTACAGCTATTTATAGTGTGCATTATCCAGAGTTTGGGGGTCTTATTTGTTAATGGGATTTATTTCAACAAGGGCAGTATAAAGTTTAAATGAATGTCACCATCTGAAGAGCAGAGATTCAACTTAATTAGCTGCCGTTATTGGAAACGTCTCGCACTTCAAATACGGGATGCTTAGAAAAAAAAAAAAGAAAACAACTGTTACACAGCCATAAGGTTAAATAGTTGCACTTTGAGGATATTAGTCTTTTAACCGATATCCATAGAGGCAAGTAGGAGACTAAAATATTCTGTGATTTTCCAGAATGTTTACCTGAACCTACCGAGCGTAATCGTATCGGGATTGAATCAAGAATGTTTTTGTACCAAGGCCAAAGAGGTTTTATTGCTGAACCATTAGCCGGCCCCCAAACATCTAAAGCATAGAGGGGGGAAAAAAAAAACAACCTGCGTAATAATCTTGGCTGCAGCCAGGAAGAGGCCAGTTTCGCAACACTCTGAAATCTGATGCAGCATCAAGACTGAGTGCTAACAAAGATATGTCTCCCCTTTTATCTAAAGAACACATCTGTCTGAGGCTGTTCCCCTCTGTGGTGGAATAATCTGGAAAAATGACAAATCACTTTGCTACAGAGCAAAGCTTTTTTTTTTTTTTACCCCCAAAAGTTGAGAGAGGATGTTTTCAAGATCCTTTCAATAGTTTTCTTTACAATAACAAACCATGTCATACCTCCCGACACAGAGGACCAGCCACCCGAGTGTGGACGGGTATAGCAATGGAATATGTTCTCAAACAATGGTGCAGTTTTCAGGGAATGTCTTCATTCTGTGGTTGATAAAGACATCTACAGATAAAACGATAGCAATTTCAATGTTCCGGGGTTGTACTGTGTGATTTTACTGCTGTCGCTATGAGAAGAAAAAATTCCACCACCCACAGGCGCTGATTAGAAACCCCCAGTTATGTATGGGAGAATCTCACCTGGGCCCATGGACATGCTTGCGGTGTAACATTCACAATGTTTGCATTTTGCTGAAAATGTATGCTTGAATTGACAGTCTTGACACTATGTCTTGGCTAATTTGACCTCTGCAGAAACATTTTCATGGCGGATGGAAAATAGATGGACAACCATGTAATTTTCTTTCACTTCTTTGCATAGATTGCAATAAATGCACGTATAATAAGTAAATAAATATGTTTTTTACATCGGAATATTAGTATAAAATGCTTTGCTTCACCAAGCTCTTCCTTTCCCTTGTGAAAAAGTGGCATTTTTTAACCCCAAAAACATAAAGTGAAATAGTCCTCGGCTTTATATGGCCAGACTCATTTTTCCCCCTTCTTTGTTTGTTTTGTGGATGCCACATACCTAGGCAACTAACTAAATTCAAATAGACTCCAGAAAGTGTGCACAAGACGTGCATCCTTCATTCAATGGATACTGATGTCACCAAACATCTTTTGGTGAACCATGTCTCTCACCTCTCCTTTTTTTTTTTTTTTGGTGAGCTTCACTATTACCACCACTGCCTTCCCACTTTCTTTTTTATCCTTCCACCTGTGCTTTCCATGATTTTTCATCCCTCACAAAGCGCGCATTACTCAGCGGCCGCGGATTTTAGCACCGCCATAGATACAAATTCACATTTGTCCAGACGGCCCATCATTCTCCTGCAGTGCTTCTCATATATCCAGTCCATCGCGACTACTACGAGCAAATATTTCAAATGTCTTTAGCCCATAAAAAAGGAGGAGGTAACACAAATTAAAAATAATTCGCTGTAATGCAGTTCCTCCAAATTCCCCATTTTTTTTCCAAGTGACCACAGTCATCTCAATTTTTTGGTGAAAACCATAATCAAAAGAATGTGATGTGATGAAACCATTCAACTGCTCTGGTTTATTTGACAGAGCCTAGCTCACTGTTGCCAGAAGCTATATCGGATTTTATTTTTTTTATTTATTTGGCGACTGCTCTTGTATTGTAATAGCTGTATTTTTTTTTTTTTGTCATTCTCAGATTAAACATTAAATAGCCAAAATCGATTTGACATTTGTAAAATCTACAAATAATCTATGGCTGGTGTAAGCATTTACAAGGTGAAAACCAAGAGCTAAAGTTATTAAGCTGATATCGATTTAGAATTATTCATCCGCGCTTTTATTGATACCATCTAATCCCTGAAAGATGCCACACCAAAGAACTGCGACATCCTATGAGCATTGCAGTACATAAAGCTCCAAAGAGGACTGCAAGCTAAGTGGGGATCCCTCAGGAGTTTCTGCTATTGATACCAGGAGACCAGTGGATTGACCGGAGATCTCACAGATCCACTTCTCTTCCAGACACATTGTCAATACCGACTTTTGTCTGTGTATCTTTGTTTTCCAAAGGCTGGAATCCATCGGGAATTCACCGTTACTACGTTACTACAGTGGATGTTGGCTTTATGGGACTCGGCAGCTTGTTTGTTTTTCACTTCTTAAAGCAGCCCTTTAAAACTAAGATTACTTAAATGTGGTGTCTGATCCATAGCATTGCTTCAGAGCATCTTCTACCCAATTTGTTGCTGTGATCAAGGGGAGCTAGAGATTACATAACAATGAATACACAGCTCAGTATCTGCAACTGGCGCTGCATCAAACTTGTCAAGATGTCACATTCTGTTCTCCATCTTTTGTCCTCTCCTTTTTATCCATTTATTTATTCATTCATTTCATATATGCAGTTATTCTTTATTTTCTTTTATATATTCCGCAGTTATGTTTTTCTTGTTCCGTTTTTATTTATTAATTTATTGCCTTTATTTATGCATTTACTGACTCGTTTTTATATTCCTTTTTATTTAGTTTGGAGTTTTATTTACCCTTGTCTTCCTGCTGCATGGCTTTGACTTTGATGAAGAGTAGGGTAATATGTACGGCACACAATCACATCTAGTCAAACCGAATGCATGCCTGACAGCAAGCAGATTTTCTCCCGTTGATTACTTTTTGGTATATGAACACTCCATCTTCCCATACACATCTGCCCATATCTGTGCTCTACCATTTCCCATCTCGCCACAACTTTTCTCCATCACCCAAGGGCTTTGACTATAATGCTATAATAAATGGTAGTTTACTTTCTATTACAATGCCAGAAAAAAGGGCATCCCAGTGAAGCGCACGGCACTAAAGCATCTTTAGTGATCCCCTTTAATACCAGAGGGGCGACGCTGCTTTTTTTTTTTTAACCACAGGCGAGTCCTGTTTACTTCAAAGTTAACGTGCGTTATGTAGTAAATCATGAATAATAATAATGCTGATGGGACCTTCATCTCAGCAGCCAATCACAGTTTGATGCCAGCCGTTTGCAGCGTTGCATAAAAACCATCTTCCTATAAATAGGGAGTGAGAGACAGAAAGACTGATGTGATTATTTACTTTTAGCCGTTTAGTTTTGGGGCATCGGTCTTGGATGATTTGGCATTTTGGGAAATAATTAGGAACGATTTGTATGACATTTTCTCCGATAACCCTCGTTGATTTATGCTGAGTGTGTTTGAAAGAGATGTGGAAAACGAGAGGCAGGCAAACCAGGTTATGGTATATTACATCGCAGCAGCATCAGCGACTAATGATGTGTGTTCTTGTCATAGCCGAAGATTTAGGTGAACATATAATCAGTTGCAATTGCACAAGGGCTAAAATCAGCAACGCAATATATAAAATAAGCATGAATAACCAGAAGGTTGCTGTACGGGAGTTAAAAATCATTCATCTTTAATGCATTTCCGTCTCCTCACCCAGCAGACGCAGAAAATTGACTGAGACATTCAGCTGAACAGTGAAACACTTAAGCTCTTCCTGGAGGAGCCCAAGGCGTCCCCGGGACCGCCTATACAGGATTACTCCGGCATGTTCTGGGTCCAGCAGCGGGCTCTGTGACAGCCGGACCTCCCCGGAACACCTCAAACCAGCTGCCGTCCCGTAGTCGTCCTTATCGAGCGCCCGAATCACCTCGGCTGACTTCTCCCTACTTAAGAGAGCAGCACTCTTCATTGAGCAAAATGGCAGAATCCCTTTTGCTGTCTGGCAGCACAGCCATCCTTCACCGCAAATTCACTCAAGCCATTCGTATCCTCTTTTGTCCATTAGAGAACCACAGCCTTTGTCTGTAAGGTGAGGAAAATCATTCCTTGAGGCAGCCAGCCTAAGATAATAATCATTACGAGTTAAAATCAGTGCCACTTATTTACTTTCCTGCAAAAGAACATTAACAAATTCACTAAAGAAAATCAATGTGAAACAAAAATGTTGTTATTATTATTTAATCAGCTGTAAGCCCTTTCTCCTCCCTAAAGTGGGGGGCATTTTTCGAAAATCCGAAGACGCATATTGAATTTCTTGTGCATGCAAAAACAAATGACTACCTAACTAACTGTCTGATTTTTGCATCACATACTTTAGTTGAACACAAAGCATCAACATCAACATGCCCTTGAAACTCTCTGTTGCACAGCTGACAGGCGAGTAGTAAATCTCTCGAGCATCATAATTTGGTCAAATATACATTTCCATTCGTTTTACTTTGACTGACATTCATATTTATCTGTTCCATTGTATTTTATTAATGTTTTCCTGACCTATAAGACAGCTACCAAAGGCTGCCCCCTGTCCTGAGTCTGCAGAAAATATCGGACGCGGAAATGGAAAGAAACAAAAGGTCCGGGGATAATTCCAAGGTTGGTGACTACCTCTTGCGCAGAACGTTTCACTTAAGTGAGAACAATGTTATATTTTCGGAAACCCGTTGGCCTTTAATCACAACGGGGCCATTAATCAGGGACCGCTGAGACCAATGGCGGAGGCGGCGATGCAAAGTTCCCTGAGCAAGGCTGTACCTCCACCAAGAGGCCAACCAGGAGGCTTGGGAGCAGGAAGACGCATGTCTGCTGCGTGCAGATTGCTCTTTTGACTGAACAACATGAGGAGATGCAACAGGATGGAAACTTGACTTGAGGCAAGATCCTATCTCAAAGAGTCTTTTATCTAAAAAGCCTGCTGCGCTGTCCTTAAGCCCTGGAAGTGAACTATTGTTATATCATAATGATGTGCAAGGCGGTGTTTAGGGGGTACTGGAATGTGCTAGCTGGCTACAGAGGATCATTTATTTGCACAAAGCTTACCAACATCAAATAAAAAGCTGCTCCATGGAGCATGTGTGCACTGTATCTACCTTTTTATTTAATTAACAACATCATAACAGACTCTCTGCGCAAGTGCTTTTGAAAACAGCATTCTGTATTCAATATTTTTCTTCTAATATCTTTTTGCAAAAAGACCTCAGCAGACATATTTACTGTTGGCGCTTACCCAAATGGGCCGACCTACAGGGGGTTTAGTTGCAGAACTGCAGCGATCTATAATTCCAGAAGCAAAGTGAACATGTCTCTGGGTGCTGATTGCCATTGCTGGCTGGCTCGACAGAGCTCGGAAATGAGAGAGAGTTAGAGAGGGGGGGGTGAAAAAAGAGCTACGGAGAGCGAGAGAGGTAAGGAAGAGTCGAGGTAGATAGGCCCTTTTCATTTCCTGTGCATGATCCAGGTGACAGGTGCCGGTGCAGAAAATGGCAGCCCCCACAGGGCCTCGAGTATGGGGACTGGTGTCATCACCGCACAGGTGTGCTCTGTGTACGTGCGTGTGTGTGTGTGTGTGTGTGTGTGTGTGTGTGTGTTAGCACGCCAAAGATCCTCCTCAGTTTACAACAACACGCATGTAATGTTTGTACATATCCAGCATTGAGTGTGCTCTGTGTATGCGCGCTTCTGGATAGGATTTGTGAGTTGTATGTACGATGACAGTAATGCTCTATGACAGAGTGATCACACCCCTTTCCCTCCAGATCTGAGGAGTCTCTCTGCTCTCTCTCCCCTCCCCAAAGGAATCTTGTGCTTCCACATATGTCAAGGCTTGTTTCCCTGTGGGCACCACAGCATTCTTCTGCATCTTGTTTTTTCTCTCTCTCTCTTTCTCTCTGTCTCTACCCCCTTAATCTCTGGAGTCTCTACGTATCACTTGACTAACAGGAATCATTAACAAAAGAACGTCTGGAACCACCGACATGTAAGGAAAATAAATAAAGGCTTAGCATCCATCTGGTCTGCTAAGTTCGTGTTTATCACTGGCCATTACTGCTGATCATTTTATGCCAAGGCACATTATGGAAGATGGATGGAAGGATTTTAAATTTAGAGTTAACTGGAATGAATAGTGCACATCCTGCAGAAGCTATGGTTTAAATGTAAAGATTTGTTTTTTTGAGTTGTTCCTTTTTGCTTTTCCAGTTTGCCGGAGGCTTCAGCTCATGATTAACTATTATCATTTTTATCATCAAATAGGAAAAAAAAAACACTTTGTATTTGAGATAAGATTTTTTCATAATATACTTTCAAACAAATTATTAAACGCAGTATTTGTATTGTACTACGTGGGGAAAAATAGAATACAATTTGAGACAAAAATATGTATATCTATACACATATGCAGTGGTTATGTGTGACATGGGTTGAATAAAAGTCACGAGTTTAGCTGCTGCATCACAAGCAAAACAAGGCACTTTTACAGTCACTATCCATTAACTTATTTCCGAAACCTTTTTTCCCTCCAAGCCAACTCATTTCTTCCTCTCGCTTCTTTTTTTCCTCGTGCAGTTTGCTGACCTTTGTGCCATGAAATATTTTCCCTCTCTCTGTGTTTGAAAAGAGCGGATAGGATACTCGCTAAAGTGGGACAGTTCTTCATAGAGTATGCCGGGACTGACTACTGTACCTTCATAAATCTTCATCTCTTGGTAAGTGAAGCACACAAGATATAAAAGTTCCTGTCCTTGCCTTTTGTCCAATAAATTTTGAGTCATATCTCATTGCATTTCAATAGAAGTGACTCAGGAAGCATTGAAAGAGTGAGTTGGTTGTGTCACACGGAGAGTGAGAGAGACAAGTGCTCTTGTTGTGCCACTAATGTAATTGCATGGGCCACTTTATCATAAACGAAGTACTCGAGTACAATGTTGGCTTATCTCTCCCCGCTTCCAATCCAGGCGACACTTTCTCAGAGGGGCTTAAGGATGGGCTTTGGGGCCACATCAATAAACGTCGGCACAGAGCGACGTGTCAGCAGGAAGGAGGTACATACGCATGACAAAAGCCAGGCGATATGTAAAAAAAAGCATTTGCGTCGTACAGCATCAGGGGGAAGTAGAATAGACACTTGACACGAACAGCACATCCACTCTGTCGCTGTCATCATTTTTCAATTTTTGCCACAGTCACTGGACATTCAACAATCACAGAAGACTCACATCTATGGGTAAACATCATCTAAGACCATGACGGGCCGGTCATCTCTTCGGCAGATAGAATAAAATTACGGCATCTTTGGCCCGTCTGGTACCTAATGGTGCTTCAACACTGCAAAAAAACAGGCTCTTGACGATTCGCTGCCAGGACTTTTAGACTTGTAAGTACATGACAACCTCGGTCTTACCCATGACACAAGTAGTTGGCATAAGGGTCTGCTTCATTCGATGATTTGGGGTTCAAAGTTTGCCAGTAATAGCTTGTTTTTTGCAGGTACATCGGCTTCTTCTCCAATGACCAAAATCGAGGGCTCTCAGTGAATCAAGGATTCTAGGATAGTCATCTGCCTCAACATGCAACCCCGTAATATTCCTCTCATCTCATTTGTCAAACCTTACCCGTGAAGATCTGCAGAGTTAAAATATATAAAACTGTATTTAAAAGTTTCAAAGTTCTGCATTTTCAAATCCTTTGCATGTAAGTATTTAGCCAGAAAATTTGAACCCTTTGCAAGACCATTATTAAAAACAACAGATCGATTGGATTTGTATGTTGTTCAGTAACTTGTTGACGACTGAATACAACGGGGTTGAAACTGATGGCCAAATCAGCAAATAAAAGTTGAATTGACATTTCTAAAAAGATCAAATTCGTGAAGAGGAGAAGCAATGAACATATAGAAAAGGCTCCGACTTGCAGATTTGTAATGCAAAGAGTGTGTTTTACAGTGTGTCTTATATAAGGAATGCTCTCCTGCTTCTTTGTTGAACAGCCTGAAGGGGGAAAAGTGAATGTGTGTGTGTGTGTGTTATTGTTGCTTTTTGTAACCATAGCATGATAAGCAGGCTTTGCTTGGCTGGCTGAGTAGCACTGCATTAGACAGAGCCTCAGACCAAGCAAGGCTCCTATCTCTAATGGCTTTCTCTTTCCTTCCTATCTGGACTTATGTTGACTTTGTACTCCGTGTCAAGACACACACACAAACACACACGCACACACACACACACACACGCACACACACACACAGGCCTTAAGAAGATAAAACCTGACAGATATTTTTACAGCTCTATTTGCATGTTGTTATTTTTGTTCTACCATATGCATGGTCATGTT
>CAAKHD010013576.1:76406-87988 GCA_901007705.1 Fistularia tabacaria | reverse complement strand
TTTTTGTGTAATTTAGCAGAATAAAATCCAATCAAGGGTATAAAAAAATTTAAAAAAAAAAATTTTTTTTTTTTTTTTTTTTTTTTTTTTTTTTTAAAGTGCCAAATTGTTACAAGAGCAGGACAGATGCCGGGTGTGTTCTTTGAAGCGGTTCACAAATAGCCTTTTACACCTTGACATAACTAGCAGAGGAAATTAACACTTAATTTTTCTGCGCTAATGGAAGGATTTTCCAGGATTAAAAGGTATTAAGGACCTTAGCTAAACTTCTGCCATGACATATGTGAAGGAATTCCTGCTTAGGCTGTTTGAACATTGTGCTTTACCCCGTGCTTAATGTATAGCAGGCGGTGGGGTTTTGCTCTTTAGAAGATTATTGCTCACTTCGCCTGTTGTTTTGAAGTCTCAGAACACAGGACAAGGACAGAAGCCAATCAAACAGCGACTCCACACTTCCTGATCATTCGACAATGGGATTACGACACCATTTACCGGATAAAACAGTCCCTCGCACAGTGTTTACTTCATTTACATATCTCACCTCTTTGCCAATTACATCCAATAGGCTTCCATCAGGATGTCACAGTATATAGGAATATACAATTAATCTTTCTGTTTGTTCATATATTTATTTACCCGCCTGTGACCGCATGGATGTGTAATACTATAAGAACCTCATGGTGCCACAAGCCACTAGCCTTAAGGTGATATCGGTAGAAGGCTGCAAATGTGGTAAAAGCTCTCATATGTTCCCATTGCAAAATCATGCAAGGCGGGTTTATTCAAATGCAAAATTCTATTTCAACCGGTCAAAAATAAAAAAATAAAAATCTATAAAGAGAGAGAAAGGGAGGAATAAAGGACAATCACAATATTTGTTTTCACACATCGGCAATGCTGTTTTTCTCAAGCTGGAAATGACTAGTCTCTGCTTTTACAAGTCAGGCGCCATGACAAGGCTTTGTGGAGTGCCCTTCTAGTAATCAGACTTCCTGCAGAGACCGTGTGAAAGTGATTTGGACTGGGCCTCTGATTGGTCCTGATGCTTTTGCCACCATTGTGTACGAGGTTGCACTTTTCCTGGACCCTTCCGCCAACAATAATTTTCCCTGACCCATTTTGTTGAGCGGAGAAAGAAATACAAAAGAAGCTCACTGAATGTTGATGTTTCCCGGACAGCTGCGGAAAATATGGACTATTATAATGTTTTAAGCCCACAGCTGGACAAGCTCATGATGTCTGTCTCAATTGTCTGCTTTGTCTCAAACTATCATGATCTCTATCTTTAACAAGTTCCCCGGTTTTGATGCAAGTGATAAGACGCATCAATGATATTCTCTCTCCTATCTATTCTAGACTGACGTGGCTGCATTATCTTGATTCACTCTGCTGCTCCACCCATTCAAAAAAAAATGAACATTTTAATGATATAAAGACTGTGAAATCAAATTATTTATCTAACAAGACTCTGAGGCTCACCGCACCCATCTGCCGTAGATTAATTTACAGAATACCATGCCATGATTAAAACCGCTAACTTGAGTATACATTTTCGTAAATTGAAAGTGCTCCGGTGATTATTCTTCCTCCCTACTTTTAAAATTTAATTTACAAGGGGATAATTACCCCAGGTACATATTTTTCTCACAATGGAAGGCTCCTCGACATCTCTTTGTTTCTCCAGAGGCAGTCAGGGTAATCGTCATGAAGAGAACCAAGACACAATTCCAATGACTACATGTGTTCACCCATAGAGCTGCTTCATTTCAACAAGTATACGGTGGGCGACTGTGACAATATGCTTGCTGCTTTGTGTTCCATCATAATAGCAAAAATGGATGGTTTAATTTTCCATTAACTAAAGCAAAACAGTGGTGAGCATGAGAATATTCCTTGACCTATTGACAAAATTTGACATTTTGTCAATGATGCCACATTGCATATCTTTGTTTGCCTGTGGTTGGTACCTTCCTGCCAAAAAGAAATGGGGTTCTGTGTTGGTTTGGAGCGTAATTCATGATGTACTATTCTTGTTCTAATCGTCCTGCCGTGGCAACTAGACGTGAATGGCTTCACCTACATGTGAAGAGATTCAACACCAATTGCCACAACAAGAAAGATTTGGAAAAAGAATTCACCATGACCTGGTTGACTGAGAACCTCTTCAGATATGATGGTATGACTTTAAAAAAAAGTGGCCATAAAAGTCTACTTTCCAAATGTGTTGGTTTCTATTCCAGAAAAAAAAGGATGCCATGGAGAAGAGACAAAAAGTTGTCTGCTGTCTACGCGAAAACACAAATGCAAGATCAGTTAAACAGACGGTTGTCTTACATTATCCTGCATTTCTAGGTGAGCCAATTAATTTTCCTTAGAGAGCACTTACATTGAATTGGCCCTTTTGGCTTGAAAGAGACCACAATTAGATGCCAGATGCCTGACAGACAGCTTGGCTGATAACCATTGTTAGTGCGATAAAAAATAAACCCCCTTCAGTGGCTCATTACAAACTGACCTCAGATAAACCAGGTTCAGCTTTGTCACATTTCCATAATTTATCTGAATGATAATATAGTGAAGAAAAATAATCGTGTCTCAATAATGGCCCGACGCCGCCCCGCATTCTCTCGCTTGTTTTTGCCTTCACCTCCATTTTCGCTGAAGGCTAATTGTGATTGGTTGATTAAAACAATTACGGAGATAACAAAATCCAATCAACTATGGATGTTGGCGTCATGCAGATATGTCCGCCACCTGGAATATGTGCTGGCTGATTTAAGAGCCTGTCCAAATGCAGCCCAGTAGATAGGACCAAAACAGAGAAAATGAAGACTGATCAATAACATTCATTCATTCATTATCTCGAACCGCTTCTCCTGCAGTTGAGGTCACAGTTGGGGGGCTTGAGCCTATCCCAGCTGTCATTCGGGCGACACGCAGGGTTCACCCTCGACCACTCGCCGGGCCACATATAAAGACGTGCAGTCATTCATTTTGTCGTTCACAAGCAGGGGTAAGTCGCGTCACCGATGAACTGCATGGCTTGGGATTGTGGGAGGAAAACACGCTCCCAACAGCAAGACCCCCTATCGGAATTGAACCATGGACCTTCTCTCTCTTCATTCAACCCCCCCCGCCGCCGCCCTCTCCTCTCTCTGCTCTTTTTTTACACCAATGCTACTTTGCACTTAAAAAGCCATCATGCTGCCATTGCACCATTTACCATGAAGATACTACCTACTGACCTTTGAAATAAACCGTACACAAAAAAAACCTCTGCTGCTACTCTCTCATCAAATATAAGTCTGTATCTGCGTGCACTTTGTACTTCATACCTCATACTTTTAAGTTTACTGTTTAATGTAACAGTGAACTTTACTGCTCATTTGCACTTTAGTATTATTATTTCGTTAATTTAACGTCTCTGCGGGATTGTGAGAAAAATCTTCTCAATTCCTCTGTTTTTCCAGTTAGTGCGGAGATATTGACATTAAAAAATACTTTTTCTTGATGACCTGACCCTCTGCACCAAACGCTGTGCTTCATCAATAACAATATTGGTAAAATTGAAACTGAAAAAAAAAATGATTATTGTTCTGTTCTATTTGAACAAGGTGCCATGCAATCAAAAGATGGGTGGGTTCATTGCAATAACCGTAAAAACACTGATCTCTATGTTTCTCTTCCCCCCTGCCTTATTTTGATTCTAACTATTCACAGCAGTTTTCACAAAATAACTTTTTTTTTTCCTCCTCTCTGCCTGGGTTTTGCACACATTTAGCGAGGGAGGCCGGGGACACCCAGATGTTTGCTGAACTGAAAGCTCACGTTGACAGCAGCTGCTAGACCATCATGGAGGACCAAAGACAGGAAGTAAAAAACAATGACATAAATATATATATATATATATATATAAACACACACACACACACACATATATACACACATACACATATACACACACACGTATGCACATATATACACACACACACGCACACACATATAAACATATATATACACACACACACACACACACACACATACATACATATATCATGGCATTTAAACTTTTAAAGCTTCTCGTCTGTTTTATAACTTGAATTATCCTCCATGCTCCGCGCGCCTTTGCTTTCCCCAAATAAAGGAGTGAAATAACGGCGGGAGGAAATGAACAGGCACAGGTGTATGGTGACCACAAAATGGCCTTGTTTGTTGAATATCAAATGTAGCTGTTTGAGTGACTGACAGTCTGCTTGAATAGGGCCCACAAAAATATTCTGCATGGAACATGAAGCCTCGTTATTTTTGTCACAACAGCAGATAGTATATTATTAGCTATTATGTCAAAGTTTAACGTTTATTAGCATTTACTGACTCTTGCTTGCATTTACCATTGATTTCCTGACATTAGATGTTGAGTCGCCGGATTTGTCTTGAGAGCATGTAGAATTCTGTGTGTGTCAGCAATGGCTGAAGGGGATGGTGAGCCGCAGACTGGATCAAGAAAGGAAGAGGGAACCTGGCAGGCGGCAGAATCCATTTGGAGCACTTCGTCAGCCAAGAGGCACCAAAAGCAAAACCGGGAGAGGGAAAATGACCAGAAGCCATGGTGCCGACCCAAACGTCCACTGGAATGAGGGTAAATTGAAGTAAACTGCAGCCTAGAAATAACAATCCTGTTCACGCATGCGTGTCTGTTTGGCTTTTCATCAAGCAGCTTCAAAGAGCCTTCGTTCGACCCTTCCTGGTCCACATACAATACATACTGTGGGTGGCACAGCGGTTGGCGCTTTCGCCTCACAGCAAAGAGGCCCCTGGTACAATTCCAACGGGGAACCTTTCTCCAGTCTGCATGTTCTCCGCCTAACTGTGAGGGTTCCCTGCGGGTTCTCTGGTTTTCCTCCCACAGTCCAAAAACATGCAGTAGATTGATTGGAGACCGTGTATTTAGCCAGAAGCATGTCTGAGAGAGTGAATGGCTATATGTCTCTGTATGACGTGCAAATCTGAGAGTGAATGGTTTTATGTCCACATGTGGCCCTGTAATCGACTGGCGACTAGTCCAGCGTGAACTCAGCACATCGCCCAATCACAGCTGGGATTGGCGCTAGCATCCCCGCAACCCTGAGTGCCATACAGATAATGAACAAATGATGCGTTTTGTGTGATGAATAGGTAACATGGAGTGATTCCAAGTATATTTTGTCTAAAGTTAATTTAATTTGGGAATATAATTAAGCAAAAATTACACAACCTGTTAGTCTCATCTATTTTGATTTTCAGTGAACATTTTTTAGAAGCCCAATGAGCCACATTAACAATACCCTGTGTCTCACATTTAACTTTTCTTTAAAAAAAAAAGAAAACACAATTAAAGTTTCACTTATATTTTGGCTGAATGACACGAGAACTCTTGGATTGACATCATGGACTTCAGGTCCGCCTCGAGGAGAGTCAACAAAATTCCCCAAAACGACTGGACTTTTATTGAAATGCATCGCTGTCGGTCTACGGTCAGAAATACATGTCATTTACCTTTTGATAAAAATATATGTACACACATTATAGCATTTTGGTGACTGGAGTAAAAGTCCATGCAGATTGCTGAGTGTAGAGAACCACAGTTACATGCACTCAGAAGTTTAAAAGCAATCCTTTTTTATTTTTTTATTTTTTTCTGTCAAAAAAAAGCTTACTGTAACCCCCTCAGAAGATGGAATGGAGCATTTCACATTTCAAAAAATAAATAAAAACAGGTTGATGCTGCGTTCAGTAAATGCGCCTGACACTTGCTGCCACTGCCCCGGTGCAGAATGTACATAACAAACCTACTCGATTCAGACATTGTGATTTATCAAGGGTGGCTTTATCGTCCCACGGTGGGGTCATTCCAATCCACACAGCAGAAAAGTGGACAGTGCAGTCAATTAACATATCAACTTTAACAGTAGCACAAAAATAGTGCTTTAAGTGATTATGATGTCCATAAATTCATGACACAATACGCTATTTATCTAATTCAGATCCAATTCCCAATGTATTTCTTCATTATTCATAAGTGAGGTAGGGCCTTTTAGACTCCTCGTAAAAAAATAAAAAAACAGGTGTAGCTGATGTTGACCGCCTGGTCCTAGATCTCCCAATGGCTTTTTTGACTAATCCAATTTGCAAATTGTTTTGTTGCAGCTCCTCGGCTAGTTGTGACTCAATGTGCCCTCTACGAATTGATTTGCCATTTATGCAACACAGTAACTGCTGGCAAAAAAAAAAAAAAAGTAAAAAACGCCCGCCTTAGTACGAATCGAACGTAGACGAAAATTGACCACAATCAGCCCTGGCTGCGGCATCAGAGATGCAGGAGAATGCTGCCCGGTTTAGTGGGGAAGTGGCTGAAGGGGGGTGCAGTTTGCTTGGGAAAAAAAAAAAAGAAAAAAAAGAGCTTACTTAAGCTAGAATTGTGTAAATCAGAATCAGTCCAGCAGCAGTGATATTATGTGTCAAATGTCCAAGCAGACAGGTAAAAGTAGCCGCGGGCGACAGATCGACCTCTCTCACGATGGGATTTACGGACTGAAGCAGCGAGACCTAGTCAGTTACCTGCCGATGTAGCGATTGCACCACAATTCAGAGCCATAAAGCCTGATGGACAAACCGATATGTAATTTCTTTTTTTTTTTTTTTTTTTTCATAGCCCAGAACGGGCTATTATGGCTCAAAAACTGTTTTCGGGACAATTCAATCACTTACGACAACATGAACGCACACGGGCCTACAGTGTCAGAAGGATTGTGGAAAACGGGTGATGGGAAAATACAATGCAGTCCATTCCTATCACAAAATACGTAAATGAAATTAGATTAAACTTTGAAAAGCAAGACGCCCCTTTGCAACTTATTCAACCTCCTCTGCAATAAAAATAGCTAACAGCTATTTATACATACATATCAGTAATATACTTTACGGCTGTGACTGAAATAAAGCTAATCATTGTGAACCAGGTGGGACAGTGGTTTAATTAATTCTATTGATTTCTTCATAAAAGACAAATATATATGAAAGATAAAGAAATTCTTAGAGACTTAGTTAATGTATGGATAAATATCTGTTTGTTTTGTTTCTTTAATCCAGCGAGTTTTTGTTCAACCTTCGAAACAATCGCAACTGAGCCGCTGCCTGAATTTAAGCTCGCAAATTATACAAATCTCATGAGAATCTTGGCCCAAAAAAATGGAAATATTTAGCGGAACGGTATCTCTTCACGAATAAAGCATTCCCTTTTTTCGAGGCTTAAGTGATCGGCGCTTGGCCTTGTACATTGTGGTGATGTTTAAAACGACATTATCGGTCCTTAACGGAGATGGATTTTATTTTCAGAGAAAGAGGAACTTGACGTTTTCAAGGAAAATTTACTACACACACCCCGGGCTGAGAGGTAAATAATAAATATCACCAAACAAAACAAATAAAAATACGAGGAAAGAGTCACATGTTGACTAATCAGGGGGGAATATCTGAAAAAAAGCCAGCGCTCGCCGTGACCTTCTGTCAAAATTGGAAGGCTATTGAGCTCAGACAACAAAGCACTCTCAGCCGATGCTTTTGTTGTTGGCGCTTGATGGATGCTCTCTGTCGACGAAAGTGCTGATTTTATCTGCGGTTGATTAATGTTTGACCGAGCACCTGATGAATGTATTTATTTATTTGTTTATTTATCTCTATATATTAGAACTCGCATTCTTCGGAGGTTTGGAAATGATAAATAATGTTGTGATATTCCCATCCAACCAGTTGGCGTCTTGTGGTGCGACGTGAAAGGTGGATTGCGAAGATCAATTACCTGTTTTCGGTTGAAATAAAGACATCGTAAGATAGTGTTTTTTAATGTATCTATTTATCAATGTCATTTTTTAATTTAAACTTCGATGTAACTATTGACACTGGGACTTTCATGAAAATAATGTTTTCAGCCCTATTTCAATCATCAGAGAACAACGGTTCAATTTCATGGCCCCGCTTGATTTTTATTTATGTATGTTTTACGTTAGCCCGGTTTGGATTCTTTTTAGGGGCGTTGAAAAAACTGTCGACCATTGAACAAAACTCACATTTCGGAACAAAAGGTCAGGTCTGGTCATCTTGTATCATGTGTGATAAGTGTGTTCTTCCTTTGGTCTTTTTTCCCCTCTACGTTCTCCTCTCCACAGTGACAACTGTCCAAGTTAACTGTCAGTAGAAAGAGCTCCAAACAAAGCTGGCATTCACCCTGGTTTCTGTATTCAATTCACGGATATGGCATTTACGCGTTATCAATTTATCGCCATCTCAGACAATTACAAGTCTGACCGGACCATTTAGGCCGCCGCGGTCATGTTGGCCGTCCAACAGACAAACACCGGTCAAGAGGAGGCCTTTTTATGACTACATTGATTGTAAGTTATACATTTTCATTTGGTGATTATATTGTTGTCAAGAGTGTTTATTAATCTGTTAAATAAGTCACCAAAAGACATTTCGGTCGGTGACACAAGTCTGCCAGTGTCTGAGGTGAACAGGAAATGTTTTTCTTTTTTTTAGTTCAGCTCTCTAATTGATCAAAACTATCAAATATACGACAAGAAAACGTGACTTTTTATATCGCCTTTCATTCACTTCAAGATTTCCTCAACAGCATGCGCCTTGAATTCATATTAAAAAGGTAGAAAGGACGAGGTCCTGTCAAAACACCAGGTTTAATAAATGCAACGTGGTAAAGTGCATTTAAAAGGTTGTTGGAAACTCTGATAAACTATGACAATAAAGCAATACCACAATTTTAGCTATTTGTCTGCATCGTTTGTGTGTGTTTGTGATTGATATGCATGGCTCTATCAAATGCTTATAACACATAATATAGCCGAGGCCTGCGTTGATTTTCTAAATCAGGAGTTGCATACCAAGGGGATATTTTCCTCGGTCAAGGTCTTGTCAGGCAAAAGACTGCATGCGCTAAACCGCCTTGTATCCGCCTCCTCATTCACCCCTTTTTTTTTTCCTTTTGAAAGATCAGCGGAAGAAGTGGCTGCTTATGCTGGCCTCAGAATCCCATTCACTTTAACAAAGACGATAAATAAATAAATAATAATAATAATAATAATAATAATAAAAATAATGATCCACACCAAACTGAAAAGCACTCTGCTTCTTTTTATCAACACTTTGAAAGAAAAAAAGTAATTTCAGGACGCCTGTATACAAAGGTAAAGCTCCAAGAGATTGAACAACGACTACAACGGGAGCAATTGGTCGACCAGAGGATTCTTTAACAGCCTTCAGAGTGTGTAAACATCCAGAAACGCTGCATATTCCCCAAGAATATAAATCTTCAGTAATATCTTTAGGAAGGCTAAGCTGGCCTTGTGGCCCTTTACTGTAATCATCGGTTTTGCTGCTTCAGCCTACAATGTCCGAGACAGAGGCTATTCATCTTAATGGACACACCTGTAGTCTTAAACATACAGTCATCCACCGTTTTTTAAGTCCAGGATGGGCTCTCGTTCCTCCTCCTTCCCACATTAAATATGAACGATGAAAGAAACCTTTCTTCCTTTGATGCCATGCAAGCTTTGGTTCCTTTTTATCCAACTGCGACAACATTTTTTGTCAGCTGTTGCTTAACCTCTCCGTGATATATTGCACCCAAAGCTCAAATCCGCAGAAAATCTTGTCGTTCCCGGGAAATAGACTTAGCATTATTGATGGAAAATCTTGTCACCGGCTGAGTTGCCCATATTTCTGCCCACTTGTTTGACACGTGTGGCCGCTGCGGTCTGCTCTCGTCACCCAGAGCCCCTGTCTCATTGGTCATACTTTTAGTCGTGAGAGGTAGTCAAGGATGAAATTAGCTGAACTTTTTAGGGCGGCACTAAGTGGCAAACACTAGAGCTGAACAAGGCTGGAGAGTTGTGTGGCTCTGACCTCTCCGTGTGAACACAATGGCGCCACTTTGGAAAAAAACAAAATAAAACATATCTTTCAACATTTTCTCTACTTGTGTTGAAACTCAGGTGCGGGCGGGAAACACTCTGAGCCATATCCATTTGATTTGGTTAAGTTAAGTTCGCGACGAGAAAATAAGATTACAACCAAGCTCAAATGGTGAACATATGGCTGCTACGTATCGGAAGCTGCGTAGCCCTCCAACTGTTCCAAATAGCCCGGACGAATAAATCTGTGTGTGAAAAATAATATTAACTGTGAAAATTATTTCCATTGTATTGCCCAAGTACAAGAGTGGATGGCGTGTAATGTGTGGAAATGTGGATTTGACTTGAATTTTGATGCCAGGGTTGGACTTAAGTTTCTTTTGATGGGGGATGGTTTTCAATTTTTGGGCAGCAAAGGCTAAATGTTTGCAACCGTTGAAGACGCAAAATAAAAATAATGGCAAAAATTGTTTTTTTTTAATCTATTCTATTTTTCCTGCAATCATGTTCACAGGGGTGCTGGGGCCTTTCCCAGCTGCCATTGGGCAAGAGGCAGACACAGTCAAATCTGGATTGTTCCAGCATGACTAGATTGCAAAAAAACAAAATAAGCAAAATAAACTGTCACTTGATGGGACTTGATGGGAATTCAGGTAGAGTGGGAGCTAACTGCTCGGCATGCAACTTAGTTACATATTGAGACGAGGAAATACAGAAAACGTGATGTAGCATGAAACATGACATACACAGCGGCTGAAACAGAATATGGCAGTAGCCAGAGTACCTATGAGCACAAGATATGATCTGTCGCTCCTTTCTTCCTCCTATCCTTTGCGCCTCTTGATGTTTACTCACAATAATATAGCTTTTCTAATAGCACTGGTGCTGCTGACACTTTTCAGAGATGACAATCTGCATGAATGTCAAAATGGAACATTTCACCTCGGGCTGATGTCCTTTACGTAAGGAGACTCACAGCACCACCTGCAGCAAGTGGCATGAAATGATCTGTGCACGGGTGGCGGCATTGTGCAACAGCAGGGACCTTTCTCCAGTACAGAAGCAGAGCAGGGCTAAATGCACAGGGAGACAATTATTGGAGACTAAGTGACAAACATTTGATTACTCGTCGTAGGCGTGTGTGTTTGGCAGTTTGTATGTGTTTCGCTCTGCCTCCGAATGTATTTTGGTTTGCAATATATGTTCTAAATAAAGAATAATAACCTTGCATATTGCAAGCTGTTTAACTTTGTTAAACGTCTCCGG
The DNA here is from genome assembly GCA_901007705.1 of Fistularia tabacaria. NCBI lineage: Eukaryota > Metazoa > Chordata > Actinopteri > Syngnathiformes > Fistulariidae > Fistularia > Fistularia tabacaria. The sequence continues at coordinate 76,760 of CAAKHD010013576.1, read as the reverse complement.
CTAAACTGTCATAAATGTGATGCATGTGGATTTCCTACATGTTAGCTGGGATCTATGGTGATGTATGAGGACTGGGACTAATGTGCTCGCCCACCTGTGAAATGAGAACCAGGGGGGAAAGGACAGGTAGAGATGGTCCCATCATACACTAATCAGACTTCCTTCAAAAGCAACACAATTTGATAGGTCAAACACACGCACGGATTACTGATACTCCCATATCTATTTCTCTTCAAAGCCTTACAAATGCAATACAAATTGCTGCAGACTAGAGAGAGAGAGGGGGGGGGGGGGGGGGGGGGCTATAAATGGGAAAAAGCCAAAAAAACCCAAAGAGATTTCCAAAGGAAAAAA
>CAAKHD010013576.1:59121-76386 GCA_901007705.1 Fistularia tabacaria | reverse complement strand
AAAAGGGAGAAAAAAAAGGGAAAGAGGGGGGAAGGGAGAGGGGGGGGGGGGGGGGGGGGAGGAGGGTGGCTATGAATGAGGTAAAGACCGAAAAACACCAGAGAGATTTCCAAAGGGAAAAAATAAAAAAATAAATACAGAAAAAAATGAAAATAAAAAAATAAAAAAAAGAAATAAAAATCTGAGATTTTTTTTTTTTTAAGTATAATTTACTTTAACATCCCCACCATGACTCTGACTCATCTTGATGAGATGTCATATAATGTATCTGTCAGCAGAGCCTTTGGATCACATTCAATAGCAGCACTTAATTCTGCATATATTCTGTAATCCATGACTAAAAGTTCAATTTGAGCTTTAGTCAACAGCTGAATTGCATGGAAATAACCACATAATTAGGTACCTAATTTATAAAATAATTTAACTGATAGAAATGTGATTATCAGTTATTTCATTTTTTTTTTTCACAATGAAAAACACAATTTGAGTGTAATTACATACAAGTCATGGCTGTTTACCATATTCTTCATGAAATGAAATGTACGTTAACTGATTTCATCTTGCACGTTTGTTCAGTGAGCCAAAGTAGCAGCTTTGGAAATCATATTTATCCACAGCAACGCTCTTTGCCAAAAGTATTTTTCAGTATGTTTTAGCAAATATAGCATACAATTTATTTTTCTCACCATTTCAAATTGAATGTATTTCCATGCAGTACCTTGGAGGCCAAGAAAGTAAAACTTTAGCAAAGTAAAGTAAAACTTGGATGCACTTATAGTATGCAACGAGTTTTCAGAGACAAAGATGAACTCTGCCGGACGATTTTTCCGTCACCATCCTAATGTCTGACGATTTCCTTGTACTTTTCCACGTCTTTCTCTGAGACACACTCCCGTTGATGCTCTCAGTCCCATTAAATCATCCCAAGGTCCTGCAACAGACTTGGAGATGGGTACCTTCTTACACCAGTCTTGAGCATAAGTGCCGTTCCATATTCCTTTCCTTATACATATAAAATCTCTTATGGAAGGGCAGCTCTGTACTTCTAAATGCATGAATTGTTCACCCTTTGTATAAAAGGGACTCGCTATAGCCAATAAATTGGAGTCCGGCTGGAAGAAAAGAAGACACAGTCTCAGTTTCTCTCCGCTCTCAGTAATTGTGAACTAACCTCTGATACAACTGGGTTCATTCACCATCGGCCAGGAGGTCCAGACCCTGGCCTTGGACTGGGAGGAGGAGGGGGGCCCCCGCCACCATCTCACCTCAAGACCATCCTCAACAAACGCTGTCACCGACTGCTTTTGGGCAATATTGACACAAATAAAAAGACCAACGTGCAAATGAATATAAATAAATCAATGAATTGATTAATGGATGACCAAATAAATCAATGAAACACTACTTTTTACACGAGCAAGTCTTTTTAAAAAGAGAGGTGTGGCTTTAGCAAGTGATGGCCAGTCCATCTGTTCCCTGCCAGGTATCTGCAGACGATCGCCCCTCTGTGTGTATGTATGTGCACTGTCTACAACAGGCGTGCGCTGACTGCAGATGTCCAAAAGCTACTTAAGGGCGTTAATTTGTCTCTGATTACTCTAATGCACTACAGTGTTGCAGCCCTGTCTGTGATTTCCCCACTGCTGGGCAAGACCACACACACACACACACACACACACACACACACACACACACACACACACACACACACACACACACACACACAGCCTCCATATGCTCGCTGACTATCAGGCGCAGAGAGCGCAGACACACACACTTACCGCCCTGAATGTGAGCTATGGAGAGATGAAAAGGAGAATGAGATAGCAGAGTGGGTTAGGGAGTGTGATGAGCAAGAACATTGTCTTCCTTTTTCAAATTTGCCGCACATTTTTACCTAACTGTCGAAAAGATTTTGCTCATAATTGCATGTTGCCTAGCAATGCACGTAAAACTTAGAATAATGCACGTTTTACTCAAGGATTACTCATCTAAGAATCATTCTCACTGGTCTTGTTCATGTACTATTGCAGGCTTGCCCCTTTTATGACACTTTCACGTTAAATGACAATATTAGAAATATCATGTATGGACTTGTGTAAATATAGGTGCGCTCCATATTGTCCCCCATTTCGTCTTCAAATTGTCCTCTGAATACATGCTGGGGAAAAAAATAATGCAATCTCTATTAAATTGGAGGCAAAGAAATAGACGATTTTATGCTGTAGTTGCCAGAACAAACTCGGTTATCATTGAGGTTGGACGTCCAAATGGTGTTGATGTCCTCATATCTCTTGAAGCAAGTGATAGTCCAATTTTTCCCAGAGAGCAACCGGGTGATTTGAGTATCCTGTTCATGCGCACAAAGACCGATTTATTTCACACATATAACATTTCTGCTCCAGGGGCTCTTTGTATGATGTTAAGGGAAAAAAAAAAATCACGTGTGCATTTATCTGTCCACTCGCGTGTTGCACTGCAAGCAGAGAGCTGACCCTCCAGTCAGAGTTTGTACTGTTCAATAATAACACTGCCGTGACAGAGATGACTGGCAGTACGCAATAACCAGCAGGTCACTGAGAATTACAGCCGGGGAGAAAAAGGAGGGTGTGGAGGTATAGGGTCGTTAAGAAAGCAGGAAAAAATAAGCGGCGGACAGGAGGAGGCTGAGTGGTAAACCTTAGAAAATGTTTCATTTGAAGTCCATCAAAAAGAAGTGCTGGCAGCAGAGTTAGTCGATCAGCAAGTGCTGCAAGGCTGTTCTCGCTGCCATTGACTTTCCTCGCAAGCTCAAACTTGCACACATTATACCGAACACACTTTGAAATCCCTGCTCTGGAGCTGAGAGCTCACAAAGCTATGTGATAAATATTTGGGAGGGTAACAATAAGTTGTCTTTAACTGTGGAATCAATCGCTGGGGTTGTGCACACTCCACAGGAAGTAAAACCTCAACACAAAAACCTGTTCAGTTTAGACGACCTGATATGCAACACTGTTCCCAGCTCACTTTTTGGACGACGAATCATCGCTGAGTGCATTCATTCATTCCTTATCCATACGGCTTATCCTGCTCTCAAGGTCGCTGGAGCCCAGACTCCACACAGAAAGGTCAGCTGCTGGAATCGAACCAGGGAACGTGTTGCTGTGAGGCAGAAACGTGAACCCGACGCGATGCACACAGCGGACAAACCGGCGTTTCATTATTTCTATGCTAATGGTTATGTTTGGATTATCCTGTAAATCTGGAATAGATACAATGAAAGGCTGGAACTCGACATGAATGGGCATGTCCTCCACCTATGTGATCTAATAATGTTATATATGTCATGTACTTTGGATGAGAGACTCCTCCTGCTTAAGGTAGCTTGCTGGTCCACATTTCATTGTCATCATAACTGGATTAGGTGGAAAGAAGGATTGATAGCTGTTCTTCTGCTTTGCCACCGTGGTCTCCAGCCTGAACGTGCATCAAGCAAACCGACAAAACAACACAAACTGGGTGACTGCCTGAGTGCTTATTACTGATATATAAGCTATGGTGAATTTTATCTCATCAACTCAGGCAGTCTTTGCACGATGCTCAAGAGTGAAAGTAGAGCATCATCAAGGACATAGAAACCAGCAGACAACTGCTCAGACTCGACTGTTAACTCTTCACGAACGGAGTTAAGTTGAATATGTCCTTGTGTGCGTGTGAGCTTTCATTTCATTACGTCTCTGAATAAAACACAGGCCAGACACACAATTCATCTATCAAACCATCAAGCTTTCTCATTTCCAATTCTGTCTTTCTTTGACCTTGTACATCAATTATTCACATTGTACAAATGTAGCCTCACTGAAACATTTCCCTTCATTAATTCCAATATGTACCGTGCCTGACAATTCACAGACAGTCTTCACACCTCCTTTTTTTTTCTGCTTCATATTATAAAGTTTGAATATGGATATTTCCCCTCTACGTGTCATGTTTCCAAGGCATATTTTTTTTTCTAATTTTGCTGAAAGAAAAGAAAAAAAAAAAAAGGCAGTGAAAAGTTAACAGGTTACATTTCCCGTCTTCAAACAGATCAACGCCGCCTCGTCCTTGCGCTCATGTTTTGCCATCTACCAATTGCAGTCTGATGTGCTTTTATCGATTTCATGACTTCCGATACTTCTGAGAGTTTTGCATGTGTGTATGCAAAAAGCGTGCCAGGGTTGAATGTTGCAACATTCCAGAAATATTTCAACATGCATTACCTTCGGATCATTGGTTCAGCAGTGGCAAGATAGATTCCTATTTACAGTGTTTGGCTGCAGCTTAAGCATCACGGTATCTTCACTCTGGTTTCTTTCCCTTCTAGCTAAGGCTACCTCTGTATTAAAGAAAGCACAGTGTGTGTAGAGCCCCCACGCCCCAGCCACCCACCCAGCCATTACAGGCTCAGCAAACCAAGCAATCAAAAGAATTTACGCAACATTTACATGGCTGACACAAAGTTCCAAAAGGGATTTCAACAAAGTTTCCATTATTATTATTCTCATGGCTATCAGAGGGTATAATTAATCCTTTCTCAGGCTTTTTAGACTTCGTATTAAAAACATTGCAGGCTGAATATGTAATGTGTGTCACCTGCTGTGACTAGTTGGTAAAAAAATAAATATATTAATGTTGTCCAAAGTAGCTAAACCTGCTTGAAATGCGTCTCAATATTACGGAGTTATTCCATGTTTCCGGTGGGACTGAATTTAACCGAAGACTCCGAAGAACTTAAGAAAATATCCCTGCCAAAAAAGTTTCTTTATTCACACTCCTCACTGAAATAGGAGTGTATTTACTTTTATTTCTGGTTAGCTAGTATGACTAGCACCCCTCCCCCAAACACACCCGGCACAAAGGGTAGCATAGCAGCCTAAAAAAACAACAACAGATAAACAACATTGATACAAATATAAAATAAAAATGTAAAAAGTTGAATACAATGAAAATAAATTGAAAACAGGGTGAAGTGCCTCGGGCATCTGTGAACAGTGCATTTGATTTCAGTCAGTTGGATAAGAATCTTCAACTCGTATTATCACAGGAGTTTGGGATGCAAAAGTGGTGCGAATTCCTTACTTTTTCTGATATGTTTTAAGGTAAGCTGGACCGTTCATTCAAATGTGTGTAGGATTCATGATTAAATGCTCTTTAGTTAGCTCCAAACCTGACTCTGGAAACCATGTTTTAAATTCCATTTATTTACCCATGTATTTATTTATCCATGTATCTATTTATTTATTTAATGTGTTCTTTTCATCATAACATACTACATTTTTTTTTATTTAATTATTCTCAACTCCATTAATTAATCACCAAGTGTGTCAAAAGAAATACATTTAAAAACAAGCTCATTTTTGATTCACTTTTTAGCACTACTTGCTTTACTACTACTTGGGAAAATGTTCCTTTGATTCCATTAAGGATTGAAAACACATTCAAAAAAGCATCAAATCATCATACGCTCTTACGTAACAAACAACTAAATACTTTACCACATCCTTATGATTAATGAATCATGAACTGAGTGTATTCACAGTTTCTGAATTATCCGTATGCATGAAAATAAAAGTGTTGCTTTATGCAACACTGAGATTCAGGCCGATAAACCTGAAATTACCTTGTTTTAACTTTCCTAACCATTGCCTCGGGGTGGACCACCCCTTTGCAGCAAGCAAGTCAAAATCAATATGTGAGAATATGGGGCCATTCAACAAGGTTGTCGACTTCATAGTGGCCCACGAGGAACCATTCTAGTGCCACGAAGTGATAGAGATGGGGAAATGATACATGTAATTGCACAATTCAACAATTTCTGCCCATAAAGAAGACCCTTATCTTTCCAGAGCATTCTGTCTCACTGTCAGCACCAAAGATTACACATTTTTGAATTTGGCCATGCTGCCAGACCGTAATTGACATGAGGTAATCAAAATTATTTCTTATCATACAACTGAGCTTAGTAACGATGTCAGGCTCACATTGCTGTTGAGAGTCATTTTGGAAAATTTGTTCTGCAAAAATTCACTCAGGTATTGTTGAAAACGCAAGATCAAACAACTGCCTGGACAACTGTTAGCAACTATTATCAAGCGAAACTGTTATGTTGAAAGTCATGCATTTGAAAACATATATCATTGATACTGTATCTGCCACTATGGTTTTAAAACTAGATGAAGTTGGATTAAAATCAAACTCACTCGGCGTCAATGGTACAGGAAACATGTGCATCTCTGCTGTGTGTTGAATATGTGATTTGAATCTGGAGCGCTGCTACAGAATTCAGAAGACATCAAAATATACAAGATCGAAACAGTCAAAAGAAGATCTGTGGGCCAGATTTGTTCAGTGCAGCTATCTAAAAATGAACGCAGATACTTTGTGTGTTTCTTCAAAGCCTAATTTTTTTTTGTAGAGGACACAATTAACAAAATGTATGTCATTAATAAAGGGCTACTTTACTGCTACTCAACAGTTTGGCATATCTACATTGTCAAACAGTTAAATCTAAAAATTTGCAAAACACACCGTTTCTATTTGTCTGCCAGTGACGTGCAGTCAGGGGAGGCAGGAGAAGCTGTGCCTCACTTGCCAATCTTGGAAAGAAAAAAAATGTAAAATGAAAAAAGAATTAAATGGTTGTATTTCTCAGTGATTTATTTTTCATATAACTTCACCGGTTTTAGATTGTTGTTTGCTTGTTTTTTTCCCGAAATCGCTGGATTTCCACATTTACTGTTCAAGTACTGAGAAGAGACGTGCGGTGAGGCCGCGGACTGTTGAGCCTCAGCAAAGATTTCCCAGTGACGGCTGACTGCTGCCACGCTCTGCACGCAGACCGTATTGACCGCCTCTCTGTATATCGCTATTGAAATGTTTAAAATGTTCTGTCTTGTGTGCTACAGTTTGCACGTGTGAAGAAAGTTGACATGTGATTTTAAACATAACTCGTTAACCGCTGCCAATCAGGGGTAGGGTTCAAAAGAATGTAAATCTGATTGTGATGAAGGCAGTGCTTCAACAGCAGCGAACCTCACCGCAGTTCACTGTTGTCTGCTCTGTCTGAGCCTGCTCATCCCATTGCTTTTCAGGGGAGTAAGATCAGCACCATGGATATCTCCTTCCATCTGCAAGGAGGAGCTCGTTGCAGGCGGAGGGGCTTCTGGCCAGAGGGCGTAAAAGACGTCCAGGCACATTCCAATGCTGCTTGAGATGCTGCTGTAAACAGGCATCTTCGGGGAAAAGGCAAGGTGTCTCCTGGGATGTCCCCTCAATCCTGTGGAGGTCCTCAGTGAGAGAAGAATGCTGGTTTAAACATGTGATGGAGACTAAATCCTTTTCCATGCAGGACACTTGAACACTCTGGTCAGGTTCGCCAAAGAATAACCCTCTTACATTTACCTATTATGTGAGCATGGAGCCCGAGTCCTCGTTTTATACCTTATTCTTTTTATCATTTTTCTTCTATCTCATGCACCGCTATAACCATCACTTCTACTGCAGGACTTGTATGAGATTATCTCATCTCATATTACCTGTTACTTGAGATAACGGATGGCCGATTAAAGCATCCATTTAAAAACAGCCCCACCATAGGGGTTTAAAATTCTGAAGTCGTTCAAAGCAGTGTATAGAGCTAAAAAAAGAAAGAAAGAAAATCACACATATCATTATCAAGTTAACTGTGTGGCTTGTGTACACAAACACACAAACCAAGCAATAACTGTTCCTGGAGAACGCATTCGCACAGTGGAATCTGAGAGATGATGACTACGATTTAACTGAAGAGCCGTACAAATTCAACGTCACTTATATCCTCGAAAAAAAAAAAGCAAAGTGCAAGGAAAGCAACACCATTTCAGGTTTGTCTGTTCGCAGCACCACAGTTTGCCTGAGACAAAGCAATGACAGCGGCCCGCCGGAACAAGCACGCAGTGAACAGTTGCACTGTCCACACTCGTGTTCCCATGTCTTGCTCTGGCAATTGATATGGCAGCAGGCTTAATAAAGATGAAACCATAGGTGTTGCTAAACAGCTCAGCACGATGAGAATACGGAGCGCAGCTACACAGACGTTTTAATCCATGGTAACAGATTCCTCAACAGTCCAAGTGTGGCTTTTTATTCTCTTGATTACATTTTGATCAAGTGTTCTCAAGTTACTCCGTCCCAGAATGGAGTCTGAAAAGGGGAGTTCAAAGAACTCCAAAGGAAAATAAGCTAAAACTTTGCGGCTCCTGTGACAAATGCTCACATCTCCTCACGTAAACTCTCTCTGAACTTTGATGTACCCTCAGACCCGTGGAGGGAGGCTTTATTGTAATTTGCCGAAACCGTTCCGACTGAAAATGCGGAAGTCTATTAGTGTATCCTTTGCAACGGATATCAGAAGGAATGAGGAGAAATTAGGCTTCGGCCTTGCCACCAACTGAGCATTAGAATAATCCCCTGTGCTTAGGACAACATTCAGATACTAAATACAACAAATCCATTTCCCTCGCTCACAGAGAAATAGCAAACTAATGAACAAGGCACCTTTGCATATTTACTTATACATAATGGAGTCAGACAGACCCTGTTTATTTTGATGAAAACAATAAAAGGCAGGAGCGGCATCAGTCTGATTTGTCAAATGAACCGGCGCCAAAATGAACAAGCGCGTGGATTCTCATCCGAATCAACATAACATTGCTTTGCAGCCGGAATCCGACCATTTGAATTCTTAACGGCAGGGCGCATTAATTCTCTGAGTTGTTAAGTTCAAACATAATGTGAAATAATCCACTGTGAAAACCCGGGAGGAAAATAGCGGGGGAGACATTGAAAGACACAAAATATAAATCGAGTTATTCCTCGATCAACACCCGTGTCACAACGTTTAACATGAACAGTCATCCTTTTCTACTGACCTCCTTGCTATTTCAGTCCACACATCCCATGATAATTTGCAGATCACTTTATAGCTACCTTGGATGGGGGCTAAACTCCACAGTCTTGGATCAGGAGGTGATTGCAGCATTGTAACGGTGACCTTTTATTCAGCGGATATGGGTAAGTTCCTCGGCACCGGGGAATGAAATAAGGTCATAGAGCAGAAAATGATTGTAGAACCCAGACGGTCAAATGACAGTATTGATACACGGGGTTCATAGTACCAATACCAATTATACATAATTGATGTAACCCGATGGACCGTTAGTCACTTAGCAGGTATACCAGTCATGTTATCTCGGGGTAAATTGCTGATAATGATAGGTAATAGACAAAGTTATCTTCGCCTTACGATTGAAGGACACTGATGCAAATCGTTTTGTATGTTCCAAATTGTCGTCTTTTTTGGTCACCTGGGAGCAAAAAGACAGTCACCGGGAAAAACCTTGGGGAGGAGAACTTTGTTTTCCTGCAGTATGAGCAAAACCGGTGTTCAATCGATTTAAATGACAAGTAGCGCGCGAATGTGACAAGGAGGTATTTAAAATATACATTTGAGAATGCCCAGAGTTAATTTTATCGCCACTAGTGACAGGAGTAATGGCAGCAGTTGTAGGTGTTGCTGATGTTGTAATGGTGGTAGTTGAATTGTTTTGCTAAAATCAGTTTTCACACTCGGCAGTTTCCGTTCATCTTCCTGGCTTACCTTCTTGAAATTAACACACACCTGGATTTGCAATGGCATCAAACCAATACCATCCATTTGTCTCTTCCTTAGAGACCTCACCAAAATGACTTAAATATCAGTTTTAGTAAATTGTCAAATCACATCACGGCTGGTCTACAGACGCAATGTGAAGATTGGCATCGCAACTGTCCGATAAATAGCTGCCATGATAGGCAAACTTACTCAAAATTACATATACGCGGTTACGGAATCACGCCATCCACATTTGTCTTCCCTTCGCGCGCACACACACACACACACATACACACACACATGGTACTTTACCTGCGTCCAGATAAGCAGACGCACATATGGAGTTGTTGTTTTATAATGGCTTTGTGTCAGTGTGTAACGGATGTCTCTTAACAGTCCCATTTGTTCCCATCTCAAGCAAGCCCATTGCTGTCCAAACACCACCCTGGAACAAAGGATGGAAAACAGAGGTGAGACAAAAACATCAATCATGCACACACACACACACACACACACACACACACACACATATATATATGTATACATACAAACATTAACACACACACATTGAGAGAGAGAGAGAGATAGTACGTGGATATGTGGGAGACATAGTAATTTGGTGGATATCATTCTTAAAATATTCATGCGGCAATGGTACGTGTATGATTTTAGTCAGTCGTATAAGAATTTTATTGTTTTAACTTTTTACGTGTTTTTTTTTTTTTGTTTTTTTTTTTTGTTACATAGAACACACAAATAAACTCCAGCTCCAACAAGCAGCAGCCCTTTTTGAAAGCTCGAATTTCAAAGTGCGCACACCAAATTTCTGGATGAAAACTATTTCCATGTTCTGCTTTAATTTCTCGGGTTGCAGGAGAAGGAGCAAGGGGCGTCAGAAGCTGGCGTACCGATCAATCTGCTGTCAGAACACGGCCCCTCAGAGATGGAGTCTGATACAAACAGAGGATCTTTGATTGGAGCCAAAGCTTAATGGTGCTGAGAGTGGAATGTGCTGCAGCACCGCTCCGGCCTCGGGGATGACAGCACTGGCGATCTGATAGACCTGTGTTGCGTCTTCATTTGTGGGCAATCACCTGTGTATTCCATTGAGTGAAAATACAGACGGCGCTTCTCACAAAAGCATACAACACATACCCAAGACAAATGGTAACACAGTTGATTTTAGATTCTCACTCAGCTTTACTGTTCAAAGGGGTTGCTTTCGTGGTTGAATTTTTTTTTACATACCTTTGTGCTTCTGCTTATTACTATTAATATTCTTCCTCCACTGTCCATCGCAGAGAAACGTGCTGTAAAAATGTTTATTGATACTAAATCCCTTTGCTAAGTATTTCACAAACACTGTTTTCCCGGTAAGCCATATGTAGCCACCATAATCACTTGAGCACGGTCAAATAGATGCAACTCAAACAAACTGCGTCGAGCAACTAAAACAACAAAGACTTCCAATAACTTGTATGCTTGTTCTAACCCTGCCCGGCGCCTGTGTGGCAGTCATTGAATAAATGCCCTTGTTAAAATGTGCGGGACGTCGTATGTTTCTGTTGTGTCATTGATAAGGCTTTTGTATTTACACCCACCAAAGGGAGTCGGCTAATTAATAACCAGTGGCAGCCAGATTTAAAACACAAAGCCATTGGTCCCAATGTCTCAGACTCACATTTGCTTTATTTGTTGTTCCAGTTTCCATCTTGAAGCATGAACGCCGGGGCTGAAAAGCACAATGACTGTTGAAAAGTTGGAGGAGTAATTCGCTTTTATCATGGAAGTTAAACGAATGTTTACCTCTTTTGTGGAAAGCTTGGCCCACCTGACGCATATCTGCGTTACTGTAAACAACTTATGATTTATGGATGATGCTGAAGCCATATCTTGTGAGGGTATATCTTTGCAGTGATGGACTGCAAGATAGTATTGATTAAATAGTGATCTTACAATTATTCTCAAAATCTTCTCGTCGTTGCAACTGGACGTTTCACCCGTTTTCTCGGATGAGGGGCGAAACTTCTTCAAGTGAAGAAATTTCACAAGTTCCAGTTGCCACAACAAGAATTCACCATGACCTGGATGAATGAGAACTGCCACAGATATTCTACAATTAACGAATTGTTTTCTTCATGATGTAGGTCAAATTCAATGTGAGTACACAGTTGATTAGAGTATATATCAAGATGCACTTTGCACAGCCTTGTTATATATTTAATCTATTTATCCATTCGATATAACGCTAGTCCTAGACTCAGGGTTGGAGGGGGTGCTGGAGCCTGACTAAGTGCTGGGAAACAACTTGGACAGGTCGCCGGTAGTCGATCACGGAGACACCTTTCATATGAAGACATACAACCACTCTCACGTTGGGGCAGTGTTGTACGTTCTGTATGTTTCTGCACTGCGGAAGGAAACCGGAGATCCCGGAGGAAGCCCACGCAGACACGACTGGAAGATGCAAATTCCAGACGTAAAAGGTTCGCAGTCGGAATGGAACAAAGGTACTTCCAGCTGTGAGGTGGAAGCGCTAACCACGGTTTGTACCTCAGGGGTTTCTGCAAGTAAGAGAGGGAAGAGAGAGACATCCCCCAGTCCTACTGCCTGTCAGCCTGTAGCAGGACGTCAGCAGAACTTCATAGCCGTGCAATTCTACATCAAACGGCAAATGCAGACAGGCATATCCAACTATTCTATTCTGTGATCATAAAAACATGCCATAGTTCTGACACTAGACTTATTGGCATAAACTACGATCGCAGCCGTGTGTGTCGTCACAGGCGGGTCAGACAAAAGACTGTGTGCAGCCAGTGAAAGTAAAATTCTTCTTTAGGTTTCCTCATCACATCTTTTCAATCAACTGATGCAGATTTCTTCAAAACCCTTGATTGTGCAGACTCACCGGGCCATTCCGTGATATGGACTTCTTGACATATAATCCATCAAAAGAAAGGGGAGTCATACAAATCTGACCAAATAGAAAAGGTGGTTCCGGCCTAATTTGTTCTTGGTGTATATTAACATGGAAACTAAAGAATAATTGGGGAAAAATAGCAACGTATGAAGGAAGTCCTGACAATAGCGAGCGAACACACTGTCCTAAATGATGACTATCATCATTTATGATCGGTGAGGAGTTAAAACACCGTTTTAATCTAAACCACATAATTCTAGTGGACCTTAAAATGTGGTATGGTCAGGGATGAGATAAGGGCATCACAGACCAGAAGGGAACCACAGAACAACGTCACACACACTAGAGCTTCCCAGGACCCCAAAGGTGTTTCTGGGCCAGACAGGGTATATAATCCTTCAAAATGTTATGGGGTCAATCAAGGGCCTCCTGGCAGGTGAACATGCCCTGAACACCTCAAACAGGAGGAGTTCTTATCAGACGCCTGAATCAGCTCAACGGACGACTTTTGAAGTGTGCAAGCAGTGACTCACCTCCGAGCTTTTCCCACCTCATCACAGAGACTCAGTCCAGCCATCCAGGAGAGGAAACGACATGCCAGCCGCTTATTTCCTGCACCTTTTTTCCCCTCCAATTCATGATCATTGGTCAGAATTGAGACATAAAATCAACTCAAAAAATGAAAAATGCAATTACTTTGACATTATGCCATGCAGCGTGTAATCATCCAAAACCAGACCTCACTCATTTGCAAGACCCCAAGATACTCGGCCTCCTATTTGAGGTAACAAATCCATTCTAACCTAAAGGGGCTCTGGTCTACATGGCCAAAGAGAGTATGATGCCATCAGTTTGTTGATTTCCCTCTCACAGAAATCCATGATGGAGAAACATGGAAAATTGAGAGGACCGGCCTGCTATAGCTGAGCCCGAGTGGTGTCTTTCTATTGGACATTTGTGAAAGCTCCACTATATTTGAGCATGAGGTAGCTCACAAGTCATGAACCAAGTCAAGTCAAAGATAAACGGTGGACTTTAGAGAGATATCAGATCTGAAGCCATACAGAGGGATTCAGCTGTTAACTCAAGACCAAAGTTAATGGTCAAATCAGGTGGCAGGAATATTAGCTGAGTGCAATGGGCAAACCCAAATGGATAAACTGATGTGGTTTGGTGGAACGCTCTACCCGCAATGTCCTCCAACACACCGCCCGAGTATCTGCCGCAATCCTGGTCCGGTGGAGCTCCCTGAAGCAGTAGTCAAAAGGTCGTTGGTGCTTATTTTGGAGGTATGACGGACCCTGGAGATTGCAGGGCTGACATGCCTTTTCATTGTAATACAGTTGGGGACAGTTTCCAATGAGTGACAGACAACCTTTGTTCACCTTGTCTGTATAAGATAATCCATCACTGTAAAATCGAAGACATTTAGTTTTGGTCGGACTCTCCTGTTACAATTTTGTTGTGACTGCATTTATTCTAGCAAAGCTCTGTACGTGTGAACATATGGCAGTATTGGCAATAAAGTTGACTTTGACTTGACTTTGACTATTCACACTGATGTGCACACAAGTTGATACTTTACCTTCTGTCAGTCACAGCCTCCTTGAGACAACAACATTTGATTAGTGCAGAGACTTTTTTTCTCGCAGCCAGAATGCTTTCATTTTCAATATTTTAATTAGCTACAGTAGAATCTTTAATTTTCATGTGCGGTCATCTAAAAATAAAGGGAAATATCTTGAAAAATCCCAATATTCACTGTGTGATTAGATTTTTATCGGTCTGAAATCATCCATCACTGAATCGTGCACAAACATGGTAAATTGACAGGCAACCGTGCACTGAGATGTGAAATGCACGTTTTCTTATCAGACATTTAATACCATCAACCTTCTCCACTATCTTTGCAGTTACAGCAGCTGAGTAACGTGTTTCCGTTTTAGTTTTTCCTCAATAATCACACACACGCAAGACTAAGCAATGGGATTATTTTGTAATCCATAGCAGTTTCTTTTGTTTTGTTCTGTGAAATTAAAGCATTGATAAACGGTATCATACATGTTAATGTTTTTTTTTGTGGATACAGGACCGAATGAGGATGTTGCATTTGTGCAGTTACATGAGCACTCCAGAAACATTTTACTTTCTCAAATAAAGACAGAATAAAAAAAAAAGAAAATGTAGAGAAGCATGCATACCACAGTAGAATAGAGAAAGTAGGGATTCATGGGGTTAGATAAATAATGAGGCAAATAATGAAGTTAAACTCAATTGCTAAGCTAAATTGGGCTAAAAATACCACAATCAAAAGTAGTAGCAGCACCTTCATTGTGGCATAGACGGAGACTCTGCAGGCAAAAAGCCAAATTAAAAGGAGGCGAATCATCAACATGGGAAAAAAAAAAGAACCCCGATTAAAACTCTTTCCATACCTGACCCCAAGTCATAATTATAAGAAGGGCGAACAATGTTGAGCAGGCATTTGCACCGGAACACCAAAAAAAAAAAAAAAAAAAAAACACACACTGGAAGATAAAGCACGGACTATCCAAGATTCCTAGTCAGACTCTTCTCTGCGTACATTTGAAGAATGGATGAATCATCATGGCTTCACATAACAATGCTTATCAGTGGCCATCTTCGGCTTTGCATGAGATGAAATATTAATCAAGGCCGGTGTCGTTAAAATTGCATCTATTGACCCGGATAAATGCGCTCTCCTACTGTCACCCCAGAATATATCTCTCCATCCTCGGGAGAAACACTTTGACGTAGCTGTGGGTTGACAGCCTTCTGTGCCGTTCAGATGTTTGAGCAGAAATTGACATTGAACAGAGCTTACATTCATATTTGACACTTCTTCGGCAGACGTGTTTTACATCCGCTATGGATCTGGCTTCAAAAGGCAGCTTGTTGAACTTAACTAAATTGCACAGAAATGTTGGTAAAAGGTTTCTCTGTGACTTATCACTCGAAAGAGCCACAGGGCTTATTCTGTTTTCTTCCTTCTGGTCTTTCCCCAGTTAAATCCCTCCGCATTGTACAATGCCCTACCCCTTCACAGCTCCTCTCAAGTCGGAGCTGTTTAATAATAAAACTAGGTGTTACTGATTTAGTAGACTATACCTTTGGGTTTACAGTTCATAGACACAACACGCTTTTTACTATCTACATCGATTTGCTCGGAGGGGCAACAAGCCTTTGTGTCACCCGCAAGGAGATAACACAAAGTAACTGGAGTGCAGTCGATGCTACCTCCCACAGACTTCCATGTTGGCATTCAGTAATCATTGGACCTTTCATCAAAAGGTCTTCTTCAATACTCTCGTTATTATTATTAACTCATGAGGTTCAGCTGGAAGGGACCCTTTTAACGACGAGGCAAATAGCATATATTGAAAAGATAAATTGATGGAATGCGGTCATAACAATTGCAATACCCATTCGGACCCTTGCGATGGGCCCGAAATAGCTATCTTCTTCTATATGAAAAGGCTCTATCCTGATGTGTCTCATGTAAAAATAAATAAATACAAAAGCTAATCTAACTTCAGCAGCAGTGTTCCATTGGAATCCGTGCAACATGAAATCAATATTTGAGCTAGAGCGTTGAATAATTAAAACCGAGTATCTGAGCCACACATGTGACAGCCCGGTTATGTTATTTAAGATTACACGACAGGTGCATCAGTCACTTATTAATGACTTTAAAAATATTAAATTGGCGGAATAACACATCCAATTCTCATTGTCTCTCTCTCTCTTTCTATATCTCAAGACACGATTGTATGAGCAACACTGCACGCTGGTTTAGTTCCCGGGACAACAGCAATCAATAAAGCATTATAACGATCACAGGAAAGGGAACAAGACGTCAGTCATCTGTGACCGGCTTTGGTAATAATCCATTTCGGAAAGCCTGGTCCCACAAATAAAATCGACGGCAAAAACCACAGACTCAATAGAAAAATGTGTGCCTCGAGTCAATTGCTGCAACAAAACTGCCGTTTGCTTCTCCTCCGCACTGGAGTATTCAAGTCGGTCTCAAGAAAACGTGCTCAAGTGGGTAAGATGGTGAGCTTTTCAGAATAGGTTCAACGAGATCCAAGACATATGATTTAGCGTGAGATGTCAAAGGGGAATAATGTCACGCCGTTCACGCCTCTGACTTGCCGAACTGTAGCAAATACAACGGGAATACACGCGGTTTTGTCTGAAGAGACAAACCTGCCCATTTGGACTCGAGTTATCGCTTTCTCCGCTTGGATCTTTGAAGCGATGCATTTTAGGGCATAACACAGGATGCATCTTGAGACATGTTTGACTGCTCGTGATTGAGAAACACAATTCTACGATACCTAACTACAGTGCATCAGTGGGATGACAAACATTTTAAGCGAAAGTATATGAGAGTATGAACATCTCCATGTGCCTAAACATGTATGGCATGTCTGAACGTTCTCATCATCTATCCTCTGGAGCTGCCTTAAAAACTGTCTTCTCCCATCCATCCAACCATCTTCCGCCGCTTATCCGGAATCAGGTCGCGGGGGCAGCAGCCGGAGCAGGGAGACCCAGACTTCCCTCTCCCCAGCCACATGATCCGGCTCTTCTGGGGGGGGGGGGGGGGGGGAAAGAAAACCCTCACCCACCCCCTTTTGCCTACTTCAGCAACTTCAGATCCGGA
>CAAKHD010013576.1:35665-59101 GCA_901007705.1 Fistularia tabacaria | reverse complement strand
AGGGCCCCCCTCCCCCCCCCCCCCCCGCCCCATGATCCGGCTTTTTGGGGGGGGGGGGGGACAGAACACCCTCATCCACCCCCTTTTGACTACTTCAGCAACTTCAGAACCGGAAATAGATGGACCCTCTCCAGAGTCCCCCAGCTCTGCTTCCTCATTGGAAGGTGTTTCGATGGGATTGAGGAGGTCTGAGAAGTATTCCTGCTAACGATCTACAATGCCCCGCTCCAATTGTACACAGTGTTGACGGAGCATTGCTTCCCCCTCCTGAAACGCCGGATGGCGAACCAGAATCTCTTCGAAGCCCACCGAAGCCGCATGGCCTGCCGGTACCTGTCAGCTGCCTCTGGAGTCTCGCAGGCCAAAAAGGCCCGAAAAAGGTCTCTTCTTTGTGGAAAAGAAATAAATACCTTAACAAAAGCAGGGCCTGTTGCGCAGCGGTGAAGGCACTCACCTCAATGGAAGGCGTTTCAAGGTACGGATCCGTCGGCTGAGCGGCCCTTTCTGCGTGTAGATGGCACATCTGTCGTGTCAAAACCTGATTCGGTGGTTCGCTCCTACAGAATAAAAGCAAAAAACAGGTGAATGCAATCAACTGGCAATTGGTTGAGAAAGAACCCTGCCTCTATGACCTCTATATGTCCATTTGTCTAAAAGAATGGCCCCTTTCCCTTTCTGAAGGACAAGTAACCTTTGGCTCAGGTCATGTAACTACTGAAGTGCAGATGCCTGAATTGTGACGTTTGCTACGGATTTTTTTTTTTTTTGTGGACCAAACAAAAAAACCCAAGAAACCATTTCCTTATGATGCTCAAAACACCGACAGCCTCAAAAAAAGGAAAAAAAAACTTCCTTAAAAAGAAGCAAGGAATAAAGATTTGATTTTTGAAATATGAACCAATTATATCTGATTTGTGAAATATTCTATCAATTTTGACAAACCACATGACACAATCCCTTGCATTAAAGTATATGTTTATTCTGTAGGCTGTATTTCCTCGACCCTGTGAAATGTTGCGCGTTCATGGACGATTCCATTACATTGTTGGGGCGACCTGGTTCAAGCACCATGATGACACTCTGCATTCATTATGAAAATCAGTGCCACACTTACCGTGAAAGTGACCAGCACAAATTTATAGTGGTTAACATACTAACAGCTGCAATCAGTTTATTGAAAGAAAAAACAAAAATAAAAACAGATAGAATCCAGATTACTCTCTCGAAGACGTTGGTCCATTTCTCCCCGTAATAGTGGATGGTGTGGTGCGACATTGTGCTGCTCCGTAAACAAGCCAGCATCCACTCTCGGCCAGCTCCAGAGCACTCCATTAGGAAGCCAAGTGCAGTCTGTTTTTTTACACACTGGATGCACAAATATAATAAAGCTCCATGCAGCAGTTTAGGATGCAGCAGCAGTCTGTGGTGAAATTGAAGAGATTGAAGAAGCATGTGTCTAAGTATTGAGACAGACAGAGATCCCTCCTCACCAAATTACCCCCATCCTGCACACCCGTGTGCAACACTTTGTCTAAATATATGGGGCTATACACGGACTCATGGGCATACGCTTACAATCCAAACACAAACAAGCACTCACACACAAGCCATTAAATGTCACATCCTGTAGCAGATTATATCAGTGAGCAATTTCGTGCTCTCGGGCATCATCTGGAGGAACAAAACTGGCGGAAAATAAAAGCCATATTGAATAATATGAGAATGGGGAAGCACAGACTGGAAGAAATTAAGTCGGGACATGTTATAAAACTCCCCATACTGCAGCTATACAGTTCAGGAGTAGAAACTGTACTTTAAACAAATTATATCAGTTCCTTATCCAAATGGGTGAAATTTGGAGTATGCCTACAGGAATAGATTGGGGATGTGGTCCATAATTTCTTCAACATATATTTATGTTGGTTATTCTAAGGCTATGGCCTCCAAACCTGCAGCGCAGTGTTCCTAGGGTTCAGCCCAGTCTGTTCTATTATATCAAGGCTTGGCCAAATAACGACCCGCTATTTTCAAGGTGCAAGATATTACTATGGCACTGAGGCTGGGGTTCGAATGGGACATTTTAAATCGCTTCATTTATGCATTGGGTTCCAGTAATAACACACGGGTACTTTAACCAGGAGGAGATTTATTTGTGACCTCCAACTGCACTGTCAAATTTTTGGTTGCACCTCAATGACAATGAGGATAATAACGCTCGGATGATGCAGTGACAAATAAAGCCACAGATTTTTCGAGGGTGGGAAGAAAAAAAAAAAAAAAACACTCCAATGATAATGCCTAAACCTAGCTAAATCATTAAGGGAATTTATTTCCCCGTGAGGGCAAACAGATTCAAGCAGCGAATAACACAACAGCACAGTTCCAGCATTAATCCGCCATCACATTTGGCATACTGTTTGTCTCAGTGCCTCTTTGATCCAACATCACACAGAGAAAGGTAACAGATAACCCAAGCAAGGGTAAACCACTGCATCATCACGCTGTTGGGTATTCAGCTCTGCACCACGCGGGGTTCCAATGAAAGACAGAGTAGAAGTCAAAACATCACAAAGTTGTGTGTTTGTGATCGATGGTTGTGCCGCGAAACCAATGAATTTTCTTGCTCAGTGAATAAGACTTATGCACTTCTGTCGCATTCATTTGTGTCACTTATTCTCCCTTTGATGATAATATATGTCCAATAACACCTGTTGTTACCCGTACACATACTTCTAATTGGTCCGTCTGCAGCTGTGACTTCATCTTTTCCCCGAGATTTATGACTTAAGGGAAAACATGTTGGTTGTGTCAACACACATACACAGTATGGCTCCATTTCAGCAATTGATTTGACAAGGAGAGGGCTCGTCTGAGATGAGAATAGCAGCGTTTGAGACACAGCACAGACCAGGGATGGTTGTAAATCAATGGCATTGAACCGCATGGTGCTATCCAATCCTACTCTACCAGAAAATGTATACAGGTACATGGCACAGCAGTGGCTGGACCGCACAAACACACGCAAGCCATGCCCGTCATTCCCTCGCAGACAAAAGGCAAAAGACTGATATCTGCTGAGAACACTCTATTCCCCCCATGGAATCTGAATGATTGGGAGATGTAAAGAGATATTTCACAGTAATTCTGACCAAAATGAAAATCACAACCCCAGCGTGCTTGACAGATGTCGAGCTGACATACCCCGACATCCGTCCACAGCCGGGTAAGGGAGACTAGCTTATTTTTGTTGGGGAAAGGAAATGTCAAAAAATAAATAATTTACGTCATCCTTTCAACTCTTTGTTGAAACTGTGGGTTTGACATGCTTTTTCTTCAAAATCTATACGTAAACGTAAGCCGTTTTCAGCATTTGAGGTTTTTTAAGGGTAACTACTTGCCAGGTAAGTTCAGATGTTTTTTTTTTTTTTTTTAAACAAAGTAGAACTTTGAAACTGCAACATACAAAAAGTGGAAGATAGAGGAATAACTAAAATGTCATGGAAAGTAAGGTAGCGTTCACCTTTAGCTGTTCGAGAAAAGGGCAACTGATGAAGCAGTCTTCAAGTATTTGCTGGTTTGCATCTGATGGCATATCTGCTGTGGCAGGAAGAGGTGGCTGAGCCTCTTAATTACAGCTGTCGTGTCGATCTTTCACGGCACCCAATACTATCAATTTACAGTAGAATTAAATTACCAATCAAATTCATCTTTGACTCCGTTCGCAAACTGAAATGTCTGCGAGCCGAATCACTGTTTTTCATTGAAATCAGTTTGAATCCCACTGATCCGTTCTCCTGCCCCAAAAAACATTCTGCGCTCTTGTGAAACTTTTAAATGGGTTGATTTGTGGTAGAAATAGAGAAAGGAATTAAAGATAACCTTAATTATTGCTGTGTTTCTGGTGTTCTTTCTTTTCTTGCCAGCACTAGTACTCGATGTTTCCTTTGCTGAATAAGCACGCAAAAGTAAAGTCTTTTTGCTCGCTACCACTATCTCCAGCTTGCTGTATTTCATCAAACCAAGCTAAAAATCCCTTTGCTCCGTGAAAGTAGTCATCCCTTGCACCTCTGCCGTCTTTATCGACTGAATTTCTTAACACCACTTTCACTTGCACTTTTAGCCTTTTTCAGAGCCATAATGAGGGCTAACTTACTGAAAAAAGCAGGAAAAGAGTGTTCTAATAGGAGAACACCATCATTTATGATGAAAACAACGCGGCGTCGCACGTACTATTGTATATATAATGCCGAAAGCCCCCGAGTTTGTTTGTTTGCGCGTTTGCACACCAAAGATTGTTCGCAGCTCAATTCAAAATTTGATCGAAAACCCTGCTTTGTAGGCTGATTTTTTCTGAATTAGAGCCATTCGTAGGCCAAGGTTCTACTGTATTTGAAATTGCTGCTTTGGGGTCAATTTTGCCAGTTTCACGGTGTTGATGTTCAACGAGAACTAGCTTTCATGCAATACAGGCCTTAGCAGGGAGAGCCTATACGGGATATCACCGCGATACCGCGATACGGTAATAACTACTTAGGAGTGGACTAAGTAGTAGCGGACTTATTACCCCGAATTCATAGCATAGCGGAAGGACTTGATGGTGGGTCGAGATAGTAAGGCCCTCTGCCAGCTGATAGCGGACAACGTTGCGGTGACAGTTCTCATGGTGAGTGAAGATAGATAGATAGATGGCTCAAAAGAGCATTAGTATGATTGGCACAAAAAAAATCAGTTAACCACATAAGTGGCTCTTTTCTTTCTTTTTAAATCAAGATTAAGTATTTGTTGTTCTTGGATTCTGTGACCTTGTCATGAGGAGCTGATGTTTACACATCCCTGGCCTTGTTCTAATGGACAATCAGGACTCTATATCTGGCTGACATTTGCCTCTGGCTGATCAGTTGCCTTGTCTGTGTTCTGGAGTGATGTTTGGACTTGTGATTGTGCCTTGACCTTTAGCTTGACACAACAACCACCCCCCAAAAAAAGCTGCTAAGTGAAAGCTTGATGCGACTTTGAGAAGTTGCCACTCGGTAGGAAATGTGAGCACAGCTTACTGCTTGATTGGTCCGTGTGCAAATCCTTCCGCGGATGATCGCAAAATAAAAGGATTGATAAGTGATTGACAACTTCTTCAGCCACAAAGTTTGCTTCCTGTCCATGAATTTACAGGAGCTTGATGTCAATAAAGTATTTCCACAGGTGTATCTACAATTTCAGAAAATTAGATATGGCCTCAGTGCTCATGAATCAGCTTGCTGAAAAGCATGAAAACAGTACTTTAGTGTTTGTCAAACAAAACACGCTTCGTGTCAGAAAGGCGCAAAAGAACAGCGTTTACCTGGGTGTAGGTTTTTCCCCACACACCTGGTTGGCATTGGTTAAATATACATCGAATCAACATCATTCTGCTCTGAATGCCGTGATTGGTAACAACTGTATTTCTCATACTGTTTCATTTCACACAAGAGTGTTTAATGAAACGTGAAAGTATCTTTTTTTACTCCAACATCTGTTGACGCCAGCGTCTGCAAATTTTATTGTTCTATTCATTGACACATCCCAGACCCCCCCCACCCCCATCTCTGTTAATGTATTATTCCTGCTTGTGCTTATTTGTGCCTCCATATAAGTCAATCCAGCCATCTTCAGCTGATCCATTTCTTCTGTTCGCGCTCTCTCCCTCGGTGAATTCTGCAATCTGCAGCCCAATTTACTGTGATTCCCCTACTGTTGTATAATCATCTCTGGCTGCCTGTGCACTCATTAACACTTTGTATAACAAATAAACTAAACCACCCACATCATGGCCTTAATTGTTACAACAGCTCAACTGTCAGCAAGATGCAGACAACACTCCCGCTGTATGTCGAATAAACAAATCTTAACTGTTCTATTTATAAAAAATGTTTTACTTCTACTCGTCACAAACTTGTGGACATGGAGAAGGCTATGGTCTTCTTTTCCTTTCGGCTTTTCCCTTTCAGGGGTCGCCACAGCGAATCAACCTTCTCCATCTAACCTTATTCTCTGTATCCTCCTCTCTCACGCCAACTACCTTCATATCCTCTCTCACTACGTCCATAAATCTTCTCTTCGGTCTTCCTCTAGACCTCCTGCCTGGCAACTCCAATTCCAGTATCCGTCTACCAGTATCGTCCCTATCCCTCCTCTGTGCATGACCCAACCATCTGTATTTTATTATTTCATTTGATCCAAATCAATTAAAATGTTTTTATCCGCCCTGCATTTATCATGATTATTATAACTACTACTATCATTGCCAGTGTTTATTTTTTTGCACTTTTCAGAATGAATTACACGATAGTTTTTACTTTTTAAAATAAATTAATTACATTTATCTTTTGCGATGGTTTATATCTATCTGAGCTGTGCGCCTCGGTACCCAAACACCTCTGCGGTTTGTTGGGGCGAGCATCCCTCCCTGCACTCCTAATGGTCTCTTCATTCTCAGCACAGTATTCTCATGCTCACTTTTCAAATGCTACTCCTCTCCTGTGCAACCTTTTTTTTATTTTTCCTCCTCTCCGTTTCAGCGGCTGCTCAGCGTTACCTGCATGTCAACTCCTAACCGCTTTACCCGCCTGTTTGCTTAACCCATCGTAACCCGGGTGAGCTCAGAAAGGACCTGGATTGCTGCCGCAGTGAAGATCCTCATGACAGTTGCAAATGTCACTCCTTCTACAGGGGGAAGAGTTATTTTGGCTTGCGGTCAGCATGTGATATTTTTGTGGAAAGTAAAGACAGGCATGTGCAGGAGGGTATTCTCAAAATAATGGTTCGCATAAACAATCCTAAACCCTGAGCTCGGGGGCGACGGATCATTGGTAACTTATGTCACGTTCAGTTGCAAGTCTGAAGCTGAAAAGCCAGATGTCGAGACCGCCAATCCACATGTAGGCCGAGGAATCGTAAAAACAAGAAACAGTTGGAACTGAAAGTTGTCTTTCCGAAATAAATAAATGAAATTAAATGATGTAATAATTGATTGTTTAAAAATGTAACCAATACACGACATGTAATCAAATATTCAATCAAAAATTTGGACTTACAAAAATGAAAAAACTTCAAGAACACAAAAAATAAAAAAAGGATCATGTCTTTAAAAACTTAACTTTCAACATTAAAAGGGGAAATATTGAACATGCGACAAACAATTTCTCTGGTTAAACTAAAAAAAAAAAAGTTTCAAAAAGGGGGTGAGGATTATTAAAGTGTACATTTGTCGATCAAATATTAGAGAGAAAGACGACATCTGACCAGTAAATGGGGGCGTCTTGAGCAGTGCAGGTTTATATTATAATTTTTTTTTTTAATCTATTGAATGGTAATTCTGTTTTCCTGAATTTCAAGAAATGCCATATCAACTTTTGTTAGTCCTTGGAAATTTTGTAAATAAATAAACTTTGATATCTATCAAACCATGCAATGTTATGTCTCGTACATTCTGTATAATTTGTGTAGGCGTGACAATTTGCTAACAGGAGATTATTTTTCTGAGATGCATACGGTTGACAACCCTTTCCCGACTCCGCGGCCCCAAGCAGAATGGACCTGCCTGCTGTTTGCACCGCACTCCTAATCATACCTAAATCTGCCCCCAGGGGTTTTACGCAGCATTCAGGATTCCCCTCAAGACCTTAGTGATTTGACACCTCTACTATTTCTGTCTTTGCAAATCGACCCTTCTGTCTGGCCGGGCCCCGCCATCCATCTGCATGCTTGTTGGACATCTCCATCAACTCCCCTGATTAAGGGGCTGCTTTGAAAGATTTCATTTGCATACATCTTTAACCTAATCAATCGGAAGTGTTATTGTTCAATTTCATATCTGCTAAAAATAGGCTTTCAAATTCACAGAAAAGCTTATGAAAATGCTTTTCTTTCCCGTTCCATGCAGGAAGGTTCGTACATTCCTTTTGGAGTTTGTAAATCTGAGAATTTGAATTTTTTGCATGAATGCTAAGAGAGTGTGTGTACATGCCACCGCGACCTTAGAGAGATGTTCAATCAAACTTGACGCATGGCTGCAGTAAATTGTACTGAAGATGCTGGAAAGACAATGACTCACTCGCCACGAGGTCTTTTCCTCACAGTGGACCGGACAGAGAGGCCCTCGGGGAGAAGCAAAGCCATCAAGGCAATGCATTCTTTAGGGAAATGTCAAATAGGAGCCGCATCACCACCATAAATGAGACGACTGTCTGCCGTGTCAGCCTAATATTCTGCAGCCGACCGGTAAGCTTAGGGACCGAGGAAGGCTGACATGTGACGAAAGATGCCAGACTAAGACCTTTTTCCTGGTCTGAAATAGTCCATTGACAAAAGAGCGGATCTTTCCTTCCAAGAAGATGCCCCGCGGTATCATTGCTATCGTTTTTTTTGCTAAGTAGCCCATGAAATAATGTCCCTTCCGTTCCATCAACCAGGGATCCCTCTGATACATCCTCAGTAGATGGCAGAATTTGCAATTAATGTCCTTGAGTTCAGATTTGTTTTCCAGTTAGGCCCCTTATATACGGCTTCGTCTCGCACTTCTAAAATTAATTACAGTCTTGGACGGAACAAAGACAAACAGTCACACCTCCTGAAGTTAAATAGCAACAAATGAACAGAGTATCGATTGTGAGTAAAAGCCAGTTGCTTGGGAAACAATAAGGCAATGATTTCCCTTTGGTGGAGTATCTTCTTGTGTGGTTATCTTAGACGGCGTTAAATCAGTATCTTACTCAATGCTCACCATTAATTGACCCATAAAGGGCGCTGCCTAAGTGATATCTCAATCCTTCTTATCAGAGGGGGACCACTTGGAGAAACTGAGCTTTTGTGAAAAGGCACGGACTCCCCACCAAATGCGATTTATGAGACTATGGAGGGTCTCGATTAGAATTAAAAGAAGGTTTTTGATTTAGTGTTGCACCTTTAAAAAAAAAAAAAAAAGAAAGAAAAAAAGACCATTCCTGCCGTGTATCAATTGCTAAAGTCTCCCTGTCAGCACAATGTCAGAAATAAATAAAAAATAATGTATTGTTCTGCAGAGAACGGCCCCCTGCCTTATTGAACTGGCTTGTATTATACCGCAATTTTTACTCAGCAACAAGCACTGGCCAGGCATTTCCTTGAAGCACATCGGAAAAAGCTGATGAAATAGGTATTGGTTCTGAACATGTGACAAATACTGAGTCTCTCGTCAATGATTCGTGCCATTCTTGATATCATCTAAAACAGGGAGACGGATAAAAAGGGTTACTTTTCATCTGGTTTCTTATTTCAAAGGAGTGATGATGACAAAAGTTGAGGACCAGACAGTTAGTTCGTTAAGAGCAAGCCTATTTAGGGACCAATGCCCATCTGTGCGGAAAGCAAACCAGTAAAAGACATATATATTAGCAGTGTTACTGTGTTGCCGTTGCCAGCGACGATGTGCCAAGCTCTGGGGCTGTTTGAATTACAACTTGTCTCCTCACGATCAAAACAGAACGCTGTGGCAACAGCATCTTTACCTACATGACAGCGTCGTGCTCCCGGGGGGGGGCATGTCAGTTCAATAAAAGGGAACGTCAGTGTCTTTCAGTTATGATCAGCCTCATGTGGCCGACGCAGGCAACGAGCCAGTGCATTTTGTTTGTTGCAGGTTATGCGCCTTTTGTATACAAGAAAACGCTACAACCCAGTTTTCTATGTTTTCTCTTGTCACGTGTGATTTGGAAAATATGAACGCTCCAGGCAGTGCTGTTTAACTTAATTACATAAGGACCATTTCTACATAGTGCCATCGCACGAGACGCTGTGGATACTTAATCTCCATTAAGTTCATGCTGATCACTGCCTGGTACAGATGCCTCGCTTAGCAGTAACAGAAAAAAATATATATATATACACACACACACCAATAAACTGTATGTGTCCCAAACATTTGTGTGTTAATTTACTGGATTCTATTAGCCATAGCATCACAAGTGAAGATTAAAAATGCATTTCGAAAAAAAGGCAATACCAAACGGCAAGATCATGTTATCAGCGATGAGCGGTTTAGAGCCCATGTTGACAGCGTGTCAATATTGGAGCGCTTTATCTAATAACTGGTGAAATATTGAGATGGGAACGTGTGCGTGCTACAGTGGAACTGCTGTGCTCCGGATTTTGTAAGGTAGTTTCTGTGCCCTCATTCTCTCCTGTTTAAGGTCTCTTCAAGCAATGTTTTATTCCATGTATGTGAAGTAGTTCCGTACGTGAGAGTTTTTTTGCACTTACTACAAAGATATAACGTTGGCTAACGTTTAATGCATGCTGGCACCTGCCAGGTCTGTGCGATCAGAGATAAGGCCGATTGTTGCCGAGCCAATAAGAACGCAATTTCATGAAAAAGAAATTAGCAAGACTAATTTGAAATAGTCTGCATGGGTGTGTTGTTTGTTCGTAATGGATGGCTGTTTCAACTCACGAAACAAGGATGATCATCATTTTCCCAGCGCCTATCCAGAGCTGGGTGTCATCCCATCCAGCTTTCCTGACAATGAGTAGGTTCTTGACTACCTAAATAAACTCCGCCAGACAGACGGATGAAAGATCATCAGAGTCGACGATGTCCCTGAGCGACATCCACGCGTCTCCTCCCTTGCTGCAAAGAGGTCGGCCCGAGCCTTGCTCGCCTTTCCGAATTGTTGACAGATTTCTGGAATTCCTCGAGGCTAAGCAGAAATCAATGCCTCTCCACAATCCCCCTACACCCGTGTTGTTGGTTTCTGTTAACTGAGGCCTCCGCCATTCTCGCCCTCCACTATCTGCTAGCACGTTTCAGGAATTCCTCGGGCCGACCGTTGGATGAAGACCTTCTGCTCGACTGTCTGCTTCACCGCGTGCGTCCAACCAGCGCTTCCTCAGATCACCACCCCGTCAAGTCCTCACGACATTCTGACCCCATCGTCGGTAAGCTGCTTCAACAATGGAGGCCTTGAACTCTGAACACTCAGATGTAATGTTATCAAGCTCCCTTAAAATGGAGGAGATATTTGATAGTGGATGTGTGTGTGTGTGTGTATGTATTTGTTTATTAATGTGGAGCTACCAACTAAATGAAGTTTCCGCTTTGAACTTTAAAATTAATCACTTTAAATTCATCGGGGGTTGAGGCAGAGTAATAGTTGATAGAGTTCATCACATCAAAACAAAATTTAAATGAGAACCAAATTGTGCTTTGCAACCTGATGATAACTTTGGAACACTGGGTGCATTGTAGTCTTCTGGATAAAGCCACAACTTGGATGAGAATGAACTGTATAAATTAGAATACTGACATCACGCTTTATGGAAACATTTGAAAACACAATGGAGTAAGTGAAAAGGAAAATGGTTGGGTTTCACTAAATTATAATTTATCAACTCTACTACCTATTTCTACGCCTGTGTTATATCTACAGTGCATGATTACTCATGGTTATGAAAATACTTCCTAAAAATACACAGTTCAGGATATTTGAACCCGGTCTTGGAAAAGAAAGAAAAGTGTAAAACTAATCGTCTCTATTTATTTTCAGAGAGACCGGTGAAAAGCTGTGGAAATGAATAAATAAATAGATGAGAGGATGGATGAATGAATAAGAATCGTTCAATGTTCCAAATATTAACTCTGGCATAATTGAACTTAGGGTTGGGTCTCTTCGCATCAAAATCATGATAGAAATAGAATCAGATTAAAAAAATAATAAAAAATCTGTTCAATCCATTTGCCAGCGTTTTAATACATCACCCTCTGACACTGAATGAGGATTGATATTTTTTTTTCCCCTCCATCCCTCAAAGAATTACCAAATGCCAATTTACCATCTGGCTGGATATTCATTCAGTATTAATTTGGATAACAAATTAAACACGCCACATAAACTATTCAGTGTCGGACATCCCTGTGCTAGTTTTGCCGGAACTGAAGAGAAATACCGTGTTTCTTCGGTTAATATGCCCTTTCCAGACGATCTTCAAAAACAAATATTAAAGTGAAGGATATAAGTGTGATTGCTGAATATACTATTTCACATGCAGCTGCAGAAATGGGACAGACATGTCTTTTCTATGTAAAAGTATAATGCACCTCTTCCTGGCCCTGTTCACTATTACTCTGAGATTTAACTTACGATTTTGATGTCATTTCCGATATTGGTTAATTCCCATATCACATCATTAGAAAGCACTTCCATTAATGTAGGAAGAAACCGGTATGAATAAAAAAAATAACAGCAAAAATCGAGCCCAGGCAGAATTCTGTACTCCAGGCAAACAACGCAAGATGTTAACATTGAGAGTTGGACTTGGGGGTGTTAATCATAGAATCAATAAGCTGTTCTGCTGTTTTGTTTTCGTAATTGTACACTGGCTTGCTATAGTGTTTGTGACATTACAATTGTTTACCCACAAAAGAAAAGAGGGCGGCAATTCTGTGTTAAATTCAGAGCCGTACCCAATGAAATATACGTTATAAATTTGGTTCGCAAAGCCGCATTGACAATTGTTGGGAACGTATTTCTCTTTAACATATTTTGGCTCAAAAAGCCCCCAAATCAATCACAATTACCATACCTCTTGGCTCTTGTTCATTAATTAATTCAGCTCTACCGCCCAAGTCAAAGTCTCATGTTGCACTATCATTTATCTTTCATTAAGAATGAAAAGGTTTTAAATTTCAATACGCTGCATATTCAGCAGCACAGAGCACAAATAAATTAGAAGAGATGAAAGATATCAAACATTTGGGAATGTGTAATTAACATTCCAACTACTTTGTTTGCGCACGCACGCACACACACACACACACACACACACACACACACACACACACACATCTGCAAATACCTCTGAGGTCCTGAGAAGTTTAGCAGATGGGAGACTAAAGCCTGTGGCAGGTGGCTTCCTTTTCTTTCAACGGACACATCCGTTCAAATCTATTAAAAGCCTGCCTTGAAAAATGGAGAAATTGCAAATTTTTAATAATTAAGCTTATAGTTTTTTTGTTTTGTTATTTACTTTCACCGAGACAGCGGAACGCTAACAAAATAAACCCGATAGTTGAATGTGCTTTGGAGTGGAGTAAGAAATACACACTTATTTTAGCGCACTCTAAATTTGGAAGCAATAGAAATCCATTTCAAGTTGCCGCACGCATCAAAACAAAGTGATTCCTTGTTACAAGTCAATTTTATGAGCCTGTTAAATAGATCCCTGTGTTCTTTATGGACTGACTGATTGTCTGGGCCAACTCTTAATCTAGAAAACAGCTATAACACCCAGCCATCCACTTATGAATCGAGATCTCAATTAGGGAAGGACATGCTTCTCCACGTAATTGAAGTGAAACTACTATATAAATCTGTTAGCTTTTCAGTGTTTAGGCCAGTGAAACGATCTTGATGATCTCAGAATTACACATTGCATTTCAGATGCGGATGAGAACCGATGGCACGCTCAGACTGTCTTGAAAGAATGTATCACCTCCGCCGTCCTGGCATCTCCTCAGGTTTAATGTTCCAGATGCTTCTCTGGCTTTGGTGGAGAATCGCTGTTATTTCTCCAACTGGGCTTTGGCACAAAAGCACGGCCGGGCAAAAGAAACGAAGTTGCTTTCCAACTGCTACCTAAAATTGAGATGCGCGTTGTCTGGCCAGGTGGCATAATCGACATCCACCGATGAAATTCATAACATTTCAGACGTAACAGTATAACATCCATTCGATAAAAATGCGTTGGAAGGGCAAAGCACTTTTTGCTTCCAGCGTTCAAGCTGATGTGACGAGCCTTTTTCGTCGGGGTGGTACGGATGCCAGGTGCTGGCTTTTGACCAATCAGCATAGGGGCGGGCAGCGCTCAAAAGGTCGGACAACCCTCAATTTGAACTTGCTTGGATATATCTTTTCTCATGTGCAAGAAGGCATGCACATGAAGGCCGATGATGGCTTCGGTGTGGGTCACATCCTCAATGCATATGCTGATATGAGAGGCAACCCTTTCTTTCACGTTGCGGACGTGCTTCGGCCAAGACGTGGGTCTCCTTGCTGTCATCCTAATTGTGGTGAATTCACTTGAGACGGTCTCATACTACCAGGTCTGATATTACACAGGTATCTACCATCTGAAGGTGTGTCCTCACACAGTCTCACTCCTTGTTGTCGTATGAACAGGCGTGTGTTTACACTGAAGCTAACAGGGAGTGTGCTGCGTCCCAGGCAGATTGCAGTACTTAATTGTTCTAAGTGATAAATGGCAAATCTTAAAAATCCATTTAGGCTTCATTTAGAAATAGAAGAGCAAAAAATCTTCTTGTATGAGATACACGGTAAGTGAGACTGCGGTTTAACAAGCTGGGAGCATCATTACTCTGCCAAAGGACAGCCTCGCTGCAATTTTCTCCACTCCAGAGAACCTCTGATCAGAAAACTAGTTGAACATAACTTCTTCTGAGCGTCTGCTTCTCGCGTCTGGAAAGAATGACATCAGAAAATTACTTTAAAAGGGTTTATGTAACTCTGTGAAATGTAGGATCACTCTCAAGATATTTCATGCATATGTATTTTTTGAAGATTCGGCAGTGTCGAATGAATGTCTAGTACATTAAATCAAATTAATTTTATGACAAAAAAAAAAAAAAAAAAACCTTGTTAATACCTAAATCAACATATGGGGTTCACCTTGGAACGGTTCCTCAAAAGGACCATTTTTAGAGATACAACCATTCACATGTGAGCGAGATAGGGTGTCCAGTGAACCTACCGCACGTTTTTGGACTGTTAGCCAAAACCGGGGAAGGTTCAAACTCCCAACAGAAAGGCTCCCATCAGAATCAGCCCAGGCACCTTCTTGCTTTGAGGTGGAAGGGCTAACAACGGCTGAAAATTAGATGACCGTAATATCCGGACTAAACGCTGCTACTTTTTTCACCCCCTTGAAAACTGCGGGTTAAACAATGATGCAGCTACTTTGTTTTTTGGGGGGAGCTAACAAGCTTCATCCCACCAAAACATTTAGCTTCATCACAACTGTTCTGAAAAAAGCATGTCCAGTACGTATTTTTGGATGTTACCAGTATGTATTTAATTAAAAGCAACAAAAAAATCTTTGTGTAAATATCTGATGTTACTGCGGCTTATAGACAAGTGTGGCCTACATATGCACACATTTATTTCTAGCTGGTGCGGCTTATATTCAGACGCGTTCAACAGCGCGGAAATTATGGTAATCTTTTCATAAAAAGAGGGAAAATAAAGAAAGAAAGAATGCAAATTTGTGAAACATTCAAAAGGCCATTCTTCCTGATCAGAATCTTTGCTTGGTCTTTTACAGATAACAAATGTTAAGGCAAGGCAGAGAGGAGATTGTGATGATACGAGTTGTCACTTGAAACCCATTCTTTACTCAAGTGGACCCTGACATTAAGAGTTCTTTGGAAGTCCTTTATCTTTAGATAGGACTCGGTACCCGTTGCAAGATTGGCCGCTGTTCGCCACGGCTCTTGGTCATGCTCACTCGCTCTGTCACCTAAGTTTAAATGTCAAGGCAGCATTAACTAGGCACCGATGCCACCTGACGGCCTGTTTTAAAGCCCGGCTCAAACACACAGATCTGCATCCAACAATAACAACATGAGACAAATCTCAATGTCACACCAATAAAAAACAAAGAAGTCCCTTCTGATATTCCGTTAAAACGATTTGTTTATCAATGATAGGGAAGCAGCGCACTGGTTTAAACATGCAGGCATACATATGTATCATTCGTGTGCTCGCATACAACAAATACACGGACAGCATCCATCCTGGCCACTCCCAAGCCCTCAATATGATTTGGCGACAATAGTCAGAGGGGAGGAGACAGGGCAAATCACGAGGAGATGGGTGGAGGACGAAAAAGGGAGAGATAAAGGGCAACAAGAGAGAAGAGGAAGGGGAGATGTACCATAATCTAATTTGTTGGTGTTGGATAAATAGAGGTCTTGAAGGTAAATCACATCGGGAAAGTAAATGAAATAAGAAAAGGAACCAAAGGCAGAGGGTTGGAGAGAAAGGAAGGGGCAGGAATAAAAGGCCGGCCTGATGTTTAAAAATGTCACCTGTGCTTGTTGGTGAAAAATTATAGTCGAGAAATAACTGCCTGAACGGACCAACAGGCTGAGCATGTCAAGTGACGTATTATGGAGGCAAGAAAGAATGTGTCAAGTTGTAACACATACATACTTACATATATAAATATACATATATAGATATTTCTTATGTTATTGCTTTCATAATGCTCTGCAATTATACTGCTTAAACAAATCGCCCAGCACTTTGCTCCTTGTTCCCCTCTGCTTGCCAAAAACTATAAATGGAGAGAATTGGGTCATGACAATTTACATCAAAATATGTAATCCAAAAAAAAAACGGAGTTGGATTCCCAAGGATAAATTACATCCAGGAGAAAATCACTCAATCAATCAAGCTAAAGTTTACGAAAAATGATTAAATTGACAAAGTTATGACAGAATAGAAGAACAATCGGAGTATTATTTGTTTTTTTTATTCCCATAAAGTTAATTCTTCACACAGTTCTCTCTGACAGTGTATTTATTTTTATTTTTTTTTTGCACAAAATTTTTATATGTATTTCAAGTTCATTATTGTGACTAATGTTGTTGCTCATGGCAATCTGATATTTTCAAAACCCAAAACTCCTTGACCCCACCGGTTACCTATCAGGCTTTGGAGTTATAAAACAAAGTTCTTAAATCTAAAATGTTGGTTTGGGGGCAAAATGTAACAGGTACTTCAATGTCATTTCAGTGGGTGGTTAACCCCCCTCCCCCCCGTAACATAAAATAACCTTGAGCAAAATGCTCGTGATTAAACACACTCTACCGAGAGGAATCACTTTAATAAGATAACCAAAAAAGCCTTCAAAATCCAGAGGATTTATTTGCTTTTCGTGAGTAGCCGGATCGATAGAAATATAGAAAACAAAAAAAAAAAAATCAATGAAATTATCCAATAAATGATCTTCGTACCTCTTTGTCTGCCACAATTTGCGTAATGGTTTCCACAACCCTGGTGTTTAATTTTTTTTTTAAATCACGAATTAAAGATTCCATCTCTACGTTGTGAGAAGTATCAGTCATACTGATCTTTTTATTCATTTTTTTGCCAATGATGACATACTGCGATAAATCCACCGCTGGAAAGACTCACCAGATCAACTGGTGTTAGCCCTTGATCTGGGGAATCTTTTCCCGTTCCTCTGCAGCAAATGTTTCAGTGCATCAGATTTTTTTTTTTCCTCTGTCTATCCCATGCTGCTCATTTTCAGCAATCACAAGCCTGATTTTTTTTTTTTTTCCTTTGAGAGCAGTGAAATAGAAATGACATTGTCATGCCATTTGCCAAGAGACTTCAAAATATATCATATACGGATAGATGTTCTTAGAATAAAGATATTTTCTCTGATGTAGACCTGGAATCATCCATGCTGTCTGAGAGGACAGGCCTGAAGGTTGTTTTTTTTTTTTGTTTTTTTTATCTGCGGGGGAAACTGATTTGTCTGTGCACCATGCAGTCTAGCCTCCTACTACTTAGCCACTCAGGCTCCTCAAACTGAGGCTCTGCTTCATCCAGAGATGCAAATCAGGAGCCCAGCTGCAGTGCACACACACACACACACACACACACACACACACACACACACACATCATGCAGACACAATATTGCTATCAAGTCGGTATCCAAGGTTCAACAGAAAAACAAGAATACGAAGAGGATACCAGAAAAGTAGGCCGTGGAAAAAGAGAAAATATTGAAGGAAAACATCATTCAGTCATCATGACTTTTTCAGTTGGAGCCATCGGCGGGCCACTGGCGCAATGGATGACATGCCTGACTACGGATCAGAAGATTCTAGGTTCGACTCCTGGCTGGCTCGTTGATCTTCATTTTCCCAAATTTCCCCTATGGGGATCAATAAAGTATTATCTTATCTGTAGGTTTTAGAACCTTGGACACTTGGACCTTTTTTGCATGCGCGCCAATAAAAAAATCACAATCAAGGATAAAAGGTTTGTACTCGTCTCAGGGCTGCAGGGAGATCGAGTCGTACCCCAAATGGCATCTATAATGTTATGCTTTAGCGAGTGAGTTTTATGTCACCGCTCATGTTGATACTGACCCTGCATCCCAGACACACGCTCCATGCATTTGCTCTGTACCCCGTTATCTATTGGTACTTCTCGAAACTGTTAATTTTACCCTACTTTCCTGTCTTAACTGCTCACATCCAGTTCTCTATACCTCTGGGGACAGCATTGATGATTCCTGAACCTTTTCATGTTATTTGAAAATCCGACGACAAGGTGATCCAGTGGCCCCTGGTCCGTGTCGAGGTGTCAGGCTGACCCACAGCTCATTATGGGGCCCTTTTCACACAGTGACGCTGCAGATGCCTCTCCTCTTTCTCCCCCCCTTTATGTCGGAACTGCTGAAGGCTCTCACCTAGGAAGGAACTGCAAAAATCACTGCAGCTGTCCTCCACAATGGTTTTCATCCACCCTGGTAAGAGCTACCGACCAGCCCCGTGTGCATGGGAGCTTTCCATTCTTTCCATGGGACTCTCAGCTTCACGTGCACAGCTTCCTTGGTAGACCCGCATAATGTTTGCCGAGGGGTGGTAACTTCTATCTTACAAGTTTTTGACAAACAGCTGCAGGTCCTTTCCTCTGAGCTGCATGCATTCTTCCGGTGTAGCCCAGACACCGCTTTGTACGAGCTGCCCGTTGACTCAATCCCTCCACCGCGGAGATTCTTATCTCCCACAGCTCAGTTTTCTCCATCTGAAAGGACTCTCTTTTTTTTCAGGACTGCTTAGAGAATCCAAGTCAATTTCTCCACATGTACTAGACGTACAGAGGAATCGAGAAGACGGTTCTCACTATCCCACAGTGACGTGAAATTCAAAATGAAGTGCACAATAAACATTAAGCTATAAAATATAAAGTGCACGCAGATGCTATCTACTGGTGCAGAGGTGAGAGGATGACGATTTAACAGCATAAAAACTGAAATGTAAAATATGTGATTTGTAATTTGAATGTAGAGAGGAGCAGCAGAGGTTTCTCTCCCGTTCAGGGCTAAAAAAGAAAAAAGAATGCCATCAACAGCAGCATGATGATAGCAGGTGTGAAAATGAAGTGGATTTAAAAAGGCATAAAAATAAGGCAGTATATAGTATATAATACAAAAGCAGCATGATGGATTTTACTGTAACCTTGTAAAAATAGCAATAGTGCAATATATCGTCAGAGTCAAGGGTTTGGGGGGACGGGGGAGTTCAGAATCCTGACAGCCTGGTGTATGAAGATGTTGGGGAGTCTGGTGGAGCGAGCTGGAGGCTCCGGTACCTTCTCCCTGAGGGCAGGAGGCTGAACAGACCGTGTGCGGGGTGTGTGCTCACAATGGAGGAGGCTTTGCAGGTGAGGGGAGCGGGGCACCGATGATCCTTTCGGCTGTGTTCACGATTCGCTGCAGAGCTTTTCTGTTCTACCCCCCGCCCCACACAGCGGTGCAGCAAGTCAGGATGCTCTCGAAGGTGTGCATGATGGGAGTCAGGGCTTTCGCTCGCTCAAGTTTGCGAAGGAAGTGGAGTTGCCGCTGGGCCTTCTTCATTGATGTAGTGTTGGTGGTCCAGGAAAGGCGATGTCACTGATGTGCACCCTCAGGATTGCTGCTGCTCATTCTCTCTGCAGCAGCACCGTTGATGGTCAGTGGGGGGGGGTGCTGGGCATGGCCTCTCGGGAAGTCGACCGCGATCTCCTTAGTCTTGCTGACGTTCAGCGGGAGGCTGTTGTCTCTGCTCCACGCGGTTAGAAGGTTGACCTCCTTCCTGGAGCGGGTGACGAGACCCACTACCCGGGCGTCCATATAGACAAACTAAACTGGATTAAAAACACAGATGTCTTATTCAAGAAAGATCGGAGCCGCCTGATCTTTCTCAGGGGACTCAGGTCTTTCAACATCTGCAGGTTTTATCACACGATGATGTCGAGCGTCATCTTCCACTCTGTAGTGTGTTGTGGTGGTAGGCTGAAGGCAGCCGACGCGAACAGACTGAATAAGCTGCTCAGGAAGGCTGGCTCCGTCCTGGGAGATGAATTGGACTAGTTAGTGGAGGTCACTGAGAGGTGGTGACTGGCCCTCACCCATTGGAGCACAGAGATATAAAGTATGACGTCATCAACCAGCGTATAAGCGGGTGTTTTGAACTGAAACGCTACTCTAACAGCTACTCTCCAGTGCGCAAGAGGTGGCTGTATGTAGATGCAATGACAATTTTTTTTTTCCCCCCATCGATCTGGACCGTGGTTCCAAGCTCGACGGGACTACCGCACCTGCAGACTGGACCTGAAGGTCCCCGAGAGGCAACAGCGTCTCCAGATCGTCCCGGGCGGTGCCGACCAGAGGACACCTCACTCCTGCCGACAACCGCTGTTTGCGGGTCAGACGTCATTGTATTCAGAACCGGCCCTTCCATACCGGGAACATCCCTGATCAGCTCATTACCTGAGGCTAGTATTAGTAGCTGGGCAAGCATGAGCCACTGTTCGAGGTTCTGTTAATGTGGAAACTGCTGTTTTCCTGGCAGGCCTTGGGTCATCACTGTATTCCCATGCTATCGCTATTGCTACCTTGTCAACTTAGCATCGTGGCTGCTCATCTAATTCTCTCTCTGCTTTCCTTTATTTTCCTGACATGAATGCACTTCCACAGGACCTCATCTATTGGCATCCCATTCATTCTTTTTCGCCTTCCGGCCCCGGTCATGTGGTAACGCTAGGTGACAGCCTTTGGACTACAACCACCGCCATTTTTGTAGTCCTTCAACACACCCACATTTCAGATCAAACCCATTTTATTATATTTTAAAAAGGGGAGTGTCTTGGTATTGTGTGTGTGAATATTGTGACAACACCGTGTGACAGGTTCAGCGCTTGAGCTACTTATCTTATTAATCTGAAATATCATTGTCAAATATTGTCATTTTTAGATAAACACCTTCTTGAGACTGTCCTCCACTTAGATATTATCCAGCTTTGCTGCTGGTGCCCAAAACAAAGATCAATATCATTATTAAGCTAATGATATTCCAAGATCTTTGACTAATAACTAACGATCACTGATAATTGTTAGTTATTACTAATAACTAATTATAGCTCCACTCACTGCAGCACAAATGGTGCCCAGTGTGAGGCGAGAGTAGAACAGTGCACAACCAGTGAATGTATGCAATACTGCGCCGTCCGCAAACTTCACCATGTGATTGGTGCCGTGGGTTGGCATGTGGTTGTGAGTCAGCAGGGGAGTGAGCACACAGCTCAGTCCACACACGTCGCCGACTCGGACTGCTTGTGGCCTCACACAGGAAGTCCAGCAGCGAGTTGAAGAGGGCCAGGTTGAGCCCCAGCTGTTGAAGTTTGTTGATAAGCTGTTGTGAAAAGATGGCGTTGAATGCTGAACTGAAGTCAGCGAAGCTTGATGTGGTCCATGACTACTCGTTGAGGGTCGGTGCTCGTTGTAGCTGGATGGGGCAGGTTTCTTTAGCACGGGAACGATAACCGTGGATTTGAAGCATGATGGAACAGCCGCCTGCCTCAGGGAATTGTCAAAGACTTCTTTAAGCTCCTCTGCGTCCCTTCAGCACCCAACCAGGGATGCTGTCTGGGCCGGCTGCCTTGCGGGTGTTGATGGTGGATTGTTCTCTTGACGCTGGCAGCAGAGAGGCCCAGGGCTTGGTCGCGGGGGAGGGGAGGGAGGGGGGGGTCTTCTGTGGATGTGTTTTGTGCCTCAAACCGTGCGAAGAAACTGTCGAGGTTGTTCAACGGAAAGATATTGCAGAGCTGTGGGGTCTGGCTGCCCTGCCACAGGCTCCGAGCGGCTCTGCTGTCTTTGAATTGACGGGTTATCTTGTTGGTGTAGTTGCGTTTGGCTTTCCTGATGCCACGCGACAGGTTGGCGCTCAGGCCAGTTTCATCTCTGGCTTTAGAGGCTTTGTGTCTGGCCCTAAGCAGCCGGCGGATGGGGCCCCCGTCAGCCTTGGTCTCCGGTTAGCTCGGGCGACAATGGCTTTGGTGTGGGTTGCATCCCCAATGCATATCCTGATAGAAGTCGTCACAGTGTCTGTGTACTCCTCAATGCAGTCTGCTTGTACCTGAACATCTCTGGTCGCCTCCTCTAGATGGAAAATTTTCACACCTTAAAATAATAATTTGGGGGTTTTTGTACTGTACCACTTATCACAGATACCTTCCACGCGGATGCTAAAGGTCCTTGAGAGTCCAGGCGATCTACTGAAGTGGTTGCCGACGACCTCCT
This sequence comes from Fistularia tabacaria, assembly GCA_901007705.1. Classification (NCBI taxonomy): domain Eukaryota; kingdom Metazoa; phylum Chordata; class Actinopteri; order Syngnathiformes; family Fistulariidae; genus Fistularia; species Fistularia tabacaria. The sequence continues at coordinate 36,713 of CAAKHD010013576.1, read as the reverse complement.
GAGGGACTCAAATAGACATTGGCGATCCACAAGTATGGGAGTTGAATGCCACTGGGACACAGCAGGCTGTGAAAAATCAGTAGCTAAAAATCTGGTGAGCTCACCCACAGCTTTCCGCTAGACACTCCAGTCAGAGCGTGTGAATGTGTTGAATTCCAATTGTTTGACTGCGCAGTATTCTAACCATAAGTGTCCAAATTTAGACATTATTTAATATTAATCCCTCTAATAGGATTTTCTTAGTTTGTTTTGTTTTTCAGGAGAGTTCATGAGGGCCGAATTCACTTCGATTTTTTACAAGCCAGTCGTTTCATCCAAGGCACCAAGTTGGCGTTTCTACTCGGCGCATTTGGCAGCGAGTAGTTCCAGGAGCAGCTGCTCGGTAATGAGTTTGAAGAAAACATCTCAGGAGGACGAGGCTCAATGACCAACACGACATCCCAATAGTTTTCTGCCATTCTCTGGTAATGTTCAACCCCAAACACTGTTGAATTAGAAGGAAAAATATAGTGCTTGATGTAAATCAATACCTACAGAGGTATCATTGAAAACACTTCATTATGCATTTACAGCCTCTACCTAAATAGTGGTACAACCCCTTTTAAAATGCTGGTGACTAAAGGAGATGAACCAATAAATAAAAAGAAAAATTCCAGATTGCATCAGGCCCCATTCAAAATCTAAATGTGATAATACATATAAAAAGGCATGGTCACCATATATTTTAATTGTAAGACTTCTCAGTAATGAGAAGACTTTTACAATGTTTTTTGGCTGTCAGTCAGCAAAAACTACCTGGCCCATTTTATATATATCAACACACACACACACACACACACACACACACACACACTTTTTTTTAAATGAAACCTGGTTGAGTGATTGATCACAGGACAAGAAACAAGACATAAACTTTTGGAGAAGCCCCAGATGACAGGGAGTATCCAAAATATTCCTGGCAGATAGGGGGATTTTTTTGAAGTGAAAGAAAAAAAAAAAAAAAAAAAAAAAAAAAAAAAAAATTTTGGAAAAAAAGAGGAGGTAATAG
>CAAKHD010013576.1:17488-35321 GCA_901007705.1 Fistularia tabacaria | reverse complement strand
TGTCTGAGAAAAAACAATCCCCCGCCTTTTATATATATACACACACACACACACACACACACACACACACACACACACACACACACACACACACACACTTTTTTTTAAATGAAACCTGGTTGAGTGATTGATCACAGGACAAGAAACAAGACATAAACTTTTGGAGAAGCCCCAGATGACAGGGAGTATCCAAAATATTCCTGGCAGATAGGGGGATTTTTTTGAAGTGAAAGAAAAAAAAAAAAAAAAACAGGTTTGGGTGCAGGGGCGGGAGTCCATGTTCAGAGTTCTACACTGATTTAAAACTAACATTTTCTGATGGATTTCTTTCTTTCTTCTTGTATTGTCAATTTCAACAGCGTCACACAAACAGTGGTATTTATCTCTTGAAGACATTCGGGGTTTGCGCAGGATGTTTTTCTTCTTGCAGTAACAGTTAGCTGTTTCTGCACAAAGAGCTTTTGAACTGTGAATTCTGTGGGATAAAAAAAAAAAAAAAAAAAAAAAAAACACATGAAAGCCCATTTTGAAGCGGAGATCAGTCTGATAAAGAAGACAGGCCCATATGCCCCGAACACTGGTTTTCATGTTATATATAATAAATGCTCTGTCATAGTTTGACTTTGGGTGGCTTTGTGCATGAACATTACACGGCTCTTTTTAAGCTTGGAAAAAAAAAAAAAAAAACAGAAATATTGATTTCATTTAAACACGTCTGGATGACTGTATGTCTCCATTTGTGGCCCTGTCATGTGACGGTAACTGGTCCAGGGTGAACCCGGCCTCCAGCACGATGACAGCTGGGACAGGTTCTAGCACCCCCACAACACGGAGTACTGGACAATCAGTATCGATAACTATTGAATCATTTGAAAGTAGTACATTCATGCGACAGAGGACTATCAGCCAGAATGGAAGGAGAGGTGTAGAAGACAGTGGTGAGATTGGCGGTGCTGTATGGACTTGAAACAGCGACAATGACAAAAAGACAGGAGGCAGAGCTGGAGGTCACAGAGATGAAGATGTTGAGGGTCTCTTTGGGAGCGACGACGGAGGAGAGTATCATGAATGAGTCCATCAGAGGGACAGCAAGAACATGTTCGATGTTTTGGAGAGAAGGTATGAGAAGCCAGACTGAGATGGTTGGGTCATGTACAGAGGAGGGATAGTGAATATATTGGTAGACGGATGCTGGAATTGGAGCTGCCAGGTAGGAGGTCCAGAGCAAAACCAGAGATAAGGTTTATGGACGTAGTGAGAGAGGATATGAAGTTAGCTGGCGTGAGAGAGAAGGATCAAGAGAGAAGGGTTCGATGGAGAAGGTTGATTTGCTGTGGCGACCCCTGAAGGGAAAAGCGGAAAGGAAAAGAAGATGACATTTATTCAAGTGTTTTCTTCTGAAGAGGGCCAGCGGTTTTATGGTGATGACACTGATGTCGATGATCAGAGATGGTCTTATGAGGGCAGGATGAAGGACCATGCCAATGCTATTCCATGCAGAAATAAATGTTACGTTATGTTCAAATGAATAGTAGGTTGCAATGAAACACTTAAGTTGGAACACTTTACGTTTCTATAAAAAGAGATCTTTTTTTCAAGAGCCATAGAAATAAACCTCCATAGGTGCACCCCAAAAAAAAATAAATAAATAAATAACTAATTTGTCGATAGCTGAAAGGTCAGAGGGCTTGAGTTTCTTGTGCTGTCAATACAGATTGTCATTTGCACAGCCAAATGAAAGTCCTTGTGAAATTCAACATTATGCAAAAACATCCCAGGGGTGGCAAAATTACATTTTTCACATGATTCATTCGAACATAAAGTTATAAACCTTTTGATGTTGATGATTTAAAATGTGTAATAAATAGCCGTCACTTCGTAAGGCTTAGACATGTGACTTTTTCAGAAAAGTGCCAAAAATCCAAGGTGAAGGCCAGCATTAATTAGACAGGTGCTGTCGTATTACCTGAATTTTAAGTCAATTTGATCGTCGAAAAAAAAAAGAAAAATAAATACCAGCTTCTTTTTTTCGCCGCTACCCAAAAACAAAAAGTGGCACAGAACAGGATCATTTTCATGTATTTTTGATTAACAGACTGCAAACACGGTCATTAAAAAACAAATTACCATTTTAATTTATTTAAAATGTTAATGCCTCAAAAACAAAAAAGGAACTATTTTTTTCTCTTCAAATAGTTAGGGAAAATTTTGCACAATTTTACCTAATAATATCCAAGCATGCAGAGGTTTAATAATATTACTTAAAACTACAAACACACACTGCAGGGCCATCACCGACAATTGAGTGACATGTTTTAGAAATTCACTCTTTCGTAGACAAAGTCCTTGCATTTACAGTGACTTAATTGCATACTAGAAACTGACTATCTGACAAACCACATTACTTTCCTCCCGAACAACTCATTCCATTTGGTACGACTTTAATTCCGAATATCCGACTCCCCTCAATTCTTAGCTTTTCAAAAGCACTTTGCTCACCTGATTACTGAAGGATCGCAAACATATGCTCTTTGCAAAGCCTTCCGAGACAACTTAATGACACACATGCCGCTTTAGCGTTCACAGGGCTCTTTCGCTCCACGAAAGTTTTTGAGCTTCCCTCTTTCCCCCTTCAAACCCCTTTTCCTTTCAGCTGTCAGAGCAACCAATCATCTGCCACCAGCTAACCGCATGCACTCTTTTGCTAAATCTATAAATCTGCACTTTGGTTTCCTAGGCCTACTACCTGGCAGTTCCGACTTCAGCATCTTACAAGCCTGATATTCACAACTCCTCTTCACATGTCCAAACCATCTCAGTCCGACTATATCAACAGAAGATCGAACATGTGCTGTCCCTCTGATGGACTAATTCCTGATTCTATCCATCCTCCTCACTGCCAAAGAGAACCTTAACATCCCCATCTCTGCTACAACCTGCTCTGCTTCCTGTCTTTGACAGTCACTGGTCTCACCCCTGTCCTGTGTACCTTTTTCTTTTCTTTCTGGCTGATGCTTCTCTCACATATCACCCCTGAAACTGTTCTCCACTCCAACCCTTCTTGCACACCTGTTTTCCACAAACTCCACTGCTCTGGACTGTTGACCTTACGTCCTTAAAATGCTCCAACATCTATAATTCTACACCCTGTTCTTCACCGTTCTACCTTGGTCCTTCTCATTCATAAACATGCATTCTTTGTTGCTGTGGCCAACCTCTCTTCCCTTTCAACTAACCTATCATATCAACTTGTGAGCAAGCAAGCAGACAAACCCAACATAAGGACAATTTGAAATAAAACAATGCAAATCAGGAGTAGGCGGTCAGGTACTAGTAAACTATACAGAGTCCGATGAAAACACCACTGTCACTAGCTCAGTGGGTTTCTCACCACATTCACATTTCTGAAGATGATTTTTTATTTTTTTTGCAGGACTTTAGCCACCGAGCAATGGTACACCATTTTTGGCGGAAGTAATTGTAGATTTGCTTTCCACATTAAATACCATTAGTTAATTCCATCAAAAGCTATTTTGGTTCACCAGGTTAAAGGCAGCTAACACTACTAGCTGCTAGCAAAGAATTACGTTTTGGTCAATTATCAGTGAATAACAAGTGTTTTCAGTAATTAATTCAGTTTTAAAAGCAACTGGCTACGACAGTGTACAGCTAGAGAATTCTGTGGAAGGGTGGACCCACCCCCATACCAGAATGGTCTTCATACCTTGAATCAAGACTCAAAGTTTTAGGTTTGTCAGGTACAATGATCAAAAAACATGTTTACGCCGCCTGTGGGAATCGACATACGGTGTGCATGCAACAGAAAAAGGTGAATTTGGGTCCTTCTGCTGCACTTTAGCAGTCAGAAGATGAAGTGATCTGCTATGAGGTCAAAGGGCTCACTGTGGCTTTTACCAGTCAGCTGGAGGGAATAGGTTGTGCAATTGAATGCAGCTGAAGTATCGAGGGGATAACAAAGTTCAGTAAAGGGACACAGCTATGCACCACAATATCCCTGCAACTGCCACTTCCATTTGAAATAAAAAAGAGGGCTGGGCAAAATGCTTGAATGGATCAACTTTGAGCCTTTCAGCTCTGGGTGGCACTCAAGAATTCCTCTGGCACCTATAAGTGTTCTAGATGTCCTTCATATGTGCTTTTGGCTTCAGGAAATGACTGATGCCAATAGACAGCCAGATTTCTATTGGTACGTTTTAGTTTTTTTTTTGGTGTACGACAGAAAAATATAGCATTTGTAGACAAGATTTATCCCGTTTCATTATATATACATATATTTCTGAAGCTGATAGTTGTCACACATAATGTACCATTTAACATTTTTGCATCGTGATGCTTAAATTATTATGTATTTCTTTGGAGAGGTCGGAGATTAAAAAAAAAAAAAAGCTACCATCAATACTAAGAAGCAGGGGCTCCCTTCAGACCTCCTAGTCCAAGCCCAGCCCTCTTGCCGGGGAAATGCATTTCAGGCACTTGCATCCATGACCTTATACTTTGTCATTAAAAAAAGACTGAATACATGAAGTGAATGTTGAAATAGAGCAAAAAGTTATGGAAAGTTTGCTTCCTAACTCAGCTCCTCCACCAGCACAGACCTGTGTGTCACACTTCACCCGACTCTCACCGGTGAACAAGCTCCCGAGACACTTTGACTTCTTCACTTGATGCAGAGCCCTCCCCCTTTTCCAAAGTGTGGAGGACAGTGCTTCCTGTTCATCTGCGAACCTCCCTGACGCCTTCCGCAGATCAACACATTTTAAAATCCTGCCCATGAAGTCAACAAATGGCTGGGTGACTGGGCAGCCCTGGCGGAGGCAACTGTCCACCGGAAACATTTTGATACCATGCAGATGTCGCATACAGAATCTTGACATGAACTGCGCAATATTTGCAGCGCCCAAATGCCTCGTCACAAACGGTTCCTTGATTCCATGCTCCTCCCATATGAGACATCGGCTGACACAGTTTAAATGTTTTGTCCATTTCTACGAGCCACGGATAAAGAATAGCACAATTCCGCAAACCGCACAAGACAGTTGAAACGCGTCCATGATTTTGTGTTAACGAAAAAAAAAAAAGAAAATCGAATGACAGGCAGATGATGCTGAACACACCGCTCCAGGATCAGAAAAAAAATGAAAAAAAAAAAAAAAAAAAAAAAATCCATGATTAGTGAAGGAGGAGTTACAAAAAACAAAAGCTGAGGTTTGGTCAGAACCACAGTTCAACACACAGTCCTCATAGATCGCCCTGCAATCATCTGAGTCCGTTCTGTTGAAAACAAGTGAAAGCCGGCTCATTTTAGTCAATCACCACTTCCTGCTTTTTTCTTGCATGCTTCTCTGCAGACCATCTCCACCCCAACCAGGAAAAACCACCAACACACGCATCTGAGGACAACGCTGCTGACGAGAAAAACAAAGAAAAACTGAAAATTGAAATGAATGTTCTTTGACTCACGTTTTAGGATTCTCACAGGATCTACATGTCCTATTGATTTTTAGGCGTGTTCCTTGACAACATTAGCGAGCTGGATGTTAACGAAGTGCTTACTTACCACACCCAAAAATTAAAAACATGTCTTGCATACGCGAAAGTCTGAGGGTCATTTCCCGCTGCCTCTTGCCTCCATTTCCATTCATAGATTAGATTTATTATTTGAGAGGGTGATTGAAAAGTCTTAACCTTGGGGATATCAAGCAAGACTGGATGGCTTAATGCAAAAATAGTATTCTCTCTAAAGATTAGCATTAGAATGTTGCATTAGCATATTTGGATTGATTAATTAATCTCTCTTATCTCTAAATGCTGCTGCCACCGGTCCAATCTTTTGGAGATATTTGGGACGATATAAACCGACCACACAACTCAAACTTTTGACATTCCCAATTTTGTTACCACTCTACCAAGTGTAGAGTGTCCCTCTTTTTAGTTTATTTATGTATCAAATGAAGGATATCTACCAATATAAAATAACTCAATTGGCCAAGAAAACTGCCCAGTTATAAGCAGGCCTTACCATGGAAATATTTATTCATACAATATAAAAGCAATTCTATCATTGTGGCATTTCCGAGTGTTTGTGAAGGTGTAAAAATTCATGAATGGAAACCTATTTCCATTGCGGTTTGAATTTTAATTTTTGAATCACATTTGCGAAACATATTTCCGATACGCTATAATAGGTGAGGGTTCATCTGCCAAAAGGATCTCAGGAGCCACCCAAAAGAAAAAAAAAAATCTCTAGCAAATCTAAGAGCTTGAAACATTGCAATACTGAATAAGGATAGGTGAATTCAACATAAAACAAACACAAAGGCTCTGACAGCACAGAGGAACCAGCATAGATCAGGCTGCGTGGTAAATAGCATGGAACAGCCACGGTCAGGGGGGGGGGGTCAGGGCCTGCTAACTTACGTACATCATACACATGAAAATGTCAATACACCAGCGACTGAGATAGTCTACTTTCTGGCAAGGCTGGGTCGTTCTGACCCCACTGCAATCCATTGAAACTGCAGGTCTTTGCTACATTCAACACTTCATGAATCCGGAAATCTCTAAATGCATTGACAAACTGATATGAACTGAAGGCAAGTTTAGTTTGTCTTTCTACCCAGTCGAAATAATGTTTAACAGTCAAGCTTGTTTGTACAAACTGAACTGATTTGGGGTGGAAAAACAAGAGAAATCCAGAAAGAAGGCTTCTGAGAAAACAAGGGAACAAAAACAATGCAACATTTTCAAAAACAAAAGAACCTCGGCTTAGGAACACCCCTAATCATGAACGAATCGGCCTATGAACAGAAGTCTCGATCAAATTTTGAATCGAGCTTGGAACAAGCCCTCTTTGCACTAACAAGCAAACAAACTGGCGCTGTAGTAAGTTGTCCCTCATTATGGCTCCAAAAAAGTGAACAGCTGTGTTAAGAAGTAGTTAAAAATTACAGTCCATCTGAAGAGGGAAATAATGGCTCAATGTGAGGGCGGTGTTCCTGTTACAGATCTTGCCGAGCACTCCGACATGGCTGAATCTTAGAAGGAGTGGAAAAGTTAGTTTGTATAAATGAAAGCCAGCTTGCTGGAGATAGCGTTAGCGAGGGTCTCATATGCGAGAAGGCTTTACTTTTGCAGTGAAGGAAAAAGAAAAGTGCTGGCGAGGAGAGAAAGAAGACAAGAAACAGCAAAAATTAAGGTTCTTTGATTCCTTTCCATTTTTTTTGCCAAAAATAAACCCATTAAAATGTTTCAAAACAGTACAGTATGTTTTGGGGGCTGGGGAACAGATCAATGGGATATCCATAGATTTCAAATGGAAAAATTGATTTGGTTCGCGACAAAGAACAAATTAAACTCGAGGTTCTCCTGTTTACGATGGACTGTGAATTATAATTTCTGGACGGTCATTTTTACGTCCAGTACGAAACACATTTGCTTACTGATGGCATTTCAATTTTCAAAAAAGTTAAGAATGTTTAAGAAATCCCAAATGACAGACACAGTTTCCCCTGCTTATTTAAGGAAGCGCATGGGAAAACATGTTTATGCAGATAGATTTGGCCCATTAAAGGATGAATCTTCCAAATGGTAACATTTTTACCTGGAAGTGTAATTATTTCTTGGAAACGACAGCCTTAAAAAAGGGTGGACAATAATCCACTTTCGGAACAACAAAGAGCCTCTGTTGTTATCTTCATAATACCATGAATTATTTTCTTTCACTTTTTTTTTTTTTTAAATTCCTTTTAAACCATTTGTGCCTCTGATTCGAGCTTTTAAGGGATGGAAACTACATACAAACAAGGCAATGAGAGAGAACATACGACAACGCAAGATATATCGAGCAGCCAAACAGATGGGAACCAGCTGTGGGGAACCTCAGGAGACATTCAAGGAAGTCTTACTCACGTACCAGAAGGCAAGGCAGATTAGACAAATCATAACACTTGGACAAAGCATTAGTCATATCCCAGAGTGCCCTGCTCCAGAGAGCAGTGTGGTGCAGCAGAGTCAGGTATCATTGCTAAATTGATAACTCAGAGATGAATAAGTGTTTGCTGTGTGCACCTGGATCACTCAGCCAGCATCCAAGGGGGCGATGAAAGGACGACTGCTGACACTGAGATGAGAATAAAAACCGGGGGAAGATCGAATGTTGCTTTTCTCAAGTTTGCAGCACAGGTGAAATCGTATTTACCTGCAAGTGTTTTAGGATAGATCCACATAAAGAGAAAGCCGTGGAAAAGTAATCGATGCTGTTACGAAATAGTTCAACCCACATTTCATCTTTCAAGTAGTTAGTTCCTATGATTTTAATCTAATTTCACTCGGAAGAAAAACGTGAAATTTCAGCAGTGACAGCAATTACAAGAAACAAAAAAACCTTATTGTCAGCTCACTGAGATGAAAAGCTCGACTGACGGCGGCTTGCCTCTGCTTCCATGACTCAGCCTCCCCACACCGGTTTACCCGAAACAGAATTGTGAGTCTAATTCCAAACAATGTCATGAACTCAGTGTAAACCCTGTGATCACACACAGACAGAGCCTATTAGGATTGTTTTACTTCCACTCCATTGCATTTAAACCTTTCATTTTCAAACCTGAGAATTATAGAATGACACAATGTTTGGTTCAGACATATGAATTTACAAGAGGGCGTGGTACAAAATGAACTTTGTCAAAAAGGTAAAACAAAAAGCAAAAACAGCTGACGTGGCTGCGAGTGACTTTGTCAGCTCTTACGACAGGAAGTTCTGATGGAATTTTGAAATTACAATTTGAATGTAAATTCTGCAGACAAAGCCGTCTTGATTTTCAGCATAACTAGACAAAGTGAATGCATCGTGCATGCCAATGGCTTTGAAATGTAAATTTCAAATCATAAGTATAATTTCATTTTTCTGTTCTCTCTTGAAGCTGATTGGAACAATTATCAATAGTATGACTCAGAGTTATAAAAGGGAAAAATAAAATGTTTGGGTTAATTTGTTCAACTGAGGGCTGTATTTTCTCCTGCCATATTCCCAAACTACTTTTAGCCAGGAGACCACGGTGGACCCTCAGAAACAGTCCCAGCAATGCATTGTCTTTTGTTTTCCAGTAAAACCAGCGCCGGGGGCAGATGGAAACCAAGTATACCTCCGTCTCCAGTCGGAGAATGGCTCCAATGTAAACATCTGCCCCTCCAAGCCTCAGCACAGATCAAGACCCTTCACCTACCCCAATCAATGTGTGGGTTGGTTTTTAACCACAGGAATCCCAGGATCAAGGCGTGCCGGGTAGAATGAAACAAGCAAAAGGCAACGTGCTCTTGGTGATCCCCGACTAATACAGTCAGGAGATAAGTCCTGTGGGTCACAAGTGCGCTGGCCCCTAAAGGCTGATACAATCGCTCGGTTTTAACATTAAGTCTTGGGGCAATTTCTCAGCCCATTAGACTCTTGACTGCCTCAGAGCCTCGCAAAAACCCCAAGAGACATGGTAAGATGCCTTACCTTGATTTGGTTTAAGGAGCGAGGCGGACCGGAGGTCTGGTGTGCAACTTGTTTTTCCTTTACGTTCGACACTGATGAAAGCCAGGTGTTTCACTCACTCCTAATCTGTTGGCAAAGCAAGGGGCCCCTTGTAAGTCGTGGATGTCATTATACGGGGCCACAGGGTGTGAATTAGATGGCGTACACACCGACTGAGTCCATTTATTGCCGCATACCGCTCAAATCGCAGGCGTTCTCCCGGTCTGAAGCGAGGGGCATCAAAAGTTCTCCCCAGGGTCTCCACGAAAGCCTTAGTTCCCTTGGTTTTTGTGGAGAGGACAGCCGAGGGGCAGTGCCCGGACGGCCCAGTCCGAGGCTGACACTCGGTCCACCCGCTGGGAGCGAATGGTCCGAGTCAGCCGGGTTCATCTACTGGAGAGCTCCTTCTCGCGAGGAAGCCGAACACACGCCTCCGGGCAAACATACCAGCCAATAATTCAAAAGTTCACCCCCCCCCCAAAAAAAAAACATTTTCACAGAGAAGAAAAACAGTTATCAAACATGGAAATAAGGAAGAAACTGAAAATAGCCACATGATGATGGCCCAGGAGCCCAACTGGACCAAGGGCCCACTAACGCCTGACAAGGAAAAGGTGCTCCCTTGGGTGGAGGCCCAGGTGTGGGCAATCACAGCTACCTTTCGATACACGGCAGCTTCATGCGGATCTGTGTCTGGACTCCAGCTGAACGTGGCCGTACGTGGCTGAGACATGAATCCGAAAACAAATACCGTTTGTCACGTTCTTGATCTTTTAAATGTTTCTGATCCGAACAGACCAAGTGACTGCATCGGTGTCTAAATGCCCACAAATAAACTTCCGCGATCTTCATTACAGAGCACGCATTATTGTTTTGCTTTTGTTTTTTTTTTCCCTGTGAAAGCAGCTGCCACATTTCGAAGGTGCGACTGAACTAATTATGGATGACCAAAAAAAGGAATATAAAGCGTATATCTGGAGTGCAAACTGTAGGGGGACAACTTTCCAAACTTCCTTAGAGCGAGGAGACAAGACAGAACAACTGGTGTAGAAGTGACGGGGAACAGTTGAATGCTGTGAGCTCTGGGCAGGCACGCTGAGATGGAATGGATCTTCTCTGTCAGCGCTGCCGTCATCTGCAGGGAGGCTGGACTCAATCTATACACATCTTACTGTAGAGTGATGTGAAAATGTACTTGTTCATCTTGGGCATTTTGGGAGGGAAATTTAGTGAGGGTTGATCACTGGATTATCCTTTGCGGGAAACTGTTCGTCCTCTGTGTTGGATTCGTCACGGACGAACCACGAGCTGCAAGCAGGAACTGGACGGCACCTTGGAAGCAATCAGGGGTTTGACGTTATGTTCAACAATACAGGCTAGGATTAGCTCGGGAATCGCAGCAGGGACCACGACCTCACCTGTTGAGAATGGATGTCATGATACGTAGTAATTTTTAGGCCGACACCCACTTCATTAATAACTTGGGATTTTGCATCAACCGTTGAAAAAAGCCTGGGTTTCTCATTGAGGTCTCCAGGATGTTGAGTGCAATCACCTTTTCCGGTGCAGAAATACTTCCCTAACAACATCGCTTTCCTTTTTATCCGTTGTGTCAATGTTTATCGAAGACAAGTTAAGTACACTGTGTTCTCGAAGTGAATGGAGCTCTCACTTGGGGAATTAAGATTGCTGGAAAGCTCGCAGTCAGGTGCCTTTCCTCGAAGTTAAATCACTCAGGTAATTTCCCAGTGAAACCGAACTATATAAAAACATTACCTTCCCCTGTCCCGCGCTACTGTTCCCCCGAAGACGTCATTTTCAGTTGTTGAGCATCTTGCTCGAACCCACTAATTCCGGAGGCCCGGTGCATTCCCATCCTTTTTACCACAGGCATTACCATACCTTTGATCGCATCCCCTGTACCTTCCTTAGACTTCATTGCCGATTCATACATCTCCCTCGCTTTTTTCAAAATATCTTTGTCCTAGTCAGCAGTTAGGAATGTTCATTGAACAATCGCCCTACATGGAATTATACCGGTAAAGGGAGATAGCTTTGAAATGGAAATAGCGCGCATGGGAGGCCCTGGTGAGCACTCACACTGTCTCCTGAATCCCAGTCTCCAACATCCAGGTTTCATTCTATCTGACATCAGAGGAAGAGGTGGGCATATGTAGAACAAACATGTCACAGTGATAGACTGAGATGAGAAAGATCGACACCCCGGTCCTTAATTGACAAACATCTGCATCGCCTCTCTCTCTCGCTCTGCTTTTATCTGCCTGTGCCTTCGCTTTCATCTGGACCACAGTTTGATGTGATCGTGTTATTTACTCATCATTAGAGGCAGAGAAATTGTTTCTGCTAATAACGTACGAGAAGCACGAGTGGCTTCACTGGAAGATGAATCCACCCACGGGTATGAACCCCAAGGCTGGATGCTACTTTTAAATGCGGGCGCTTAGATGATCGACAACGAGACGATGAGAGGTATCTAGAGGGGAAGAGAAGACAACAAAAGAATTTTAGGTTCAACAATTATAATAAGTTACAGGGTAATTTGTTAAAACAAAATCAAGCAATCAAATAGATAAATAAATTAAACAGACAAACTCCAGGAAGTCATCCACGTACATGGCACATATAGACCTGGATGGAGGCTTTATCTCCCATAAGAAAGAGGGTGAGTAAGAACAGCCAATTACTGGAAACATTTCAAAAGGAAAAGACCAGTCTATAAAAGTTAAATATTACTTTGAGAAAAAGAGCAAATTGCAGTAGACTGAAACTCTGGGAAGGAAGCAGCCGCAGACCGAAAAAGGACCTGCGTCCGCCAGCACCGACTGAGAAAATATCTCAATCATAACCCCCGACCCAACCACACCAAAATACAGCGATTTGTAGATCAGAGGTAAATTAGCGGGTGTGTTAACATAGCTGTCATCATGTAGTTCATATTACTGAAAATAAGTTTGATTCAAAGGTCAAGATTTGAGTTGATTAAAAGACTTAAAAAACAACCCATTTGAAATCACTTCAAGGGGGGATACTTTATCTATTTTTTGCTATCCTTTATTAATCCCTTGCAGGAAATTGTTAAATCATCTGAAATCAAAGAATGGGTAGCTACAGAGCAGCGCCCGGGGAGCAGTTAGGTAGGGCTTCAGTGCCTTGCAACAACCAACGAGGAGGAGCTCGGGACTCCAAAAATGCATTTCCAAGACAATAGCTCGACCAACTGAACCACGCCCCCCATAATTTCTCTCCTGAACTACTGAGAGGACGCATTTTAGATGCTGCACAAGGGTTACGTAAGTACATGTCAGTATTTAATAACACCATACCTCACATTAATGGGTGACGGATGGGATCATGAAATTTAATTGTTGGGTTCATGCACATGTTCCTTATTAATTTTGTTTCTGTAATTATTGCAAGCCCGTTAATTAAGCCACAAGGCGCCCGGTTCCAATGCTTTTAAAGCTAACCTAAACCTGAGGGAAAACACGTTGAGTCGTCAGTGAAACAATGGCCCCTATGATCTTTGAGTAATTATCAATTACCATACTAATTCATCACTCAACATCAAGCCCCTACCAAAAGCGTCATGGAGTGGTGCAAATGCATCCGCCCCGAATAATGAATTGGATGCCAAAGTTTAAACACACATACACACAAAAGGTCTTTAAAGTGTATTCTCTCAGATTGTTGTAGCCCGTGTGTTTCAATGTAAAAAGTAAAATTAGAACCGGGTTGATGAGCAAGGTGAGTTTGATGCTCAGGACAAAGTGGGAAGGTGAGACAAAAGTATTTTCACTTGCACATAAGTACAGCCGAGTCCTTCGATGCTAACCTTTTCCCAAAGTGAGGCCAAGCTTCATTAGGCCTTCACAGTTCTCTGACTAATTGGCCCCAGAATACTCGGTTTTGAATCGCATGTAGGAGTACACAGACAACTTTGCTGTACACGCGGACAAGAGCGAGTACTTTGCCTGACGAAAAATCCCCTTCCCGATCTGAAATATAAAACGGAACCCTGTCAGAGCTAATGAAGTACCCCTCCGTGGAAAACAACTGTTATTTCTGAAATGTACTAAATGCATTTTCTGATATGGGGAAAAAGCATTCACCAGATGTATCAATATACCCTCAACAGCTGTTCAAGGTACAAATAAATGCAGCAAAGAGAGGCAAAGTAATTATAATCATAGGCTGAATTACCTGAAAGCAAAATTTTGATACGGTCTCTCCCACGTATACTAACACTATACTTGATTTATCATATTTCAGCTTCAAATAGTCGAAAAAGTCTACTCTTCCACTTTTATTTTCAACAAGAAAAAGCCTTGGAGTATCACTGGGTTAAAGAAATGCTTCGATCCTGTGCGACGCTCAAATGCAATGTACTAATGTGCTAATGAAATATCAGGTGCAGTCCACCAGTAATTGATTTTTTGCAGTTTGATAATCCATAAACACGGAGACTTGTGCTTGTCAGCTATGGTCTAAAATAAATGCAACCATAGATTTCCAATTAAAGGTTGCTGGCAGGGCTATTAGTTAGCTCTAAAGGTAGCTGTCAGGTTGTGGAATAAGCCCAGGTCTAGAGCTGCCACAGTAAGGCAGCGGTGAGAGGTGTATTTATCCAGACTCCAGAGACACAAACACACACACACTATGTGCCCACAGTGCCAAAAGACATTAAGAACTTTATACTGTTTGGAGCACAAGACTCTGCTGTTATTCTGATATATCACATCATCAACAATCTAGGTTTTGCTGTGTCACCTCCACAGGGTAAAATGTACATCTATGGCTGGGAGCCATCCAGTGTTTCGGATGTATTTATATCACTCCGAATTAACACTGACACATTCATGTCCTTTTTTGCTTTGTTTTTACATAGAAATCTATCACACTTTTTACACTTGACCAGGAATGCACTTGTTCGGAAATATAAACATCAGTCTATTTGTTTATTTGTTGTTTGCTTGTTTTGATAGATGTATTTGCTTTATTTGGCACCACTGTTTGCTTGGGCAGATCTTGCCAAGAAACCATGCCCAAAGTGAGAACCCAAAGGCGAGATTCATGGTAAAGTAATAACTAGACAACCTTTAATTATGTGAAAAGGAGGAAGGGGTCAGCATACATGAAAATCCAAAGAATCTGAACTAGAGGCAAAGTAACAACTAAACAATTTCTAGATACAATGTGCAGAGGAGAATTCTTCACATTGAGGAGCACCGTCACTTTTCACAGGAATCAAATTTAAAAAATTCAACGAACCTGTCTGGCATTAACAGACAAGACCACGTGAACTTCCTCCTGGGAGCGAAGGCTGCCACCGGCAGGGACGACGTCAACCGGGTTCAAGCTGCTCTCGTAATTCTGTCAGGACTCGGCAAAAGGTGACCGGAGAAGTGCGGCAGGACCCAGTGCACGACTTGGAACAGCTGCAAATCTTAACAGTATCTAATTCAATGCAAAGGAGAATCTCTGAGTGAGGAAAATGTCACCACTCATAAAATTGAGGAAATAAAAATCTGAACTTGAGGCAAATTAACACCCGAACAATTTCCAAAAACAAATTGCTAAGGAGAGTTTTCCGGACTGGGGCGCACAGAAATGACAAGCCACAGGATTTTCAACTGCTTATTATATGTATTTAATTATTCATGTACTTCATTTTTAGTCTTTATTTTCTATTGTACACTTTGGCGATGAAATAGGGAAACTCTCCAATAAATGAATACTAGATGCAACATACAGTATCAGGCATTGAGTTCCAAAACCAATACAAAATTATGTCCCTCAGTTTCTTTTTAATAAAATGGTTAAGAGATTAAGAGTGCATAATATCGTCGGCAAGTATTACATACAATAATGAGATTTAGGACAAAGGCAAATATAATACAGGATTGGGATGTTGCCTGTGCCCTTTACTTCTGGATAAAGGGCTTCTTCCAGTCTTATTTCAACTGTAAAAGTGAAGGGATTATGACAGAAAAAGATGACCTTCGCAGAAAAATCAATATGTCTTACGGTTGACAAACACAAGACATGTATGAGAGGCCTGTAACATTTTGTAGTTTTATAAATAGAAAAAACTGCAGATACCAAAACTTTATTTTGCCGCATCTAGTTTGTGTGAGTTCTGTCCTGCATGGGGAGAGTTGAAAGAAAAAAAAACATGCTGAATAATTTGTACAATACGAATTCCACTGGATCAACATTAACAGTTTGTTTTTTATATTTACTTAACAAATGAGCTCATTTGAAAAGGTGCAGTATCACATAATTCAACAGTCCATTGTTGATTGTCATTGATACTGCATACACACCATGGCTACGGATGTCCCATTCTGATTTGTTGCCCATATCTCATTTTCAGACCTTCCATTTTCATCTAGGGTTGGTGATCATTTGAGAGCCGTGACGAAAAATTTGACAACAGATGCAGAGAAGAAAGTCAGTTGGCAAAAGGAGAGGCTTAAGAAAAAATCCTCATCGGAATAAGAATAAGAATAAGAATAAGAATAAGAATAAGAATAAGAATAAGAATAAGAATAAGAATAAGAATAAGAATAAGAATAAGAATAAGAATAAGAATAAGAATAAGAATAAGAATAAGAATAAGAATAAGAATAAGAATAAGAATAAGAATAAGAATAAGAATAAGAATTGCTTTATTCGCCAAGTAATTTTAAAACTATAAGGAATTTGCTTTGGTAGACAGTGCTAAACACACAGCATGTAACAGGCATGTGCAAAGTAGTGCAATAGAGGGACAGTGTCAGTTTTGGTCCTGGCGGACCGCAGCCTCCTGCCAGAAGGGAGTGGTTGGAAAAGTCTTTGTCCTGGGTGAGAGGGGTCAACCAGGATCTTGCCTGCTTGCCTGCTTGCCTGCTTGCCTGCTCGCCTGCGGGTCCTGGAGGTGTAAAGGTCCTGCAGAGAAGGCAGATTGCAGCCAATCACCCTCTCTGCGGAGCGGCTGATACGCTGCAGTCTCCCCTGGTTTCTCGCAGTGGCGGCAGCGTATCAGATGGTGATGGAGGAGTTGTCGATGGAAACAATGATGGAGGTATAGAAGTGCACCATCATTGTCTTTGGCAGGTCAAACTTCTTTAAGTGCCTCAGGAAGAACATCCTCTGCTGTGCTTTGCTTGTGAGGGAGCTGATGTTCAGCTCCCGCTTGAGGTCCTGGGAGATGATCGTTCCCAGGAAGCGTCAGGACTCCACGGTGCCAGCTCGGGAGTCTCTCAGGACGATGGGGGAGGGTGGGGCTGGGTTTTTCCTAAAGTCCACCACCCTGTACGCAGTCAAGCTGTTCTGACTGCACAAGGTCACTGGGTGGTCGATCTCCCATCTGTAGGCAAACTCATCCCCACCAGAGATGAGTCCAATGAGGGTGGTATCGTCCGCGAACTTCAGGAGCTTCACAGACTGGTGCCTGGAGGTGCAGCTGTTGGTGTAGAAGGAGGAGAGCAGAGGGGAAAGAACACAGCCTTGGGGGGATTCCGGTGCTGACTGTCCTGGAGTCAGAGATGTGTTTTACCAGCTTCACATGCTGCCTCCTGGCAGACAGGAAGTCTGTGATCCACCTGCAGGTGGAGCCTGGCACGTTCGGCTGGGACAGCTTGTCCTGTAAGAGAGCTGGTATAATCTTGTTAAATGCGGAGCTGAAATCAACAAACAGGATCCTCGCGCAGGTTCCTGTCGTGTCCAGGCTCCGTCGGATGTAGATGAGGGCCATGTTTACTGCATCATCTACAGACCTGTTGGCTTTGTGGGCGAATTACAGGGAGTCCAGGAGAGGGTCTGTGATGGATTTGAGGTGGGACAACACAAGGCGCTCAAATGACCTCATCACCACAGAGGTCAGAGCAACAAGTCTGTCGTCACTGAGTTCTTTGGACCTTGTTTTGGGGGGACAGGGATAATGGTGGAGGCCGTGAAGAAGCCTGGTACATGGTATGTTTCCAGTGAGTTGTTAAACATGTCAGTAAACACTGGTGACGGCCGGTCAACACAGTGCCTCAGGGTCGCCAGTGATATGACGAACTGATACTTAAAAGTTTAATATTAACACAGGTAATAATTTCCTATTTTCAGAGGCTTGTAGATCACAATCACATTTCCATATGGATGTATATATATATATATATATATATATATATATATATTATATATATGTGTGTGTGTGTGTGTGTGTGTGTGTGTGTGTGTGTGTGTGTGTGTGTGTGTGTGTGTATATATATTTTGTATTTTTTATGGTTATATATACAAATGATTGTA
>CAAKHD010013575.1:261622-273560 GCA_901007705.1 Fistularia tabacaria | reverse complement strand
TTCCCTACACGACGCTCTTCCGATCTCAATTCCTCCAGCAAGAGCTACAACATGTCGGACCCATCTTAGCTGTTATTTCTGTTGTTCTGAAAAACCTAGTAATTGCTTTCCACTTGAATTCCCTCCAGAAGTTTTAGTTTGTGGTCTGGTGTGCCTCAAAGAATATCTCCAGGTGTCCACTGGTATGTCAATGTTCATTTCTGCCTCCCATCTCTGTCTTTTCTGTTGGGAGTTATGTATATTCATAACGTCAAAATATTTTATACAACCTACCGATTATTTTCTTTTTCGAATTACACATTAGTGCGATTAAGAAACTTTCTATGGGGTAGGTCTTCTAATTTTTTCCCAATCCTTGTGCATTGTCAGGAAAGATCTTAACTAAAAGTATCTACAAATGTCTGTCTTCAGGAGATCAAATTCCTTTGTCAGCTGTTCACATGTTTTAAGATTGTCGTCCTTGATCAGTTGATGCAAATAGGTTAGACTATATTCTGACCATTTTATAAAACATTATCGATATTGTTTGGGGTAAACGTCTTCCTAAGTCCAATATTTGATATAGGTGAAAGTAGTTTTGGTAGCTGAAAGGCTGACTTTATTCTATTCCAACTTTCTAGTGAGGATTTTGTCAAGGCCAGCATTTCCTTTACAGGGACATCAAGAAAGGGTAAGATTTTCAGGGGCTTCGTTTGTGCGGCCAAGAAATAATATTTCAGGTTTGGGAGTTTAAGACCTCCATCTCACATCTTCTTCTTCTTCTTTTCCTTTCAGCTTTTCCATTTCAGGGGTCGCCACAGCGAATCAACCTCCTCCATCTGAACCTATTCTCTGTATCCTCCTCTCTCACGCCAACTACCCTTCATATCCTCTCTCACTACGTCCATAAATCTTCTCTTCAGTCTTCCTCTCGACCTCCTACCTGGCATCTCCAATTCCAACATCCGTCTACCAATACAGTCCCTATCCATGCTCTGTACATGACCCAACCATCTCAGTCTGGCTTCTCTGACCTTCTCTCATCTACATCTAACATGTGCTGTCCCTCTGATGGACTCATTTCTAATCCTATCCATCCTTGTCACTCCTAAAGAGAACCTAAACATCTTCATCTCTGCTACCTCCAGCTCTGCCTCCTGTCTTTTGTTCAGTGCCACTGTCTCCAAACCATACAGCATCGCTGGTCTCACCACTGTTTTGTAAACCTTTCCTTTCATTCTAGATGAAATTCTTCTATCACAAAGAACCCCTGAAACTTTTCTCCACCCATTCCAACCTGCTTTGACCCGTTTCTTTACCTCTTTTCCACACTCTCCGTTGCTCTGGACTGTTGACCCTAAGTACCTGAAATCCTCCAACTTTTTGAACTCCACTCCCTGTAGCCTCACCGTTCCACTCAGGTTCCTCTTATTCACACACATATTTTCTGTCTTGCTGCGACTAACCTTCATTCCTCTCCTTTCTAGAGCAAACCACCACCTCTCAAGATTTTCCTCAACCTGTTCCCTGCTCTCACAATAGATCACTATATCATCTGCAAACATCATGGTCCATGGAGATTCCTGTCTAACCTCATCTGTCATTGATAGTAAAGTTTTAAGTCTAATGCTAGGGCGCTTATCTTGCCAGATACATTTTGATAAAAATTTATTGAGGTGATCGAAGGTTGGTTTAGGAATTCCACAAGTAACATCTGAAATAAATACAGCAATCTGGGCAGGACATTCATGTGGATTCTTTCTACTCGACTCAATAGGCAAAGTGTGAGGGAGGACCATCTTTCCAGGTCACTACTGATATGCCAAATTATTTTATTATAGTTTATATTATAGAGGTAATGTGGAGATGAGGGAAGGTACATGCCAAGATATTTGGTGCATTCTTTGGAACATCTTAATCTACTCTGTAGCTTTTCTGAAACCAGATCATTTACATCTATAGCCTCCATTTTTATCAACATTTGCCTTATTTCCAGAATAATACCATCCATCCATCTGTCCATCTTCTGCCGTTTATCCTGCACTCAGCATTGCGGGGGATGCTGGAGCCTATCCCAGCTGTCATCGGGCGAGAGGCGGGATACACACTCACTCTGGGCAATTTTCCCAATTGTTTTCCAATTAACCTGCTGCATGTTTTTGAACGGTGGGAGGCCGGGGAGCCCGGAGGAAACCCCAGCAGACACGAGGAAAACCTGCAAACTCCACACGGAAAGGTCCCCTAGTCGCCACCGTTCTTGATTTGTTAGTATTCCGTTTATGTTACTGTCATTTCTAATGAACTGGAACAGCGGTTCAATTCTGACAGCAAACAGCAAGGGTCATAAAGAGCAACCTTTTCTGCATCCTCGTTCTAGTGTAAATCTCTCTGATCTGTATCCATTAACCTTAATGGCTGCTTGTGGGGAGGAATGGAGTGTTTGGATCCAATTTATGAAATTAGGACTAAATCTAAATCGTTTTAGTGCTTGAAGTAAGTT
The DNA here is from genome assembly GCA_901007705.1 of Fistularia tabacaria. Lineage (NCBI taxonomy): Eukaryota > Metazoa > Chordata > Actinopteri > Syngnathiformes > Fistulariidae > Fistularia > Fistularia tabacaria. The sequence continues at coordinate 271,081 of CAAKHD010013575.1, read as the reverse complement.
TCGCCATGATACCCGATCAAACGCTTTTTTGCATCTATAGATACGATTACTGACTGTAATTTCATTTTTATTTGATGAGGTATTATATCTAATAGGCAACGTAAATTGTCTCCATCGAACCTTCCAGTGATAAAACCTGGTTGGTCAGGGTGCAAAATTTGATTAATTATCTTATTTATCCTTCTGCTAGAATTGCAGAATTGTTTAGTAATGACATTGGTCGATCAGACTGGCATTCAGTATGGTCTTTACCCTCTTTATGAATCACAACAATCGATGCCTCAGTCCAAGATGGTGCCATAGTTTTAGAATCTAGGGCATATCTCTATGCATTTAGCAGCAGGGGTGTTAGCAGGTCTTTGAAGGTTTTTATAAAAGGTTTCATTGATGCATCCATCTGGACCTGGACTTTTATTATTCTTAAGTGATGAAATAACTTGCTTAATTTCCAATTCCCAAATCTGCTTATCTAACTCCTTAGCTGTTGAGTATGTCAGTTCAGTTAGTTTTATGCTTTTTAAGTACTCTGCGAATTCTGCATCAGCACTGAATGTGTCTGCATTCTTATACAATGATTTGTAAAACCCTGCAAACGCCTCTGCTATTTCGTTTGGTTTTGTGGCAATATTTACTTGTGATTTTCTTTTCTTTACTATGTTGGAGGATTGTTGCTTTCTCAGTCTGAATGCTGCAAAACAGTTTGCTCACCCTAGTTCCATATTCATAATATTTTTGGTTAGTAAATCTTAAACTTCCCTCAATTTTATTCGATAATAAGCTGTTCAGTTGTCTGCAAGTTGCGTTCAAGTCACTGGTGACCTTAATTGTTGCAGATTGTTTATGTTTATGTTCAAACTGTTTTATTTTATTTTCCAATTCTCACTGTTTGGCCTCTCTCTCTCTCTTCCTTGCAGTTGTGAATGAAATAATAGGGTCTCTAATATATGCTTTAGCACAATCCCACAGTATCAGGGGATTTGTTTCCGGTGATGTATTTGCATCTAGATACTTTTTAAATTCTTCTGTGATGAATGAGATCAATTCTTGATCATTAAGAAGAGATGTGTTGAGCCCCCATTGTTTGGTTATTGGTCTGTGTCCTATATCCCATTTCAATAATACAGGTGCATAACCAGATACTGTGATAGGCAGTATCTCAATGTCTGTTATCCAATATACATCTACCTTTGGAGTAAAGAAATAGTCTATCCTAGAATATGACGCATCCCTGCTTGAATGAAAGGTAAAATCCCTTTCTCTTGGAATTGTACTTCTCCATACATCTACTATGTCTGCTTCTGCAATTTGTTATCCAAGCATTTTACTCATTCTAGGAAGAGGGGCATCAGAGGGTGTCTGTCTATCCATTTGCTGGGACATTACACAGTCAAAATCTCCTTCCATCAGCAATAAACCAGTACTGTACTTCAGTACTGTGTTGAACAGTGTCTTAATAAATCCGGGATCATCTTCATTGGGCGCGTACACATTTATTAAAGACACCTCTACCCCAATGAATCCATTAACAAAGATATATCTCCCCTCTGTGTCTTAATGCAACGAGGTTTTTGTGAAATTAATTTGCCTGTGTATAAATATGAAGACACTTTCTTTCTCCCTGAGCAGTGTGAAGAATAATACATTTTATCTGCCAATGACTTTAATTTCTCGTGCTCTGCACCAGATAGGTGGGTTTCTTGTAGGAGCAGTTCATCTGACAGTGAACTTGTCTCAGCTGGCGCACTGTTTTCTTTTTTGTTATGAAGACCCTTAACATTAAAGCTTGCAACTTTAATGTATTCATTACTCAGAGTTTAGCTATACTTTAATTTTCCAATACTGAAAACAAGGGAGGAGAGGCAGGAGGCAGCAGCAAATACACCATATGACTCATGAAGGTTTTTGGAGGTGGGACGAGACAGTATAACCATACAGAGTGGAGTAAAGTGAGACAATTACTACAGCTGCACCAGGGTTTTATAACTTTAACAAAAAAAAAATAAAGATGTACCTGGCAATAGGAAACATTCTGGATGTTCTCATATTTCACACAGGATCCCTGGGGAACATAGGGATCGAATCAAGAGAGGCACAAAACCAACTAAAACTATCTTTAACAAACATTACAGATAGTTAGGGTCTAGCACAGCCTGGAATGACGTTAATAAGAAGACAGTAGTCATCATTCTGGCTCCCGCAGAGCCCACTTCTATCAAAGCCCGTTTGATACAGAGCCCGTTTCTATCAAATCAAGCAGCTCTTTACAGTCACGTTTATGTCATTTCATGATGACATTTTTATATTGAATTATGCAGAACCTTCAGAAAATATAACTCATTGCTTGATTCAGGGGGATTTCTTTTATATTTATATTGTGTGACAAAGTCTAACTGAAATAGGCTCTATCTTATCATTTTGAAAAGTTTGGTGATTTGATTTTGTGACCCCCCCCCCCTTGCACACTGAAGCATCATCCAAGTGCTGTGGAGGACGGGAAAGGCAGGGTTGCGGTATTTCCGTCACTCCCCTGCACACAGGGAGGAAAATGTGTAAACTCTCCGTAGCCATATTGACTAGGTGTAGGATTTAAACAACCCTCCGAGCATGAAAATCAAACAATGTTGAGTGGCAGGAGGAATTTCTTGTCACCTACCTTTTATGGCATCATGTAAATTATTCTGATTTCATAAAGATGCACATTTCAAAAAGCATTCTGAGTGTGAAGGTCAGTGGTGAAACTGCCATCTGCAATCAGTCAGTACAACCTCCTGCAGATTTACACACTGTTAGCAGTGCGTAGAGCGGAAGATCGTTTATTATTTCAGAACTTTGGACTTGCATTCCCAACGCCACCCCTCACCCCCTTTGCCACGAAACTGAAATGAATCAGGTAAGAAATTATGAGTGCGACCGCATGGCCAACGTGCTGCAATGTTTCCAAAAATGATTGGCTTTAAAACTCACCGCGAAGCAACAATGAATAATACAGCATCCATTATCCATGTGAGCCAGAGTCTACCTGGTCACCTCATCCTGCAGGGAGTGAAGTGGGTGGGGGGCCATTTGAACACCCCATTGAATGTCTTATTAATTACACTTGGAAATGTCAAGTATCAGCTGTATGATTGAGCGGGGGGGTCATCCGCCGGTGCAGCAGGTTTATGAAATATTGAATCATTCAGACAGGCGGTATTCAGGGGAGGAAATTCATTTAAATCCACTGCTCTGGCACTGACCTCGGGACAGCCACATTTTTTTAAAGACCGAGCCTTGAAATACTTCAAAACTTAGCACTCAGACTGACATCAGGGACATCGTGGGGATTCTTAATGCTCGCTCATTGGAGTTAGTAACAGTAGATAGGAATGTTGTACCTTGAATAGGCTGAAATGTGATATCTTCAAAACAGCAAACATTTTGGGCATGTCCTGCAGAAGGGCCTCATAATAGTTAAAATACAGGGCTGACATGATATTTAAGTATCAGAAGGTGTCCACCTCCAATGGGTTGACGCCCAGTGAGGAGAACTAATGACTAAAACACTGTCATATTGCCTATGAGGATGAAGTACAACAGAAGAAATGAGAAACGAAGAAACGCAGGGATGCTGCAATGGTGTTGAGGTCAGAAATATGACAACATTGCTATCGACTTAAAAGATGGCTTTTCCACTAACGACAGTAAACCCTCGATCTGGTTTGCACCTTTCAAAACATCTTACAATTTAATGAATGATCAAAGTGAAGAGGATGGATGGATGTGATTGACTATATAAAAAATGAACATCAGTCAATTTATCATCATGTATAACATCTAAAAAAGACAAGCCCAGGATGATAGAACATATTACATCATTTATCCATTTACTGTGGTAAAGGAGAAATCATCCCCTCTTCCTTCTCAATACAGCATAATTTTTGAAGATCTTATTTCCCAGTGGAGATTTGGCTGTTTGTCATAGGGCTATAACTCCTAAAACCTTAATCAATAAATCAACAGCAGCTAATGGAAAACCAAACAAGCCAAAATACTGTTGTGTCACCGTGACTTGAAACCCTGAGATCCAAAGTGTGCATGATATTTGCATGACCTTTTACCACAAACTGTGCAGAGTCGTCCTACAAAGATATAAGAGAATGATGGCTGTTGGCACGGTGAGTCTGGACAGGGATGACAGTGAAGCCGAGGAGTGGCGCTCTGCCAGCCGGACACAAGATTCTTCCGATGTAGATTTTACACCCTGAAGAGAAAAGCACAGCGAGTCTGAACTGAAATCCATGCAGCCGAAAAAGAAAACTTGCAGTAAAGACGGGCAGTGAGGGACCAACCACAGAGAGGAAGTGATGTTTGAGTCAAACGCACAATTATCATGGACTGAATGTACAAATAACAGAATGACTACTGTATTTCTTAATTTATGCGTTCATACCTGAAGTCCCACATATCTTAAGACTGTTGATGTAAAAAGGTTAATTTCTAGGTTGAAGCCCTCAGTTGGGGCGGCACAGTGGCATATTGGTAACGCTTCCATCTCACAGCAGGAACAGGGTGTAGAGTTTGCATGTTCTCCCACAGTCCAAATGTTCATTGTAGACCAGATGTGTGAATGACAGTGAATGGTTGCATGTCTTTATAAGTGGCTCTGTGATTGTCTGGCGCCTGGTCCAGCATGTACCTCATCTCTCACCCAATGGGATGGGCCTCAGCACCCCTGCGACCTGAAAGCCAAGAGTTCTCATATTCCATGGGTGACTAATGATGGGACCACCCCACGCTCTGACAAAAACTCACCATCTTTCACTCTGTCATTCCAGACCTAGATATTGAAGACAGTGATTGACATGCGTCAGCTTGTGGCATCACAACTCCCTGTTTTCAGAGAAACTGTGCTTCTCTCTCTGGCATCACGGCGTGGAGTTGCTGCTCTGGGTGATTTTGCAACATGCTGACTTGACCATGACTTCCTGTGTGACATCCTGTGACATCACACCCTCATCTTAATTTTTTAGATACACACACACACATTCCTGGACTTTGCTGGATTAGTAGGAAGATTTATATGTATTTTCGAAGTCCACTTAATGTTCAGACCCTGCCTCTGGCTTCACGTCATGACAACTTTGTGAGTGATGAATCCTCCCCGCAGCGGCAATGAGTTAGAGCAGCTTCTCCACCACTCTACTCTTTGGTCCACTCATGTTTCATTATGGACTCTATGATGGAGTTTATCACACAGACTGGCTCCTCTTCATTATACAGTATATTTGCAGTGGATTTAAGGTGGTTATCTGCAGCTTGGCAGAGATGCCGTCTGAAAAGCAATTATCTTAAGTGGTGCCAAGTCAATTGGTGAAAGGGCTGAAAATATAACAAAAGAGTGGGTGGATTAATGAGGTGTGAACTGTTGTGAGGCTTTATGAGCTAATATCCCTGGAGGAAGAGCTCGGAGATGAACTTCACCTTTATAGCCGAGAAAGTGCATTTCAAAGTTGTGAAGGGGTTTGAGGATAGCTGGTGTTCGGTAACACTTCCTGTACTTCTGTATTCTGAATAAACAGAGCTTGGTGTACGTCCACTCTGCGTTCTTGGATACCTGCCCAGTGCTCCACAGCTTTTGCTGCTCCACAGGTTTCGGTTGTTCTTTTACCCTTGTGTCCAGCTGGAAACAATACAAATGAAAACAAAACCCAAGAACAGCTTTACTTTAAAGATTGACTATAGTACTGAATAATAGATGGTTTGTTTTCTTATGAGTGAGGCTTAAGCTGATGTGTTTTGCTTCCAGAAGTCCACAGGATTAAATGAACTTCTGTAAATAGTTGGATTGTCCAGAAATCAGACAGGAAGTCTACCAGACACTTGATTTATTACTTCAACATACATTTTTGGAATTATGCACAGCACTATTTCCAGTCTTCCCCAGTGGAGCATGATGATCATTTAGGAGATAATGGTCTGACTTGATAATCATAATAAAAAGTCATAGAACTTTACCGTGTACAATCCGATATTTGTGAAATAATGATGTATACATGACTGCCCGAAGCAGATATTTCCTCTTCACAGCTCTGTATGCAATAATGAATTGATTTCACTAAAAGTGATGTGCTGGTCTTCTGTCCGCCGCACCCACTCATTTGAATCGTAAGGGCGACAGATGGTTATGAAATGTACAAGCCATAAGATTTGGACGCAATGTTATTTTCTGACTTCATTACATCTGGTGTAAGGTGCACCGACTTCAGACGGATCATTCAGCTGATTATAATCTTTTAGGACACTAGTACCACCATGGTGATTTTTCGGTTCCCCACTCTGGTCCAATTCCATTACCTCATCCAAACATGCTGAAGCTACCAAAAAGATAAACTTTTGTCGAAACAGCAGCTTTTATTCTTGGCAGAGAAACACAGGCTTTCAGTCCCTGTGTGTGTATGTGTTTGTGTTGGGGGGGTACCGTGTGTGAATTTGCATCAAAGAAAATTCATTTTACATGAAACCATTTTAACATTATTGTATCGTCATTTGGCACAAAATCCATATCCAAAACGGCTGCACAATTAAATCAACATTTAGCTTAAACTAGCACTTTCAGCCTCAATATCACGGTGGACTGGCTCGCGAATAAGGACGACAATGCCTGTGATTCGCTTTGCACAAAAGCATCGTATAAAATAAAACACCATTTGTCTTATTTTCATTGAGGTTCTGTTCCCTGTTTTTCAATCATCTTTGTTGCTGGGGTGAGTTTTATCTCAAGGGTTTTGGTTTGTGAGATGAAACCAATTGATCATCAATTGTTGTGAAGGAGAGGAAAGGAAAGGAAAGGAAAGGAAAGGAAAGGAAAGGAAAGGAAAGGAAGGGAACAGAGTCAGGCTGTGACACGGTAGAGAGAAATTAAATATTGAAAGGGGTTAAGCATGGGTTCTTCTCAACAGTCTCCGCGTCCAACCACTTTCCTCTCAAGCTACTGAGAGATCATTCCTATTACCATAAGGTCTATTAATATGATAATTACCTTAGCTATGCTTTGGGAAAGTGTGTGACCAGATTAGCAGCAATGATGAGGCTGAGTGTCAGTGAAGCAGGAAGCAAATCTAATGTTCATGCAGCCAAACTCTGGCGTCATTATATATTGACCTTTCGCACACAATTTTCTATCAGCCGCTGGTGGGTAATAAAAAAAAAAAAAGGTTACCACCGCACAACATAATAGCGATTACAATTCCCATACTCAGCTCACCGGCAGCCTTTGGATACCTTGTTGGTCCAGGTATGGATCCATCCTTAACGATGCTTGTTCACACACACACGCACATACACAGACACAAACACACACAACCACGATCTTATAAGATGGAAGAGTGAAATACAGGGGGATCCCCTTATGGAGGGAAAAGAAATTAAGACAAATGGCAGAATGGAACTTTGATTGTTAGTGAAAATATGACATAAATATGAAATAAAACTACAAGATATTTGTCAAAATATTGTAATAACATGGATATTGTTTAGCTCTCTGTATGAGTATATGCAAACACAAATAAATATTTTATATTGTAGTGTGTGGTGGGAAGACTGGCCGGTGGAAACCCAAAATCCCTTGTGGCTATCAGTACCTTGGGGACTTTAACATGGTACAATGTTGTTGCTGTTGTGTTACACTAACCTGCACCCCAGCGCGGCACAATATATGTTTATATTGTGGTGACAATATATCTATATATTGTGATGTGTCAACGAGGAAGTATTACGGCGGAGTTGTGGAGGGGTTCAAACTTAAATGTGCAGACACACCAACATAATAATTCATCTCTCGAACTTTCGGGAACGCTAGTATATGTACACTCTGTAACTGCGCCCCCCAAGCCCTCAGTCCCTGGGTGAGAGGCCACACCCTTTAGTGTCCGCCACCCCCCCCACCCCCCCGAACACCCAGAAAGGACTCCGGGCAACAACTAGTCCTTCACAGGAGGCCTGAGCAAGCTTCCGAAACTGCTCCGGTGTCCCTCCGTCTACATCAGGCGGTGCCGGACACTGGCCTTGCGGAGGTGCTCCTGGGGTCCTGGAAGGGGGTCGACCATGACGAGGAACCCTCCAGTATGCGGAACAGCCCATCGTACGGGGGCCGAAAATTGCTGCAGGGAGACATATTTAAAAAGGAATCCGCCATCGACGGATCCCAATTCCGACAACCTGTCCTCCATAAGGTCCCTGGCCGACCCGTCGCCTAAATCTGGCAGAGAAAGTAGCCTGTCCGCTCACTATGTGGCGGACAGACTGCATCTCCAGAGCAGCAAGTTCCTTAGCACGGCATACGTGCCGCGCGGCGGGGGGGTCGCGCAATAGCTCAGTGGGCCGCCTGGTGGCCTGCTGGTCCAGCGCCAAGATGACCGAAAAGTACCTCGTCTCCTCCGACACGATACTCCGTGTGCTGAAACCAAGCGGCCGGGTCGCTCTGCCAGAACTCCGACAGCCGGATGGCTGTGATGGGCAGGGCCGGCAGTGCGAGATGGCGCGATGTGGCCGACGTGGAATCGCATATTTCCTTGCTATCAGACGTGATCACGTCGGGTTCACCAATGTGGTGTGTCGACGAGGAAATATGACAGCGGAGTTGAAGGAGGGGTTCAAACTTAAACGTGTAGACATCCCAATGTAATAATTCATCTCTCGAACTTTCGGGAACGCCAAGCCCTCAGTCCCTGGGTTAGAGGCCACACACTTTAGTGTCCACCACAATATGTATATACGTTTGTGTGTGTATTTAAATAGTGAAAGCCATTTGTTCTGTAGTTCACACATATGACTTATTATCAACTATAATGTATATCAGACAAATATCCAAATTTCCAATGGGCCCAAATAAGTTGTATTTACCAGTGTCACATGTGTTATTGTGGGTCAACTGATTATTTCTGTTTGGGCAATACAATGAAAGGAAGTGTGGAAAAGTCCGTCACACAAACGTACAAACAACCAGGTACTGCAAAGGATGAAAGAAATACACACATGATAGTATAATTTGGGATATTGCGCAACTTAAACAGCGTGGACATTGTTGAAGTTTCAGATATGGCAGAAGAGCGACATCTAGTGGAGAAGTTTAACCCTTGGACCTATTTTACATGGCCGTAAAAACCGTTTCAGTGGAAGATTCAAACCATTTATTACGAACAAATTAGTGTATAAATATATATTCAACTTCACTGGCTTGTGTTGTATGGGAGGCTGGCTGTTCAGCCCTTCACTTCCACCAAAAAAGATTGAATATTAATGCGTTTTGATTTTGCTTTAGTTCTTAATCGGACATGAATGCAATTTTACTTGCAAACAGATGATTTGACGATACCTCGGAAGTTTATATGCAACGGTGCGATAAGGAAAGTGTGTGTGTGTGTGTGTGTGTGGGGGGGGGGGAAGCCCCCCCTTTCTAGGAAGAAGAGGCGTTCAGGGGCG
>CAAKHD010013575.1:244499-259575 GCA_901007705.1 Fistularia tabacaria | reverse complement strand
CCCCCCCCCCCCCTGGTAATTGGGGATTTCCAAAACCTTTGAATGGGGGAGGGGATGGGTCCTTAATGTGGCCCCTTGGACCCCGGGCCAGGGGGGCCCCCCCCCCCCCACACACACACACACACACACACTTGCTCAACCTGAGTGCAGGATAAGTTATGTATGTATGTATGATGTATGAATGAACGTACGGAAACATACCTTTCTGTACTGGAGCCTTGAGTCTGCGTCTTCAAATTGCTCGCTACCCTCAACTGAAATCATCCTGATCTCCAATCTAGACTGGGTCTTTCTCTTTGGAGCAATGGTTTTGTGGTCGCTAACTGTGTGTCTGTGTGTGTGTGTGTGTGTGCGTGTCTCACAGATGGACGGAGACAGCTCAACTACTGATGCCTCCCAGCTGGGAATCACTGGGGAGTATGGCCACTACGTCCTCCAATCACAAGATGGTGAGGAGTGCCTTTCTGTGGATTTACTAACAAGTGGTTGTCCCTTGAAGTGGGATGGGGGTCACAGTCAAGTGCCAAATTGAACCAAAAAAAAAAATTAGTGGTGCACATCAGCCATTCCCTGTTTTCAGACCCATAACTGCTAATTAGTTTGTAGTCTGGACAGACATGAAGCAATTGGCCTTGACTGACTGATATACGGTGCAGTCTGCTGAAGTGTGGAGTAGACGGCGACCATCAGTGTTGAGATGTGCAATGGATTGTGTGTCTTTTCTAAATAGATGATGGAGATGAAACGCTGGTGGATCATGAAGAAGGCGGCGCCAAAGAGAATTACAGGGAGCAGGACATCTACCTGCCAATCGCTAATGTGGCTCGCATCATGAAGAATGCTGTTCCTCAGACTGGAAAGGTTTGTTATAAATCAAGTCATGTAGGGTTGGGCCTTATCCTCATCATTTTCACATTTAAATACGCAATATCAGTGAAATCAGAATAAAGCTTTACTCTTAAATACGTTTTAGTGATTCTAGTTAATTTTTCACAATTGTGACAATTCCTCGCAGATTTCAGGTAATATTTTACTAATTCTAAAGGTCAGTCGATGGCAATCAGAATGCCACTGAAAATATGATTGAAAAGGAAATTTGCAGAGCCAGTTTTATACAGTCATAACCCCTAACTGGGCTTTTGCCACAAGGAAATATGTGTTTTCAGCTGAAGTGTGTTAGGATTTGTTCTTTCAGCATCTCCCTTCCTGTATGCATGTGTCTGCGCTTGCGCACATTCCTGCAGATTGCAAAAGATGCTAAGGAGTGTGTGCAGGAGTGTGTGAGCGAGTTCATCAGCTTCATCACGTCAGAGGCAAGTGAGCGCTGTCACCAGGAGAAGAGGAAGACCATTAATGGTGAGGACATCCTATTCGCCATGTCCACGCTGGGCTTCGACATGTACGTGGAGCCACTCAAACTCTACTTGCAGAAGTTCAGAGAGGTGAGTCGTGGCAGTTTACACCAGAAACAGTGGCAAAGTATCATTCTCTCATTTGGTTCCAATAGGTTTCCACTCCAGTGGCACATAGTTTTTCCAAACTTGGTTCAACATAGGACTATACCAGGCCTGAAGAGGAGTCCGTTGTTCCCTAAATTGGTATCTTCTGTTTTTTTGTGTTTCAAGGCGATGAAGGGGGAGAAGGGTTTGCAAGGGGTGTCCGTGGGTGAAAGCCTGGGAGAGGAGTTGACGGATGACAGCTTCAGTAAGTGAAGCTCGACTCAAAGCAGTAGTTTCTCTTCGGCAGCAAGCTGCTTTTTATTGTTTGATGAAAAATAATTTCTTCTGAAACAGCAAATCCTCTTCCAGCTGGAATCATCACAGCAGATGGGCAGCAGCAGAACGTCATGGTGTACACCACCTCGTATCAGCAGGTAACCCCTTAACAGACACACACACTTCACATTTCAGCCTCCCGGTCATTGTACATGACACTACACCGTTTCTGTTTACCTTTTTACTGTGCTGGCCTCATATGGAATTTATTTAACCCTTAAGACTCTGCACAGTACTATTTCACTTTTGCTGCCCAAGAGCCCCACACTCAGATGAAAGCTGGAATTACATTTATTTTGTCTGATGGGAATTCAGTACTGTTGAAATAAGACCGAATGAAGGTGTGTCTCTCTGTTAACTCAGTTTTTTTCTTGAGCATTTTAACCCAGAGTCAGAAAATAAACAGCTGCTTTCGTTTAAAATTCCAGAACTCAGACTGATTAACTACAATTATCGCAATATCATTTTTTTTTTTAACATGGTCTTCTGTGTCGTCTGTCTCGCAGATTCCCAATGTACAGCAGATCCAGTTCTCATGACCAGTTCTCATGGCGAGTCCTTAACAGTGGCACGAGCTCGCCGGATGACCTCTGATCCCACCAACGGGTAAAGGTCATGGGGGGAACCCTGGTGTACAGAGGAATCACTACCTGTCGAGTAGAAAGTGTAGTTTCTAGTTGTTGGTACCAAGTGTTTGGAGTCAATTGAAGCAGCTGGAAACGTACGACTCTTGTGAGAAAGGCTAGTCTTTACAGTAATTATTACATAATTTAGTGCTCATTTTGTGAGTGTATGTCCATGTGTTGGTTTTTATGCATCCATTTCTTTGGGGAAAGGGTGGGGGGGTCAATGGAAAACTTACTTTTTATGGCCTTCTGTGCTTGGCGCCGGAAGTTACTGTCCCACTGGTTCATGCAGCTCTTTTGTAAGTTCCCACGATTTACCTTGTTCTCTAATGTCATTCCTTTGAATAAAAACCCAAACAAGTCCTGGATCTGTGTTATTATTGGATTGGAAGCCGTGGAACCCTGTGTGTGTGTGTGTCCGTGCGCATGAATCAGGCCATCAGCTTTGATAACAAGGCTGAACTGGTAGAATGAGTTTCACACATACATAAATCAACACAAATCCTCAGGAAGTCAGTTTGACACACAAGTGTTGACACAGGAGTACGTGAGCTGCCTCTTCAGGAATCGCCTTCTCTTCTAAAACATACTCATCTCCATAATCAATCCAATAGAGTGGAAAATTTCTCAGCAATATGAATATTAAATCTTAAAAGCCTTAAGATAGCATTAAATTTGATCTGTTTTTATTACCACACACTTGATCTAAATTCTCTTTTTTTTTTCGCAAAAGGAGTTGGAGCTCTTCTCCTGTTCCAGATAGTACTCTTTCTAGGCATGAAGCCATACCACTGCTCACACAATACTGACTTCTGCTCTCAGTCTAGTTTCCACTACTCTTTCCCATAACTTCATTGTATGACTCATCAACTTTATCCCTCTATAGTTACTGCAATTCTGCACATCCCCCTTATTCTTAAAAATGGGCACCATCACATTTCTTCTCAACTCCTCAAGCATCTTCTCTATCTCTAAGATCCTGTTGAATAATGTAGCCAGAAACTCTACCGCTGCCTCTCCTAGACACTTCCATACCTCCACAGGTATATCATCTGGACCAACTGCCTTTCCATTCTTCATCCTCTTCAATGCCTTCCTCACTTCACTTTTACTAATCTCTGCTACTTTGTGGTCAACAATTATCATCTCTTCTTCCCTTCCCTCTCTTTCATTTTCCTCATTCATCAGCTCTTCAAAGTACTCTCTCCATCTTCCCATTACTCTTCGAGCATCTGTCAGTACATGTCCCTCTCTATCCTTAATCACACGGACCTGCTGTGCATCCTTTCCGTCTCTATCTGTTTTGCCAACCTGTATCAATCATTCTCTCCCTCCTTGCTGTCCAACCGAGCATACAAGTAATCGTATACCCTTTGTTTGGCCTCTGATACCTCTATCTTTACCTCACCTCTGCATCTTCCTGTACTCTTGTCTGTTCTCTTCAGTCCCCTCAGTGTCCCACTTCTTTGCTAACCGCTTTCTCTGTATACACTCCTGCACTTCCTCATTCCACCACCAGGTCTCCTTATCTACTTTCCTTCTAGACGACACACCTGGTACCCTCCTACCTGCCTCCCTGATCACATTAGCTGTAGTTGTCCAGTAATCTGGAAGCTCTCCCTGACCACCAAGAGCCTTTCTCATCTCCTCCCTGAAAACCATTCAACACTCCTCCCCTTTCAGTTTCCACCAATTTGTCCTCTTGATCTTCCTTGTCACCAGAGTCATCCCACAAACCATCATCCTATGCTGTCTGGCTACACTCTCACCTACCACTACTTTGCAGACACTGATCTCTTTCATATTACCTCGTCTATACAAGATGCAGTCTACCTGCGGGGCTCCAATCTCCGCTCTAAAAAGTTACCCAATGTTCCTGTCCTTTCTGGAAAAAAGTATCTACTACAGCCATTTCCACCCTTTTTGCAAAGTCTACCACCATTTGTCCCTCTGCGTTCCTATCCTGGATACAAAACCTGCCCATCACTTCTTCATCACCTCTATTGCCTGCACCAACATGTCCAATGAAGTCTGCACCAATTACCACTCTCTCATTTCTGGGGATATTCTGCATCAATTCATCTACCTCATACCAGAACTTCCTTCCTGATGCAACCCTCTCTGCATTTATCCGGGCCTGGGACCGGCTGAGGGAGACACTGGCCTGTGACCCCACGAATCTGGCTCCAAGAGACACTGGCCTGTGCCACCCTGAGGCTGCATTTTCTACAAACTAACTTAAGCCTGGTAAATAAATGGCATCTGGCATTCAAATCAGGAACATTTCACTGCCATGATTCATGGAATAAGGTGCAGGTTATGAGAGTAAACCTTCCCCACAAATTAATGATATAATGATGCTTGTATTGTTTTCATCTATCAATCCATCCATGCATTTTCTATACTGCACTCAGGTTGCGGGAGCCAATCCATTGAGCTGTCATTGAGAGCAAGCTGGGGTTCACCCTTGACCAGGCACTAGTTCATTGTAGGGCCACATGTAGTGACATCAATAATTATGTTAATATAAAATGACTGGAAAAGTTCATGTTGCATTCAACAGGAACATGAAAAAGTCAATCTGATGTGAAAAATTTTATTATCCATTGATTTGAATTGAAAGCCGTGGGTGGAGCAGTAATCATCATTTTCAGCCATCATTCTCTGGGTGGAAGTTCATTTGGATGTTGAGATTTTTGATTTGTCATTGTATTTAAAGCCACTCTGAACAGTCAGACTGGTGTGTAGCAGACGACTGTAAACTCAGATTACCTGGCAGCACAACCAGAGGGAACCAAGATGTGAGAATGTGGAGGAAAATATAGCCACAAAGAAGCACAGGAGAAGGAAGTGAAGTGAAATGCCATCACCTTTGGTTTCTTATAAGTCCCTAAATAAATTCTAAGCCCCTGGTGCCTCTTTCCCGCGCCTCAGTTTGACCGGGCAGTAAAAACATGCAAAGATAGCCATGTTTGTCTTGACTTTGTGATGCACAAAGTGTATTTGTTCAGTTTCCCCACCTTGAGTTTTAAACAAGCAGCCGACGCGGATTAAAAAGAGTGACCGGTGATGAGCTGGCTCCGATGGTGGGTGGAGGATGCCAGTTAGACCTGGCAGACCCAAATGTAATGTGAGGATCTGTTGGGAACATCTGGCAGAGTCCCCTGTCAGAAGGAGTTTCCACTCCTACCTCCGGCTGGACTACAATGACGTACCGAGGGAGGCTGGTGACATTTAGTCCGAACGGGCCATGCTCAGTGCTTCCGTTGTCGAGGCAGCAAACTCGAGCTGCGGCTGCAAGGAGGTCAGCGCATGTCGGGGTGGCAACCCTCAAACCCGCTGGTGGACCCCAACGGTGAGGGATGCCATCCAACTGGAAGGTGTCCAGCAAGCCTTTCTGGCCTATGGGACTCCGGAGGCAGCTGACACAGGCCGGCCAAGCGGCATGCGGCTTCAGTGGTCGCTGAGGCAAAAACTCGAGCCTGGGAGGAGTTTGGGGAGACCATGGAGAATGACTTCTGGAGGGCTTTGAGGAGATTCTAGTCCACCATCCGGAGGCTCAGGAGGGGGAAGCAGTGCTCCGACAACACTATGTACAGTGGGAGCCGGGCGCTGCCGACCTCAACTCAAGACATGGTAGATCAATGGAAGGAATACTTCCGAGACCTCCTCAATTCCGTTGAAACGCCCTCCAGTGTGGAAGCAGAGTGGGGGGACTCTGGAGCGGACCCGCCTATTTCCGGGGCTGAAGTTCAGTCAAAAAGCTCTTCAGTGGCGGGCCCCCCGGGGATGGATGAGGTCCGCCCTGGGTTCCTCAAGGCTTTGGATGTTGGAGGGCTGTCCTGGCTGACATACCTCTGCAGGATTGCATGTTCGGCCAACCAGGAGGGGCTCAGAGTAGAGTCGCTGCTCCTCCGCATTGAGATGAGTCAGATGAGGGGGCTCAGGCCACTGGAAAGGATGCCCCTTGGACGTCTCCCAGGGGAGGTATTCCGGGTATTTCAATCTGGGAGGAGGCCACAGGGAAGACCCGGGACACGCTGGAGAGAATATGTCTGGCCTGGGAGCGCCTTGGGGTCCCCCTAGAAGAGCTTGACCATGTGGCTGGGGAAAGGGAAGTCTGGGCCTCCCTGCTCTGGTTGCTGCCCTGCGACCTGACTGTGGATAAACGATGGATGGATGGATGAATGGATGGATGGATGATGGATGGATGGATGGATGGAAATGTATTCAGTTATTCAGAGTCGGAAAAATCCCATGAAAAAATTTTATTCAATCACCAAAAAACATAAAAAATGCATCATGCGCATGCATGTTGGGGGATGGGAAGAAGTACCATTTTCTCTAGACAGAAAAGGGTACATCCTGTTAAAGGACTTAAGGGCTTACGACTGCCTCTGCAGTGCATCAGCCTCCAAAAATTGATTTATCACAGCTGATTACTATCTAATTTCTTACCTGATTGAATACCTCTATCCAATGGATGCCTGGCGCCAATGCACTGTTCCCCTAAGCCTGTGAGTTACGCTTGACTCTCAGTGACCTTTGATACCCACAGTAAACCCAGACAATACAAACAAGCCACATATTGTCTGGAGTGTTCCCTTCCTGATCACTAGAGGGCACCACAGTAAACTAATGATTGTGTTCCAGGCCTGGATCATGACCTGACAACAACCTGTTTACTTAGAGCTGCTTTTATGCCTTTGCGTCATCTTTTGATGAGCCTCTCTATTGTTCGGTCCCATCAGCTCTACGTGACTTATTCACAACCTCGTCTCTCTTGGTTTTTTGCTACTGTTTATTTGTATTGCAATTATCACAAGAGACACTGTTTTTAATAAAAACAACAAAAAAGGATCCGTGATGACACGAGGGCAGATGGGACAGAGAAACCAAAGAACGGGCTGAAGAAACCGACACAGGTGAGCAGCATCGTGGCGGAGAAAGCGGTCACACGGGAAGGAAACCAAAACAAAGGCCGGAAGTGAAAACAAACACCGAGCCAGGAATTGTAAGGTAAAACAGGATGTGACAAAAAGAAAATGGACTCAAACACAAGTTAGTTCAAAGTGAGAAGTACGAGGTGTCACCTTGCAGGTGTTCGAGAAATATCCCTTACACTTAATATATAATCCAGGCAGCTTTCTAACAAGGGGAATTCCCAGGGGCTGGGGTGGCATTAATGTATATTCATAATGTAAAGGATGATACAGCCTATGGAATGAGATGGGACCGGTCGGGACTGGGGGCCTTGATTGACAGGCCAAACTGTATGCTGAGTGCTAACTGCTTTCTATTGTTTGTCTAAAGTCAAGTATTTTGTCTTGTGTGTCAAAGGTTGAGACCAAAGAAAGTAATGAACTATAATGAGGAAATAAGACAGATAACAATGGGTTGGAGAGTAAGTAATGAGGAAATGGCTGCAAACTGGCTTGAGCAAAATCATTAAACAGCCAATGAGGGAAAACGATTCTGGTGAATCGTGCCCATTTCAAAGTCTGAGTTCTAGATGACGTCATTCTGAACTCGGCATCCAATAGAGCGCCTTCTCTCACTCTGATTTTCACAAAACCCCTGTACACAGATTTTATCCTGGAGTGATAACTCCTTTCTTTTCTTCTGTCTGCGGTTTTCAACAATTTTTTTCCAAAACATTTCCTGTAATTTTCATTGTGTTTGTTAAGCGAATGCATTTTCTGTGTTCGGCTGTGGTTCTGTGCCAGGATGTGCTTCTCTCACCATCGTGGGGAGGGGGGGTTCTGAGAACCAATGCAAACTGTGTCCCCTTCCCCTACCCGAGACTGTCTGGAGCCCCCAGAGAGCCCCGCATTCCTCGGAAAAGCTCTGATCTGTCCGGAGCCACAACTAATGACTTTAATTAATGTTTCCAAAACTAAACTTGGTTCTTCCCTTTAATTTGCCTCGCGGCTGTTAGTGTCAAATGAATGTAAGTTGTGCCCTTTGCTATTTCAACACAAATGCCATGAAACACACCACGGTGTTCCTGTGACGAGCCACTCAGTTCTTCTGCATAATCTTGGCTAATCTCATTGACATTACATTGTAAGAAATTAAAATGTCATATTTTCGAAGTGTATGTGTGTGTGAGTGAGTGGTGGAGTCTCCACCAGGTCCACGCCCACGGGGCTCATTTCCTCCTATAGAAGTTGAGGGATCGCTACAAGCCTTTTCAGCTCCTGTTGGCTGTTTCCTGAGCTGCGCCCACCCTGTGAATAAACATGTGAGTCCCTGAAGCCTGACGGACGCACAAACAGACACACAATAAACTTAAACTGCATCTATCTTCCGTCTTAAAGGCTGATCATAACAAAGACATGGTCACCTCCCTTTCCTCTTCCACCTTTTCTATACTTTTACCCATCTGTCTATATATTCCCACCATACCCTATTTTTTGTCGTCCTGACCCAGCCATGGCTGTTTCCCCCTCCCATCCCCTTGCAATGTTAAAGCCACGCTATAAATAACAATATACAATGGCGGCACATAATTTTGTGTTTAGAATATACCGTAGCATCACACAATGGAGAAATGTAAAGATTGCAAAATAATAAGTCGGGAATCGACATTAAGTGATCACGTAAGGGTTAGACCTTAGGTATTTGTTGTATTTTCTCTCTAGGACAAGCTGCTGTTAATGAGTTTTCTGTGTCTCACGCAGAGATATACTGGAAAAGTAGAAAACAAGAAAAACTATTTTAAAAGAAAAATCATGCTGGCACCTCTACTACTTCCATCCTACTCATAAAAAATACGCAACAAGTGGCACAGGAACACCCAAATCAAGGTCTCCAACATGGGGGGAAAACAGTTGATTCGTGAAAGCGATCCTTCATTGAGAATTTCTGTTTGCATGTTTGAAATGGCATCCATCCATCCACCACAGGCAATCACAATCCCAGCTCCTCGGGACCTTAACAATACGAGCGTGGAAAAACTACAACCTCCATGACCAGAGCGGGAGCAGCATGACATCATAACAGGATGATATCTAAAACTATACGATCCTTCCACTCACTCCTATGGGCCCAGTCTTTTCCATTGTGTGCGTCTAAATGTGCGCGTGTACAAGCTTTACTAAAAACAACCACAGCAGCAGTATTGAGCACACAGCCAAGTGTATGTAAGTCTGCCTCGACAGATGCCAGAAGAAACACATCCTCTGTTTGTGATGATACCACTTGTAGAGTCATCTTTCTTTGGTTTGTATAAAAAAATTACGCTGAATTTAGTTACACAGACATCAACCCCTCATTCAAACACCTTAAAACGAAACTTTATTGTTATTCTAAATCTTCTGTCATGGCTTCACATTAAATGTCATTCCAGACACAATCACAACTCTGACATTGCTATAAAAAAAAGCAACTTTAGCTTGCTGCATCAGGGCACTTGGGCTCACTTTGCCACTTTTATTGTTTTTATTTTTATTGTTTCTTTTACATCTGCATTTTGTATATATGTATGTCTATGTGGTGTCATTGAGTGTGGAGTAAGGTGCCTTAAATAAAATGTATTATTATTATCATGATTACTATTATCTCTCTCTCTCTCTCTCTCTCTCTCTCTCTCTCTCTCTCTCTCTCTCTCTCTATATATATATATATATATATATATATATGTATATATATATATATATTTTTTTTTATTATTATTTTTTTACCACAGAGGGTAAAGTGTTCCAAAGTCCACTACAAGCCATGTCGGAGAAATAGACAATTTATTTGACATGGCCTTTGACATTTTGTTTCAGAATTTGACCATGTGGCAAGCGTCGATTAGCGACACACTGCCTGCTCTTATTGGCAGTGCTGTTATCCTTTGTAACAAAGCTAACATTACTGACCTGCGTGCTCGTACAAGGCTAATATTACACACCTGCATGCTAGCTCAAACATGTTGAGGTGGAGGTATTCCTGTGATACATAAGCTGCTTGCCGCAAAAAGGGCAAAAAACAGATTTTTTTGTTTTTACTTCCACCTGGATGTTTCTTGTATTTACATTTCCCTAGAATTTGGTTAGTCTCACCTGTGTTGTCCATCATGCTAGTCTCATCGTGCGTCTGGGAAATCTGTCCCCCTTTAAACTAGTTTAGTCAGAAGTATTCCGCAGTGCATGTCAAAGTGCAATTGCAAATGCATCATTTTTCTCTGTAATCTTATTTTTATGTGATTAATTAACAAAACTAACTTGTTAATGTCCCGGCCCATATATTTACAGAATACAGCATCAGTAACAGACACACATGTGAGACTACCTTAAAAATACAAGCCTCATGTGTCCATGTCAGCTGACTTGAGAATTTTCCCTTCGATTTATCAAAAACGGGGATGTATGTTCTACTAGTTAGTGACTGTAACCATCAAACTGGACTGTCAACTTGTCACATTTCCCCTTCAATGCTTTTTAATGGATGGTGAAAATGTTCTCTGTCATTATTCTATTGCCTGGAGTGAAAGATAAGCCCCTAAGAACTACAACTGGTCGGAGGCACTCAACTCTTGTCAGCTTTAAGGAAAAAGTATGAATAAATCTAAAAGGAGATGTTGGCTGTTTCAATATGTTTTAATCCAGCAGGCGGCTTCAATGTAATATGGTTTGGGCCTAAATATTCCTTGATATGTTAAAACTTGAGAAAACATCATGGTTTGCTTTAAATTGGTGTTTCACTATGAATATTGCTTTTATGGTGCACAGGAAAGACCTTCGTACAAACACCACAATGAACAAAACAAGTTATTCAGCACGTAAGACTGAAGATGATCATCTGGGTGTCTGCTGAGGATCTGGACAACAGTGTGCGGGGAATCTTTAAGCAGCTCGTCCAGATAAATCTGAGCTCCATTATCACGGGCAGATAGATTTATCGGACCCTCAGTCTGGCTGCCGCTGATTCTTGGGAGGCTCCTCAGTCTGATACCTTTCGCTCCGGGCCGAGTATCTGGAGAATGTTCCTCTCAGGCACGAGCGCCTCCGTCCTTCCACTCCTTTCTTGGATTATCCAACATCACCTCCTTCCTTTAGCGAAACATTTGAACTCTTGTCCACTCCATCCATTCTGATGGCGTGGCGGCGTGAACTGACGGGTAGGAGGGCTGACAACAAAGCTTTCTATGGTCAAAGCAGAGGAAAGAGGGAGCAGGACTCCCTGACACCAAAATCTCTCTAAAACACACACACGTACACACACTCCAGATGCAGCTCCACTTGGTACCAGGCTTCAGATAACAACGTGTGGAGTGCTCTGTGTCCTATCATTACTCTTATGTCATGTACCCCCCCCCCCCCCGACCTCTCCACTCCCATACAGCAAAACAGTGAGATTCCTCAAGCAGTTCTCTGCTGTTGAAAGGCTTCCCAAATATCCCTCAACTCTTGATTTTAAATACTTCCAGTTTTGTAGTATTTGGTCAGGAAACGAACAAACAGAGCAGAGAGGAATAAAAGACCCTCCGAATTCCATTACTCATCTACATCTGGCCAAGAGGCCTTCGATCTGCTTGATGGATTCATCGCTTTGTCCTCAGTGGTGTGTCTATCTGGTGAGATAAAACCAGACTCTCCTGGCCAAGAATTCCAAAGAAGTAGCTGACGCTGCTGATTTCACCGCTGCCGTAATGAATATAAGGCCAAAATCACGAGGACGACGCGCTTGTTAAAGTCGGTGGAAGAGAGGTTTAGCCGGTGCTGATCACTTCTGTTACACACCAGCTTGAACTGTGTGTCATATGATCACGTGCCTAATTTTGTGAGATACATTTTCATGGAGGCAGCATGGTGGCGCAGCGCTTCGAGCTTCTGCATGACACTGAGACGGTCCCTGGTTTGATTCTGACTGGGAGTGTTTCTGTGTGGATTCTCCATGCTCTCCTGGTGTCTGTATGAGTTTCCTCCAGGGTCTCTGGTTTCTTCCCACAGTCCAAAAACATGCAGTAGGTTGCCCAGACATGTTAATGAAAGACTGAATGGCTATATGTCTCCATATGACGTGTGAATGAAAGAGTGAATGGTTAGTTGTCTTGGTTGTGATCGACTGGTCACTGGTCCAGAGCGAACCCCACCTCTGCAGCTGGGATAGACAACCTGAATGAATGAATGAATGAATGAATGAATGAATGAATGAATTTTCATGGACTGGGATGGATAAATGGATTTAATTTTGTGAGACCATGTAACATCAGGGAAAACTTACTTTTTTTGCAGCGATCTGAATAAATACTGAGTAGGCATATATCTGGCAGGGTTTTTCATCAATACTCAATATTTATATCCATTAACAACCTCCAACCCTCCGTACAATGGGGAAACATGAGTCCAAAGTATTCAGCGGTCAGGCCACACGTCAGCGAGGGAACACGCACCAGTCTGAGGGAAGCCCTGCCTATAAGAGGCATCTGTCTATACAGGAAGTGAGGCAACAAGGTTGCAGGCTTTCGTTCGTAACAGACCCAGTGAATCACCAGTGTGATTTTCCCAGGATCACCTGGGACAAAGTCACTGCGCTCAGCCTGTATGGGTTCCGGATTTAATCTTTGTGCTCCATATTTGCCTTGTGTTTGATGGCTTGCTGAAAGAGCAGAGCATGAGCATCAGTAAAACCCCATTCAGATTTGATGAGTATGTGAATCACCAACATCACCACCCAGGGGGAAGGACCGTCTGAGACAGACGCCATCATTTTTCATCATTTAACACATGAGACTGCGAAGTTGTGAATTACATCCATTTGCTTTTCGTGTTTTGACTCGGCGGTTTGTGCAGCCTGTCATTATGCTACTCAGCCATTTCTGCTGTGAAGGTGATGACGGGAGTGGTGCTTGCACTCTCCCAGCCTGAACAAGCCTGTTGAACGTATGTGTAAGCTGACACTCCTGCAAGCCTGTCTGATCCCCACAGCTGACCATGTAGTAGCGTCAAGCGCCGTGGCTCCTCACAACTTTGACCCTCCGTCACCTCCTTGATGATGAAGCTCATCAAGCAGCTGCCATCCAGGAAGCATGTCAGCGCTTCAACCCCAGAATGACAGATGGAGGGAAGGATGTGTCACGACGTTTTCCTGAATGTTTCTCTTCTTACATGATCCTTGTCGTTTGTGACTCACAAGTCCAAGGGATGTTTTTCACACACTTTGATGCTAGATCCTCACATCTAATTTGAGATTCCGACCCCCCTGCAAGACCCGGTGCCGATATTTGATGCTGATGCTCACAAACCATATGGGGGGGGGGCACTCTGAGAGCACTAAACAGCACTTTAATAACTGCTTGAGTAACTGTAATACAAATCACAACAACAGGGAGATTGATAAGATCCCCAGAAGCGGAATCCATCCTCCGGACTTGCAGGAGCATCCACACTTTCAAGATGATATACTGCCGGGAGTAATTGTTTTATGAGGCACCTAATTGGAACATGACAAAGGTGGGACTTGAATTCATTTGTCCTGTCAAACTCAGCTCAGTCGTAAATTATTATTTTGCATCTGAAGTCCTTCCTTTTTTTCGCAATAATTTTCCCATTATGTTTTATTTTACAAGCTGGAGGGAGCAGAAGCTAGTAGACTACCCCAGGACAAAAGTTGCAATGGTCTAAATACATGAAATCAAATCATTCCCCCTAATTTATTTAAAAAGATCAGAACATTGGATATCTTAAAGGTCGGATTGACCGTTGAACCTAAATCTTCTCTAAATCCAGCCCCTAATACTTCCCTACTGCCGGGTTCCCTTGACACCACACCCACCACTCAGTGGTCTGCGGAGCATAAGGCCATTTGCCGCCCTTGTGGGTTCGGGACACATTCCCATGTTCCATCCATCCAGGGTCGGCTGCAGGGTGGGCTTCAGGCTCCAGCATTCACAGCCATTTAGCAGAACCGGTTTTGCAGTCGCACAGGAAGCTCCACACACTCAGCATGTTATTCAGAGCGTGCCTCACTTCAAGGTCTCACTGTGACAGGCTGACCCATGTGACCAGGTATTTGAATTCACTGTCACTGACTTTTTTCAGGGTAAGGCCTCCCGCTTCTGCAGGGAGTGGGTGGTCCCGGCAAAGTTGCTGGCGATAACCTCTGATTTCTTGGTATTCAGCCTTGGACCAACCATGGACTCAAATTAAATAAACTGCATTTGAGAAGGAAGTCACCTGGTGGGTTCTGATCTCATATAGACAATCAAGATTTGTGATCCTGTTGGAGACAGATGTCCAGACCTTCCCGTTGTACCTGACCAGGTGTTACAGCAGGCCCCGGATGGAGTGCGAAAGCACATATTCCTGGGACACTATTTTAACAATGTGAAATACATGGTTTAAAGTCCATGGAAGACGAGATTTTTGTTCCATGTATTCCGTGAACATGTCATCAGATCCTGTTCTGCAGTATTTCGACCACTTTTTATCAATCCATGGCTGAAGGGGATTGTCTTAAAACCTTTAGTTCAGTAATTTGTGTGTTTATTATTCAAAAGCATTGTAATTGGTGTATGTGTGCGTGTGCGTGTGCGTGTACGTGCATTTGTGTATAGTGTGTGTAGGTATCTGTTTGTACGTGTGTGTGTGTGTGTGTGTGTGTGTGTGTGTGTGTGTGTGTGTGTGTGTGTGTGCGTGGGTGTGTGTGGGTGAGTGAGTGTGCGGGTTTGTGCGTGTGGGCGCG
>CAAKHD010013575.1:220129-232890 GCA_901007705.1 Fistularia tabacaria | reverse complement strand
CTGTGAAGTGAATTGTGTGTGTGTGTGTGTGTGTGTGTGTGTGTGTGTGTGTGTGTGTGTGTGTGTGTGTGTGTGTGTGTGTGTGTGTGTGTGTGGTCAGTCATTTCCATTTGGCTATTAGATTTACAGCCCCTTCACCCCCTCCCTCCTCGTTTTCCCTCGTTCCTCTTTTATTCCCACCGAGTGTTTCTACATTCATCCCTACACTGGTGTTCACATTGTGATGTAACAACTCCTCCCATAGGCTGCCCACCCTACAAACACACACACACGCACACACGCACGCACAGACACATACGCGCTCTGACACATACCCCTCACGGTGCAACACGGGAGGCGGAAAGGCCAGGAGCGCATATGGCTGGGTTCTGGATGTCCTGTGAGGGCCTTCGTCAGATAGTGGTCCCAGCGACCCCTACAGGTGCTGCCCGTGTCAATCAATGCAGATCACTGGAAATATGACATTTGGCAGAAAACAGTTTTTGCCAGGTTTCTGTCCTAATACGTCAGATGGAATACACACACAACAGTGTTTGAAGTGGTGGTATAGTTGGTGCTAACCGGAGCAGAACCATTATGCCTATGACACAAATAGGCTCTAGACCAATCATGTGGTAGCTCAACCCCCTTTTTTTTAATTTTTACATTTCTTTAATTCTGCCTACAACGCCACGGGATTTCTCGCCTGCTGAGACCGAGCAGAACTAAAGCTCTCCATTGGGTTAGGGTTAGAAGAAAAATGTGTTGGCCTTCAAACAATAAAATAGCTTTGAAAAGTGTTGCAGCGAGGGGCGGAGATGGCAGGGAGGGTTGGACCAATCCACGGCAGCCATGAAATCACAGCTCCTGTTCATGTAAACGACACAGGATGTGTCTGGGATTTCTCTGATAGAAAATGGAAACAAATTCTCCTAATATGACAGTCCTTATAACCTCCGTCGGAATGATGAATCACTCATTTGAAGCTTGGCCTTTTCCTTGTATTTGTCTTTCTTCAACTTTATTTTCCTTTTGAAGCTCATGCTACATTTCGAGGAGCCGAAGATACTTCAGTCATTCATCATCTATACTGCTTATCCTGCACTCTCAATGACGGGGATGCTGGACTCTATCTCAGCTGTCATTATGCGAGAGGTGTCGCTCACCCCGAATTGATCGCCAGTCGATCACTGGGCCACATATAGACATGCAACCATTCTCCTGCGCATTCACACATCTGGGCAATTTACGGTTTTCCAGTGAACCTCTTGCATAGTTTTGAACCATGGGAGGAAACTGGAGAACCCGATGGAAACACACGCAGACACGAGGAGAACATGCAAACGCCACATAGAAAGGCCCCCTGTCAGAATCCAACCGGAATTAGAATAAGTTGTTTGTTAAGTACCGCAGTAGTTAATCACTGCTTCTTTTCCATTCAGATTGAAGTTCTCCAGCGAGCCCTCCCGGAAGGCTGTCATTGAACCTCTTCCTCGAAAATGCTCCAAAAATTTTTTTTAAACAGCGTCCAAAGTTTTATCAAAGCTCCAGCCCAGCTGTTCTATGCGCAGGAGTCTGGCAAGCCGTCAGCCTTTTAAACTATTGCCTTCATCGTGATTTTGACAGATTCAAACACCAGCAAGGTGCGAAAAGGTCAGGGGAGGAAACGCATGTCTCCCAGTAACCCTTTTTACACTTTTCTCGAGTTTCAAGTCCGGGTGGAGGTCAGAGGGGCTCCACCCTCTTCCCCCAGCCCTCACCTCCCGTCGCTGTCAGGCGAGGGGTCAAGCGAGTCGTGATCGGGCCAAGACGCAGCATCCGGCACTTAGGAGGACAGTCTGCATGTCGAAGGTGCTCAGATTGTTCACCCTTTTTCCGACGACCATGTTGTAAAAACAAGCCCCGCCCACTCTGACACATGGGGTTGGGGGTTCATCCTTTATCTGCAAGGTTAGAAGCAATTTCTTTTTTCTGAATTAGAACTTCCAAAGCAAGAGCTACAGGGAACTTTCAATTAATCTTTGAATAAAAACTATTGTCTTATAAGCAGGCTTGTTTATCCCGGTGAGGTACTTGTTAAGCTGAATGGGAGAAGAAACATTGCATTACATTTCAAATACAAATACATATCTGTGTGTTTCTCTCTGGCCACAGGGGTCACCATGACATCCGCAGATGCTGTAAAGCTGTCACTTTTCATGTTGTTGTTCATTTTTTTTACACAACATTACCGCTCCTGTTCCTTTGTGTCGAGAACTTCCAGAGGGAATCGGCTTCCATGTCCATATTGGCCCTGGCCACCGCGAAGCTCGGTGCTTTTTCTGTGGCTCTCTGCCCATCCTGCTCTGTGAAAGACAGGAAAAGGCACTGCCTCAGTCTATTCGGGGAAAAAATGACGACTTCACCAAAACAAACTGCACTGTTCTGAAATGTTTTGAAGTGATATTGTTGATTCTCATTAGTTATCAAAGGGGTTTTTCGAACGTTTGAGGGCGTCATATTGTACATTCAATGTCTTTGTTGGCCCCTGTGTGGTCTTTTCCCACCGAGTCAAATGACAGGTGGAGGTTTCTGAGAGTTTTGTGGGGAGCTTGTGCCGGAATGCGTGGTTGAAGTAAAAACAGCCGGGGTGCTGATAGCGAGGGGGGCAGCGAGGCCGTCACTCGCGAAGAAACAGACGCGTCAGTGACAGCCGGGGTCAGCGGGGCCATCGCCGAACACGACGCTGGCTCAACTCCAGGCGCGGGACTTTCTTTTTTTTAAACGAAACACAAAACAACTGGAGGTAATCCAAAACTAATAGCTGTGAAGAATTCCCTGAAAGTAGGAAATTTGCTTTAAAATGAAAAAGGAAGTTGCCTGAAAATGTCTTTTCTGTACAATCACCTAAAATTACATTACAATTGTCCAATAAAATTGAGGATAGAGGAAGTATGACCTGTTGTTAAACCCAAACGTATACTATCAAGGAAGATGATTGGAATTTTGCACCAGAATTGAGTTGGGAGGTGAAAAAAGGACAACTGGATGGTCCTCTGAATTTTTGTTTTGAGTTCAGGGCAATTTAAATGTGAGGAGGCATTTAAAAAACATGCATAAAGTCAGAATTCAGTGGGGGGGGCAGGGTAATTTGTGTGGTAAATAAAGACTTTCTGCGGTCACAGTTTGATTGATATCATACAGTGGTCCTTTTTTTAAGCTCCACGATACAGATTATCATTTAAATCATGATATGACGCCTAATGACTCCTCATGCAACCAATTTATAAGAAAATTATGGAATTTGAGAAGTAGGAGAAGGCTCATTATCATTTAATGTTTCTTTGCAGTGATGAGCATGAAGATATGACATGATAATAAACATAGAATTACATAACACTTATGCAACCTAATGACCACCCCTGCGATTTGTCCAAGTAATCTTGCTAAAAATGTGACGGGGGTGCTGTCGTTGGGTGGAGGTCAAAATGTCCAGGGATGGCTGCGTGGGCGAGCCGGACGCCATTGTTCTCCGATCGGGATTGTTCTCAGGGAACTCACAGGACTCCACAGTCCAGGGTGTGGTGCCTCAAGGTTATTGTGTCAAACATCCTGTCCTTCTTACTTTAAATAGATGAGCAAAAGAAGATGGAGGAAGGATCCTGAACACTCCTTGTCCTGGCTGTACTGATTTGATACTGAAATCTCATTAATATCCCAATATAATGTTATAAGTATGTAACAGCCCCCAATCTGTTGAGGACAACTCAGAAGAGGTTCTCAAATTATTCCTCAAAGATACGTGACATCACTGTCCTCCGAAGGACAACAGAAGGCCCAATATTTAAGCTAAACACTTTGGATTTGTATCTTTTGTTACAATAATGTTACAAATGGGCAATATTTGCATTATTTGTGATTTCTTGTATTTTCATATTTGGAGATTTCGCTTTTGGGAGGGGGTGTTGGTGGCTAGGCGTTTTTTTAGGAACCGTCAATCCACTGTGGTCCTTCAGGAAGTAAAATGTGAATTCAAATATCACAAAATTTTCTATAAATCATTGACCTGGAAAGTGGAAAGCCTATTAATTACTGTGTAATAATGTGAGTCGGATGTTACTCTGGACTCTTGGGCCGGCGTACATGCAGGTTGAGGATAAACTTTAAAAGCAACACCTTCAGTGTTTTGCTTTTCATCAATCTGACTTCCCCACAGCAGTTAAAATAAACAAATAAATCCAAAGTGGAATTTTTATTTCACCCATTTATCTTCGTCTTTTCCTCGTCCACAGGTTTGTTATGTCACAGCGTCTCCTCGGATAAACACAGCACTGTAGCCACTCTCACCAAAAATGATTCCTCGACAGCGGTTGGCAGCACTGTTAAAAATCTGTCCAACATGAAGACGACACAAGCAACTGCCAAGCCAAATCTTGCCACACAAACCCTGAAAGCACAGGTCACTACAGTTTCACCAACTGGAGCTAAAACAATCACAGCCCAGGCTAAAGATTCGAAAAAAACAATAGCACCACAGGGAGTAGAAAAAACAACTGCAGTGCAAAACACTGGAGCAAAAACGTCCAAAGCAACGACAAACGGAGTTCCTCCCAACAGTGGCAACACTCAGAAAACTGTCACCCAGGTGCCCACCAACATTCAGCAAGTCACCAGCCCCATCCCGACAAACACCACCCCTGTCAAGGCAACTCAAGGTGGAGCCCCCAGCGGCACTGCAAAAACCCCCGTGACTCCCTCCCTTCCAAATGCCACGAGCAACGCCACTCCTACTGGTGCTGGTACTAGTGCTCGTGCTGGTACAACTCCCAACAAAACTGGCCTTCCAAGCTCTGCCCACACAGCGGTGGTGAGACCCATAACCACGACCCCTCCTGGAGTCACTACGCCCAGCAAGAGCTTGGCGTCCATCACACCAAATGGAAATGCCACCAGCATCAATGTGGCCAAGGGCTCTCTGCCCTCCACGACCTACAAACCAACTACAGACCTCTACAATCAGTCCACAGCACAGACCGTCAACACCGCCTTGAGCCGAGGCCACCGCCAGCAAAGTGAGAGCAACTCAGCACCTCTAAGGCTCAATGAGCAACCCAATACAAGCATGCCCAAGTTGTGAATTTGGGATATTCCATTGTCAATCGAATTAACGTAGTATTGAATACAAAAACCACAATCGGAGCAGCTAAATAGAGTGTGTCTGTGTTTGCGTGTGTGTGTGTACCATTTAAAGCCACAGATGGTGTGAAACCAACATCTGCAGTAGAGATAACGACAAAAGGCTCGACCTTGACGCTGTCTGGCTCCACATTGACCCCGTCCCCAACACCCAGAGCCAAGAGCTCCGAAGCTCAGCCCTCCAGAACCACGGCTGGAATCGTTCTCCCCATACCCACCATGGCCAAAGACTCACGGAAGTTTTCGGTGAGATCCGAGCTGACACCTATGTTGGTGTGAACGAGTGACGTTGTTTGTAGGTCACTGATTTCTTCCTTTGTTTTGCAGTATTCTCTGAACAAAGGACACAAGGTAAGACTGTGGCTCCACTTCAGTACATAGTTTTACACCTGTCTGATTTCCTTTTAGAACAAAAATAGACATATTTTTTGAGTGATTGGTTTGTTGGTTGGTTGGTTGATTAATTGATTGATTGGTTGGCTAGTTGGTCGGTTTGTTGGGTTGATAGGTAGGTCGGTAGGTTAGTCGGTAGGTCGGTAGGTAGGTAGGCAGTTTGCTTGCTTGATTGATGGATTTTATATAGCTCTAGATGATTCGGGTCACAATGAGAGGGTGTTTTGGTCAATGGTCACTCACACCTTGCAGTGTGCACAATGTGCCTTTACACTATATCATGTTCAACCCATTCACACACACATGCATGCGCTCACACGCACATGCACTCACATACATTGATTGCGACAGAGCTACCACGCAGGGTGCTGTCCAGACCAAGTTGTGGTCCAGTGTCTCGCCTGAGCACACTTCGGCTTGCAGACAGGAAGAGCTGAGGAGGTAAACTGGCAACCTTTCAATGGGGAGGGTCACAGCCGCCCCGTAATAACAGATGACAGGACAAGATAAGGGATAATTTACAGTTGATAAACTTTTTGTGAAAAATGACCAGGTACAAGAAATATAATATATATTACTTTTTTATATAAATTGAGATTCAATTTATTATTTTGCCCTGGAATGACAATGGGAAACTGAGTAACATGTAAGAGGAAAAATGTAAGAGTTTGTATAAGTTTATGTGTGTGTCTTTAACAAAGAAGGGCCTTTCAAAATGAGCCACTCTGTGTTTCAGGAGGAAGAGGAGGAGAGCCACCACCTGGTGAAGGTTTGCAAGAGGCTGATGGAGAACATAAAGGACGGAAACTGCACAGTGTTCTGGCACCACCAAAACGGCAAAGTGCAGTTGGACAGCGTGGAGATTAATGGAAAAGGTGCTGGGCCACACAAACACACACACACACAGCAGAGGAAACAGAAGTAAATCAAAAAACTGTTTAATCTTATTCCCATTCGAAGGGAGAATACTTTCATTTGACCTTTGCGGAATTTGGTTCTTTTGTCCTCCATTTATTAATTTCACTTCTTTTTAACGCAGTTTCTTTAACATTATGACTTGTTAGTACTGTTGATTTCCTTTGGGTCAATTAATAATCTTGGCAATCTCAATCTTATAGTGAAAACAGAAGTGGCATCTCAGTACTACGAAGAGTTCGCCAAGGTAAGAATCCGGTACACGTCAAAAGCTGCATGTTTACAACTTGTTAATCTGAAGTACTTTCAGGCATTCGGGACACGGACACATCGGGTACATGTAGGAATTGAGTACTCGTTCACATTGCCAGCTTGTTCTCGTGATCAGAGTACTCCCATCCTCCGCGCTACATGTGTACGACTTGTGTAGTCTGGAAATAAATAAATGTACAACATAAGGAGTTGTACTCTTTGGGAGATTGTACAACTAAAGTGCAAATATATATATATATAAATATAATAATTGTATGGGTTAAGACCTGGACAATGTACATCTAGTGGAGGTGGCAAATGTTCACGCAAATTAAAAGCAAACATTGAGATCTCCATGTGTTTCCATCCTGAAGAAACCAACAGATAAGAAAACCCTGATTGCCATCTTGGCATCCTGCGGGGCCCTGCTCATCATGATCGTCATCCTCGCTGTGTGCGCCTCCCATCACCGCAGACCCTTCGCCGAGAACCAGGTAGGTCCCCTGCCGGGTCTCTGAGGATGCCGAACGCTCACACTGGACGTGTTTGGATTTACAGGAGACACGTGGGTCTCTGTGAGTTAGCAGAGGCTGTGTGTCTTACCATTGTCTTACCGACTTCAGACCGAAAGCAACCAGATTTAATTTCAAATATGAGGAAATGCCATGCATGACATGTACCAGACATGATGAAAATGAAAAAAAAAAAGAAAAATTCCATGCTTTGCAAACAAACAATCAAATAAAAAAACCACCTTGTAAATAAACTTTGTAAAAAAATTTTTTTTTTAAATTCACACAAAATCTTAAATCACCAGGTGATATGCAGGGAATCACCAAGAAATCACAAAAAAATGCAGTACAATATTAAAATACTATTCTCAATCTAGTGAGGAATTTCTCAAAAAATCCAGAGAGAAATAATAAGAGGAGAAAGGAAAAGAAATAACCATAAATGTTCAAAGAAATCACTTTAAACATCAAGTCTCTCACACCTTTAATGGAGTGTTCGGAGCTGACAAAGCCGAGAACACATTCCCTGTCATTGATCCTCCCATTGCATCTCCAAAGCAACATCTGACAGAGGAGCTGCACACGGTGGAGAACGGTTACCATGACAACCCGACGCTGGAGGTGATGGAAGTGCAGCCTGAGATGCAGGAGAAGAAGATGGCGCTGAATGGAGAATTCAACGACAGCTGGATTGTTCCCATCGACAACCTGCTGAAGGACGACATCCCTGACGAGGAGGACACACACCTGTAGGACTAATGTTGGCCAACCCCTTCACACACACACACACACACACACACACATACACACACATGCACACGCACACGCATCCCGGAAGGAGGATATGCACTAGTTGGAACCCACACTCCCAAAAAGGAAACTTACAGGTAGAGCAGACAACGCCCCCCCCCGCCCCCCCCCCACACACACACAGATACAAGGTTTTTTAAATTCAGTCCATCACATTAGGCCTTATCATCCCTAGTGAATAGAAAGTATCTGGTCACTTTCTGCAACTGATATTCCATCTTATTAGGAGAATTAGCACAAAACATTTGCAAGAGACTCCTTTAACATAAAAGGTGGCAACGTATAGACTCCTCCCCAACACAGCACCGGTTTGTAACGGACCCTTAATGTCAATGTCTGTCTAGAACCCAGATGGGCCCATATCAGGAGGTAACAGTTCAATTTAAAAAAAAAAAAAAAAGATTCTGTATCATTGCTTTAAACCTCCCGTAAGACAGCAAATCACCAGCTGTCAGACAATCAGGTTAAAAAAAATCTGAGAGAATCCCAATTAGTACTTTGTTTGTACTTAACAAAAGTGTGACAGCTTAGTTATGGCTGCGGTTAGAACCAGACATGGACTTATTAGGACCTTAAGTTCAAACTTTTATTTAGACTCACTTTCAAACTTGCAGACTTCTATTAGTTTTATTTCTACGATTTCCTGCCTGCAGGTCAGGTCACACGATTCACCCGCCATCATGTGACCATAACTTTAGGGCTACAATGCCTAAAAAGCTGAATCAGCCCAACTGGGACTTGACTATCTGAGACTCGGGTTTGTCTCATGGGATTACGATTCTGCCACAGCAGCGTCTATTGATAACGTCTGAACATCACTATGGAATTTCTGAAAATCTGAAGTCAAATATTATTGATCACAGCATTAAAATATTGATAAGTTTCAATGGACTGATGCAAAAACAGACAGAAAAAGTGACGTTGTGACGGCGTGAGATGATTACCTGACAGGACGATGGTGAAACATGCACCGTTGTAGCTAGGAAACATACTGTTACGTCACGTATAGCACAAACGGAGCTCGTTGTTCAATAACTGTTTAGTGTTGTCTGATTTTACTAAATAAACCGGTTTGTGCTATCGTAGTCGCATGCAAGCTTAAGAGGGTTAAAATTTATATGTTCAGGAGAAAACACAAAGGGTGACAATCACTCTCCACTGCCTGCCAGTGGTCAGAGGAGGAACCACAGTTTAGTCTGGAGTCTTTAGTCTTCCTCACGCCTCTGAAGTGGTTGAGCGACGACGATGTTTTGTGGGGAAAATGAACTGACGATTGAAACCCGTTTTTTGTGTTTCCTTTGTGTTGTGATTTTTACTGACAGACGCTACAGTATTATAGGCCGAAAGATCATGGTTGCTGATATTGTTATTTATTGAAGGCAATACTATTAAACATTTCCCTTCATTATGAATTTATGTTTTGTTACAATACGTCAATTATTTGATTTAAGAACAGTCATTTTTTTCCTGACAGAGAAATATCACATACATTCACAGCTACAAATCAGAATGACTAATATTTGATCAATACCGATTAGCTCGGCCATGCATCAAATATCATGTATGTTTAGTTGTAAATTCTTTTTTTAACATGAAAAGCTGTGATGACTTTACTGTATGAATTTAGACAAGTATATAAATAGTAAATAAACGTAAGAGTTTTCAATATCAGAAGCACATTGACTAAATTGCAGGAAATCAGCTATAATGATCAGAAAGACATTACCCTTGACGTAAAAGAATAATGTGAGACATTACAATACCAATCAGCATTAAAAATCTGCACATTTGCAAATATAAAAAAAAACACAAAATTATTTTAAATTATTAACAATCCTATACAAAAGATCAGTGACAAAATCCATCCATCGTCTGCCGCTTATCCTACTCAGGGTCACGGGGGATGCTGGGGCCTATCCCTGCTATCATCGGGCGAGAGGTGGGGTATACCCTGGACTGGTAGCCAGTCAATCGCAGGGCCACATATATACTGACAGACACCCTTTCACTCACTCATTCCGGAGAATTTTTCCAATTAACTTGCTGCATGTTTTTGGACTGTGGGAGGAAAGTCACACAGACATGGGGAGAACATGCAAATTCCACACAGAAAGGTCCCCTGTTGAATTCGTTCCAAGGTCCTCTGTGCTGTGAGGCTTAAGTGCTAACCGGTCAAAATCCACCAGCATTAAAACGAGAGCAAGGAAATTCACAGTTTGCATTTGTGTTTCAAATGTGTTATTCAATGCTAGAGTGTGCCCATTTCTATGATATTCATCGAAGGCCTTTTAATTACTATTCTTGTTTCCTCCATCTGGCCCAGTCCTGATACTGATGCAGATATTGATCATTCCTGATTGTGTGCCATTAATGTTCTCTGTGAAGTCCCACTGTAAATAGTCACTGCAGGAGGGTTGGAGTCTCTAAATTAAAACCTTTCGTTTCCAGATGACTCATTTCCCTCCAAGTCCATTAAGAGGATAAATAATATATATTTTCTATCACTTTGAACTATATATGTGTGAATCATCACCTTCTGCACTCGAGTTTGTTTTGTTTTTGTCTCCAGTCTCACTTTTTTTAATCACCAAAGTACATCTCAGTATTGTTATATTTATAGTTGGTTTGCTGAAGGAGCAGCAGACAGCAGGGGTCTGACACACTGGAAGTTGTAAATTGTTCATGTTGAAACAAATAAAGGAAGCATTTTTCCATCGTCTCGAGTGTGTCTTGCTGAATCTTGGCCAGCAGAAGGGGCAAAAACACCAGAAGACACGGCGCTTAAGAAAACCTGAACAAAATACAATCTTTATTTATTCCATTATGTACATTACATACAATGCAATACTACAAGGCTTTCTACACATTCGCTGTATCCGGTGACCGGGGAGAACCGGCCTGATGACCCTTGACCTCCGACCAGAGAGGAGCAACACACAACCAGAACACAACATTCCACTCGGCAAACATGGCGGAGGTGGTTTATCCAAAACAGCAGTGAGAAAATCTGATTTGGCAATGTGTGTTTTTTTTTTCTTTAACCAAAAAGTACTTGCATTTTATTATCGTTTTTTTTTTTTTTTTGTTCAGACACAAACTCTTCCAACAAAACAAACAGCAGAACCCAGAGTGTGAGCAGGGGATGGAGCAAACAGACTCTGCAGTCAAGTGGGCCTTATGGAGAAAGCAACGTGACCCTTAAAAGGACCAAAGCGCTTTAATATCTTTTTATTTTCGTCACAATCTGGTCATGTGACTTTTCTTTTTGTTTGTTTTTACAACTAGGGTTAATTGGCTTTGGTCAGAATCAGTGGCTGAACGTCTCCATGATATGCTTTCCACAAACACTTCCCACAAACATAAATCCATCAGCAGATGATTATTCAAACTTCCGCTCTCCTAGAAGTTATACCGAGACTTTAAACCCTGTGTCGTGATTACGGAGGAAAACTGTAGCTTGTACATTACTTACTTGCATGATACGAACCTATCCACAACAGTCGTTTCTGCCGACAACAAAGCTGTTGACATTTCAATTATTTGCAGCACATTTCATTTTCAGACGCTTTGTTAAGATTGGAGTCACGAACCATCTAAAGTGGACTGAAGATTATTACTGGTTTTTCAAAGAGCAGAAGATGAAACAATCACCGTTCAAGCCGGGATCAGCAAAGACTGACTTGATCGTATGAAAGATGTCAGCGGAAGACAGCGAGAGGTTTGGGCTGGCCGAGGTGTCCCTACTGGGTCAGGACGGCAGTGTGAAAACAGCATTCATTTTGGCAGACTGCAATCGCAGAAGGTCCGGCAACCGGGACAAATCAAATCACAATATCTTGGCCGTTGGAAAGCAAAATCAAGAGGGTTATTTTTACAGGGATTTAAACCACACACACACACACGGTAAATTGTGTTCAAGGAGGGCGGCAGATACTTAAATCATTCGATTCTTAAGCATTTCACCATTAACTGATATTCACCTACTGCCCATTTCAATGTGTCAATCACAAAAAAACAACAAAAGACAGTGCAACCCTGGATTGCAAAATCACAAATTGACCACCAGATCAATTCAGAGCCTGTGATTAAAAAAAAATTAAAAAAAAGAAAAACTTCTGATGTGCTCCCGTAGTTGATCAGCAATGTTGCTGTATATCAAACACAGCAGCCGATTCAGTGTTATACCTGTTGTTATTGAGAATGACAAGAAAAAACAAAAAACACATCAGAACCAAAGTTATGATCCAAAGTGAGTCCATGGGAGAATAAAGTATTATCATCAGGAAGAGACAGTTCACCCAGACAGCTGAGCCTGATGACCTTTGACCTCCCAGCAGAAGCTGTTAATTGTGCGTTGAGTGACATAGCAATGTATTCTAGAGTCACTGATGGCAATAAAACGTAGCAATCAAATGCCCTTTATCAATTCTCTGGCTTTTGATTTAGAACAGGATATTTCTCAGTAAATTGATGCTTGAATGTAGCAAGGCGACCTCAAGGCCTCTTCATTTGTTATTAATAGGGAATGTCTGCTTAACTACACTATTGTGTATTTGTGGGGCCCTGATGCCCTCTGCTGGATGTTCCATCTGTTAAACTCAGTCAAGGACATCAATGGTAGAGTGAGGGAAGATGTATAATTCCCCTTTCAGAATTGTTGACCTCCCCGCCCCCGCTAATCCTGCTGATAAACCTTCTTGTCCATAGAGACAAACATTATCCTGC
>CAAKHD010013575.1:199816-212922 GCA_901007705.1 Fistularia tabacaria | reverse complement strand
GATTAATTGTGAAATTTTTTTTGCCTTCCCCTGCCCTCTTTTTATCCTTTTTTTTTTTTTTTTTTTTTTTTTTTTTAATAACATTGTGACATGTAATCCTCTATCTTCAGGACCCTCTATTCCAGAATAAAAGTAAAAGAATTGATTGTTTTTATATTTTTTTTTCAAATAATAGGCAAATGCAATTGCTTTAATTTACAATACTATTTTTTTCATAAATGAGAGAGGAAAATGGGAAGACCTCTTGTCATAGTTGCACAATTAGGATCAAACCATTAAGAATAGTTCTTTATGCAATCTATGTAAAAAGGTTGGAGCAGATGTGACAGCAGATATATTGTTTTATTTAAATGTTTAGTGAGAGTTGGATGTTTTGAAAAAAATCCTTTTTTCCAGCCCGTCAGCTGTGTTTAGCTGCGGTGCTACCTTGTGAAACCAACTTCGGCCAAATCAAGCCGAACAGTTGAACTCATGCGTTTACTTTGGTGGGGACTAACTGAGCACAGAGGTGGTCTCTGCAAGCCACTGTGATTCATTATCAGCCCCTCCAACACTAACAGTATTTAATACAGGAGGCATTCGGAGGAGACAGTGGGTGATTGCTAACAATACACCGCTATTAGACTTGTAATCTGAATAAATGGCGTCCTGGAGGCCGACAAATGTCAAGAGAGATGGAGCCATGTTCACACGTGATCACACATGATTTATCTGAGAACTGTTTGCGCTGCCGTTTCCTTCCTGCCAACAAACATTCTGTTCTCTTTTTTTGCTTTCTTTCTCACACGCAGTATTTTTTTTTTGCTAAACTCCCAACAATATTACTGCATGCAGGCTCCACCACTCTGCCTCAGTTAAGGTAGGATGGAGTTGAGGGGCAACATCTACAGAGCTTGAGCCTGAGAGCAAAGCTCGACGTGTCTGACAGCTGCAGCGTGCCTGTCACATCTCTGATGTTGGCTGAGAAGCCAGGAGCGTTTTCAGGAAAACAAGTCCCGGGAAAGTAGCATTGAGTCATGACACATGCAGACCATCTAAACATGTCAGGGAATGAATGTAATTCAGTCTCTCATTTCTAAAACAATCACAGCAGCTTGCCAGTTTGAGACAGAGCACAATAACCCATCTGAATAAGTATGGGTACCCAATTCCATGTGAACAGTTCAAGCTGCAGGAAGACACTGATTGTTCTCACTCTGTTCATGTCAGCCTGTATGACATTATTATCACTACAATTCGGAAAGAAACACGGTGGGGTGCATATCTTACCCATGCCTGAGTCCTTCTTTGTACCGTCTGATATTATCTCCACATGGTCCCCGTCCACATCATAACTGAAGAAATCGTTTAGGTACGTCTTTGACCTTTGACCCCCAAACACATAGAGACAGCGGTTTCTCTGAGGAGAGATGGAGAAAGAAGCTGTGATGAACATGCAGGCCAGGCTAGGCAGGAAGGTCCCGGCAGTGATAGGAAATGAGACTTACAGTGTGGAAGAGCATGCAGTGTCCGATGCGAGACTGGATGTCCTCGGGACCCGCGTTGCACGAGTCTTCCCTCAGCAGGCTCCAAGTGCCCGCCTGGCAGTGGTACGCGTAAAGGCCACTGAACTGAGGCTCTGATGTCCGACTGTCCTCTACACTACCATTACACGTCAGGATTCGACCACCAAATGTATAGATCATGTGCTTCTCAGAGTCCATGCACATCTGTAACAACGAAGAGAAAATCTTTGGACCTGTTTCAATTTAAAGGACCTGTAAACTTTGATTAATCAAAACACAATTGCTATGATGGATGTTACATAAAAAAGGGAGTAGTATTTCAATTTTACCTCTACTTAAATCTCGTCACGCCTTAGTCCTCATATAAGGATGTAAGATTTGAACATCTAAACCTTCATTCAACATAACTTTGACTTTATTCATTAAATCGAATGCTAGTGCTTGCCAATGGTAGACAACACATACACCGCCCAGGAAAAAAAATATATAGAATCACTGATGCACAAACTACAGTAGATAATAGTTTATGACTTAAAATAGTTTTTTTCAAGATATATGAATGTTTGCGCTTTGGCATGAGAGATTTTTGAAAAAACAAAAATGAAAAAAATAAAAATAAAAAAATAATAATAATTTAACAAATGACAACTCTCAAAGTAAACTTTAAATGTTCAGTGTGGTATGATGCCTTGAAATACAATGCTCACTCCCATAGGAGGCCATCTTATATTTCATTGCGCCTAGAGACTTCTTTTAGTGTTGATAATATTTAAGTTCAACTCAATTCAAATACCTAGTTATAATTAAAAACACACAAGAACAAAGTGAAAAAGTTCCTGATCTGAGGGGGTAACGTGTACTTTATCCACTTTTAAATTTGCAAGCAGTACCTAATCAAAAAAAAAAAACTTTGTTATATTAAAATGTGTGTATGCCTGTGTGTGTTTGTAGTTTCAGGTAGTGCATCGAGGACTCCAGCGTCACCTTTTTTATTTTTTAAGATCGGACCTGAAAACCCAAGTCTTATTAAGTCTGCTTCCATAGCCATACACAGTAGATGTTTAAGCAAAACCTCGACAACTGCATACCCAGTGACATCAGATCAGACCCGGCCCGATACATACCTGATGGTCAAACACCAGCTTGGGGCCCCCGTCCGCTGCTGTGTCCTCACTGAGGAGTGTCCAGGTGTTGACATCGATGTCATAGCGGTAGAAGTCGCTCTTTAAGGACTTGCTGTTCCTGACGCTAGAGTCGAGGTAGCGGCCCAGTGTGTAGATCTGACGCCGCTGGGAGTCAATGCACATTTTGTGGCAAGATCGAGCACTTGGGCCGCTCTGATGGAGACACATGAGAGTTCAGATCAGTATGAACTTGCAATTAGTGTCTTAACAGCTGTAATATAAAGCTTTTCAAATAGATTTTCCTCAAAATGAATGTATGGAATGTAAGACACAAGGAAAAGTATAAAAACAGGTGTCCAGCAATCTATGCATTAAATGCGAGTACTGTGGATTAGCAGTTTTGTCCCCACCCCACTCCTCACCCTCGTAAGAAAAGCTTCAAAACTTAAAACTTTGTTGACTCTTCAATTTATACATGAAAAATTATGGAAAGTGTCGTGGCTACAAGAAAGTACTTGAGGCACTTTGATGATACTTACTGATGCTTTTCATCTCTTGAAAATGTCAGACTCATTTTCATGAGCAAACTTGAGGGTGGTCATTTTACTATCTTGCAGGAAAATGATTTTCAACAATCTACATTTTCAACAGAGTATTTCTACCCAAATCAGGATGAATACAGAGGAAAAAACAGAAGTGAAGAAAATGATGGTAATTGGCCTTTTTTATTTATTTATTTATTTATTTTTTTAATCTTGCAATCTCTGTGTCTACATTCTAGCAGAGTACTTTTTTTGGCCAGCACACCTCTTTTTCAGTGTCCCTGGAGATGCAGGCCCACTGGTTGTCGTGGACACTGTAGGCCCAGAAGTCAGCCAGGTCCTGTGTGCCATCCCAGCCCCCAAACAGGTACACCGTCTCTGCAGTAACACAATAAGTCAGCCTGAGAGGAATATTCTGCAGGTTCAGTCACATTTGAGTGTGTGCATCATACAAGTCAGTTCAGTTGACAAAAACAATGATATCAGAATATTCAGAACCCTGTTTTTATACGTTATGAGGAGGTATGGAGAAATCAAGTTCCTAATTCTTTAATCTGCTGTGGTGTTAAGAAAGCAAGTCTGCTTTGTTCAGATGTGTTGCCAGCTTCCTTTTGGCTGCATGCATGCATCTACAGAGCCGCAATGAATCTTTGACAGCTCTGTGTCAGAAAACGCAGGCACGAATGGAAACACGTCTACCCCATGATCGTCATCACATTTAAAAATCAAATTGTCAAAACAAACGTAATTATTTATGCTCATATAAAGTAAATGCCTGTAGGACCTTTTCGTTTCTGAGCAGAATGAATGGAGGTGGGTGGGACTGTGGAAGGATGGGGGTAATTAGATTTAATAGTAATTAAAGTTTGAGTTGTGAGTCTGTAGGAGGAGATGAGTCACAGTTGAACAACAGAGTCATGACGGGTGGAGAAAGTCTCACCAGTCTGGACATCGATAACCATCTGATGTCCCCCTCTCATGCCTGGCCTGTTGTCGTCTCCATCACCTGCAAGGGTGGAAAGAGAGGGTCGGGAGGAGGAGGGTGACGTCAGCATGGGAGAGGGAGGATGGTGCAGATGTGAGAAGAAGTAAAATGTGGTGCAGACATGAGTGTAGAGGTGGAGGGTGGGGTCCGAAGACAGATGAGCGAGATGATGATGTGACCGTTGTAAAGAGCAGGTGGGTTGGAAAAGAGTAGCAAAAGGTGGGAATGTTCAGAGTATGATGTAAAGAGCAGAAGGGCGAAGGGAACAAGCAGACATGTTATAGCCTCGCAGCCTCAAAGTGGTACGTCCTGAAATGTGTGAAATTGCCGCTTCAGTAGAAAGTCTCACTGTTGGAGTCGTCTTGGCTGAGCTCTTGGGCGCTTGTACCTTTGTTGCACTTGGGGATGATCTGACTCCACCTAGGCTTGTACTCCTGCTGGCTGATATACTGGTTAAACA
This sequence comes from Fistularia tabacaria, assembly GCA_901007705.1. Classification (NCBI taxonomy): domain Eukaryota; kingdom Metazoa; phylum Chordata; class Actinopteri; order Syngnathiformes; family Fistulariidae; genus Fistularia; species Fistularia tabacaria. Next base: position 208,306 of record CAAKHD010013575.1, on the reverse strand, counting down.
AACCATCTAGCAGGGAGAGAGACATGAAGCATTCTTTAAACTCATCAGATATTAACCGGAATGACAGTGTTGGTCAGACGGGGACAGTACCTCTCACTGCTTTGTCTATCAGGTCCTCGCAAGCGTCAAAGTCTCCTTGCAGCACCAGCCGGTCATGGAGGTGGGTGAGCATCGGGTGCTCAAGGGCTATCCGGGTCTTCTTCTGCAGTGACTCAAAGGCCTCTGTGTAGTTGTGCTGCCGGAAGTGTTTGAGGCAAAGGCGAATGGCTTCCTGTTCTCTGTACTGTGGGGAGACCGTTCAGATGCAAAATCAAGAAATCCTGGTCATTCAGCTGGTCCAATGTTATGACGGTGTAATAATGCAACTTGAGCCAGAGAACTGTGCGAGCAATTTATCAGAGTTTTTGTGCTGTTTTTCTTGTTGTTAGTGTGTTTGGCTGTCGTTCCCAAGCAACCATGTTGAGTATTGTAAGCTATTTCTTATAGACTGGATTCCAGACAGAGCACTGGCAAATTAACCAAAACTTTCTCAGAACCTGAAACGGATTTAATTTGATCAGATAATTCGGTTTCTGAATATATAAAAACTTTGGCCTTGCACACGGACTTTGTTGCAATTGTTCACAATCGCAGCCCGCCGAGTCTGTCAGATTCTGTCATGGGTCCGTACCTTGCTGTACCAGTTAAGGCAGGGCTGCACCACATCAGGGTCTTCGATGCCATGCAGCTCTATGTACCAGATGCTGAAGTTAAAACTAGGACCCCAGGACATCAGAGGCACTGGGGGGGCAGAGCAGCGGACCGGTTAGAAAACATGGGTTAGCAGCAGAAAGACAAAATCACTTCCATTGGTTCTCACCTATTTTGACAAACCGGCAAGGGAACATCTGTTCGTCAATCTTGTGCTTTAAGGTGAAGGTTTCCTTGTTGTAGTCATTTTTAAGGCCACTGAAATAGGAGGGAGAAAAGGAAGCTCTTTCACAAAGTGAACAGAATTGCTTCGCGAGATAAGCGACAGAGCAGGAGGAAAATATTGAGCTGTTAAGACAAGCTATGGAAATAAATATATACATTTTTCATTCCTGAAAGGATAAATATATGTTAGATTTGCAATGCTTTGTTTGATGTCTTGTATTAGAATGTTTCTGAATGAAAGTCCCTTACAGCTAAGATATTCTACTCCTGATTATTCTGTAGAGACTCTCCATCTATATTTCTTTTGTGTGATGTGATGAATGTTGAAAAAGGCCTTCTCGATATCATGCTATTAATCTATTTCATTTGCAGTACACTTCTAAAATCTAATCAAACTCAAAGTAAATCAGGTAATTTGTCATCAAATATTGCAAACAGAAGGGAAATCGCAAGTTTAACTGATCAATTTTGTCCTAACATTGTAACTTTGGGGAACCTTTGCTTCCAATACGTGCAAACAATCACACAGGTTCGCATCCAGCACCAGAACAATCCATGCTGTCAACAACAAATTGTGACAACTTGTTTTCTTCCGCAAAGTTTAAACAGGACACAACCCACCATTGTATCCCAGGCTAATTCAATTTAAGTATTTCATGGCTCCAATGATGACGCAGGTGATAGATGCATCGCTTTTCTGTATACTGTGGCACCATGAGCAAAGTGTTTGCGTTCAAGTTACAACCGCGGAACACAATGACGAGCAGCAAATGTAATATTAAAGCCAGAATTGTGACATGCTGGTTAATTTTGCCCGATGTTCATTTCCGGAAGAAACTCATTATCATGTCTTTCTGTAACCATTTTGTCCCAAAGCCCAGTGACAGCAACAGCCATTTCCCATTACTTAGGTGACAAAGCAGACAGATCTACGGAGGAAGCTTCACTGAGGAGCTGAAATTTCAAATAATTTACATCTGACATTACAAAAGAACAAGGATTCAACTCTCATTCTTCGCCTCATAACGTTCTCTTGATAAAAGGTTGGATGAAGTGTTGGCCAGCAATTCAAACTTTCCTGACGGAAACAAGACACCATTCCTTGAAATATTCCCACGATATTAGCAGATAAACCAGCCCAACTGTGAAAGGACTTTCCTGCCATATCAGGACACTTGCTGATACAACAATCAAATTACAATGCACATTAAAACATATAGAGAAAATTAAAGATAAAATCAACTTGCATTGTAAATGTTTTGACAAATATTGTGATAAAGCTGATAATGGGAAACTGAAGGATAAGGTCTTGGTACAGATTTGCAATACATACATTTTCTCAAAACATTCTCTGAATATGAAATCCTCTGAATATGAAATAGTATCAGCTTTAATTTTCTTTTGAACTCCAAGTTAGGACAAAAAGATTAAAGAGTCCATGAGTATGGCTAGTATAAATTTGAGAAAATGGTTTTTCAGTTTTGCACTGTTTGTTTAATATTTTCCTCAAGTAAATTATTTGGACATCTTTTCCCCTCTCAAAGTCAACTGAAAACTCAAAACAGTAAATTTTCAAGAAGTTATCTGAAAATCATGTTGAAATTTTTTAAAATCGCAGGAAAGCTTCAAAAAAGCAGTAAAACATTTACCTCAAAATTGGTGAAGTTGATGAAGCTATAAGAAAGTAACATTATTCAGATCAGTAGTGCTTAATCAGATAGCACTGCATTCAAAAGCCTAGTACAAAAACTTAAATTAAAGTGAAATTAAACTTGTATTAGGATATGAATTCTGTCCATATTGCCCAGCCCTACTGTGAGTGTGATATTTTCTGGAGTCTGTACCAAACGAGTATGTTCCATCTCTGTAACAAGATAAAGCCTCATTTATAACATTATATGGTGAGACATTTGATCATGAGGTAACAGCAGTCTCATGTGGCTAGGACACATCATGGCATGCGAGCTCTGGCTCACCTGGAAAGAAGCTCAGTCATGTTCTCTTCACTCATTCCACCAAACACTTTGAACTTCTTCAGGTTGCAGACGTGAGTTTTCTCATATTTCCCAAAGGTAATGCTCTGAACGATTCCTGGCCTTTCCAACTTCAAGATCAGAAACTGCGAGGGGAAAAAAAAGAAACAAGAGACAGACGTCAGAGCTAGAAATTTTTGTGTGTGTGCGTGTGTGTTGAAGATGGAGGACGGAGAATGGGCAGCGACCAGGAACAGATGGGTTCATTATCTAAACAGCCACAGCAGGTCAGGTAAGTCTCCTGACAATCGCTCTATAAGCCGAATCCACTTTTCTTGACTCTAACAAGCAGGACATCACTGGCAAGCGATCAGGGAAAATTAGTCCGGCTTTGAGCCAGGCCAAGGTTTAAGGGTCCACTCCAAAAATGACTTTATATTCCTTTCGATGATGTTCTTTACATGACATTAATTAATTTTTGAGCACAAATCCTATGACTCAGATGCTGAAGGGTGTGATTGCAGATCCTACGCAAGTTCTAATTGGTTCAGCACGGAGAGACAATCCACGTGAGCCAGTGGTTCATCACACATCAACACTGGGAGTCTCCCAAATATCAGACAGACAGACATATGAGGCCTTGGCCAAGGCTGGGCTGCATATCCATGTTTAATCCAATATTATGCAACTGTGAGGTCATATTACGTATGCAGCTGAATAGATAATTGTTATGTATAAACACTATTCAACACCTAAACCAGAATCCATTTCTTCAGGAAAAAATAAATAAAATCAAGATTTCATTTAAATCATTCACAAATATTGTGATATTTTCTAAGCCAATGGAATTGGTTAAATTAAGAAAAAAAAAAGAAAAACAGTTTCAAGAAAATACCCCCATATTTAGTACGAAGAAACTCTTTAAAACTTCGGTTCAAGATTTACTAAAACCAGGCCTATAGTCAGCAGATAAAAGTAGAATTAAGAAAAAAAAACAACTTTGATTTATTGATTATTTGTATCTCCAGTTACTGCATTACAGTTTCATATAAATCGGAATGAAGAATGTTTTCAGATATGAAAAAAAAAAAATGACCTGAGACATGCTTGTTTTATGATAAATAATTCTGCTTTAATGAGTGACGCTTGAAAGGGAATGTTTTTTTCTTTATAGTATGAATTTTAATCAAGTGTTATTTAATCTGTTATATCCCTCCTGTTGCGTCTGTTTAGAAGACATAAAGAGGAGATATTTCTTGGAGGTTATGTACTTTGGACTTTCTTGGCTCTCTTGTTGCCTGGTAACTGGACCCGGATAAAGAAATATTCCTGCATATAAATCCTGAAAATGGCAAACTGTCACTCACATTTAGTTTGCCAATATCAGTCACCACAAACATAAGGCACGAGCAGCAAGTTTAGCTGAACTGAGGATGATGGTCACTCACAATTAAAGTTTTTAAAAAATATAAACACTGGCTCATTTCAGGATAATTTCCAAAACATAGAAGAATATTTAGATTGAATTTGCTGAGAACAGTTAAATATAAGAATAAAATCAGAATCTGTTAAATGTAAAAAAATGAAATGAACAATTCCTTGCTTTTCTTCACAAAGAAAGAAGACTGACAGGATGACGGAGAATTCTTGGTTCTGTGGTTTAAAAAAAAATTAAATTTCAGTCGGAAAAAAATGCTCATTTTCAAACCTTAGATATAGCTGTTGTCTAAAATTATCTCAATGCAAATTCAGCAAATAATGTGGATTTTTTTTTTATGAAAAAAAAAAAGGTTAGGATGTCAACTCCCATCTCTATTCTTGGGTCTAACACTGTTAAGACGCTGATAAAAGAAGACAATTATTTAGAGGAAGTTGTTAATCCACAGCCCATGAGTTCAGAGAGAACCCTACAGCTAATGTCACGCACCACCATACCGTGTGCGGGGCTGGAAATTGTGGCCAAACATTGAATATAAATATAACCCAGAAGTATAATTTTAAAAGTGAATCTAACAGACACCAGATGAAAACTTTCAATCCCATTTTTGGTACTTGTAATGTTTTGTTCAACTCTTCAGTTTAGCACACCTTGAGCAATATAGTCTCATTTAATCACACACAAAGAAGCCAACATTTACAGGGAAATAAAATTAACTTCTGATTAACCTGAAGAAAAAAAACATGATGACAGACTTGAATATGACTATATTTTTTAGTAACCACAATGTTTCCAGATGATTTCACACTGATCCCTTGGGTAATTTCTGGTTGAAGCTTAATGTTATCGATCAAGCAGGACTAAAATGCAGCTGAAAGAACAGGTATAAGTTTACACTTTTCACTAAATACATAAATCAAATAAGCCTTTCAAATTGGTTCCAGAGTGTGGCAAATTATTCTCAGAAATGCATATATTTACTGAAGATTCCACTGTCATTTTAACCTAACTGCTACTGCATTGTGCATTAAGGCTTAAGTTTATTCAGTGAATCCTTGCTGCAATATGAGACACTCGAAACATTTGAGTGTTGAAAGTTGTGACTGTGGAGGTCACAGGCATTGAATCTATGCAACCATACAGTCATCTTTGCAGACGATTAGCTGGGAAGTGTTCACTGAAATCACTCCAAACATTGGTTGAAAGATTTTTTCCAATATTGCAGTATGAAAATTGCCGAACACGCTCCCCAGACTTATGTTTAAACAGTGTGGATTTCTGCCCTCAAAGCACTCCCTAACAAGCGACCTGCAGCAGACCTACCTGGGGTGGGTAGTTGCTCTCGGAAGACCACCTGGAAGACTGGTCATTGGGTTTGTCCACCAATATGTTTCTAGAGACATGGAATATTTCACAAGTTATTACCGTACACTTTTTAATAGTTGTGACAGAAACAAATAGCTCCACATCAGTGCAGAACTACAGTGTTTAAATTTAAATAGTAGGGGGCCTGGTAATAGCACTTCTGTTCATAAAATCCTGCTTGTGTCTGCTAAATGTTGTATCGTTAGCCATGTATGCTTCTTTGGTACAAGTGTGGGCTCGTTGAATTTAACGTCAACCGGGGTAAACCTGTGAAGTGACAGCTGAGCCAGCAACGGGCAAATGAGACGAGTCTAGCGTTGACTACACGTAAATTGTTCTTGTTCAAACAGGTCTTAAGATTGCATGCCATTGCACTTGTTTCATGGACCTTCGGTTAGTAAACAACCTGATTAGCTTTCGTTGCTACAGCAGGTTAGATAACCAGAGCTGAGCTAGGTTAGCCCCACGGCCCATAGTTAATTAAGGGGACGCTTGTTGTTTTCATACTGGCGTAACACCGAACAAGTTCCATCCATAAAATTCGAAAAAATATTTAACAGTGTCTACACCTTATCATTTCTGTGGTGAGTTGTGAAACCTAGCAGCTATGAGATGCTAAGACTCCTTACCAAAACATCGCCATGACGTTATAAAGACTTTACAGTATGTTAGCTTAGGAACTGGAGAAGCTAAGGGGGAGAACTGTGTGTTACAACGAACGATACAAAAAGCTACTTTGACACTGTCAATAAGTGACATGATCATAAAAATAATTAAGTGTAGTTATCTAAAATACAGTGATGAGTACCTAAAGTTTAGACACAAACGTATCAATGGATAACTAGCATCATGACGAGCTAGCAGCGTAAATACATACAACGAACGCCCCTCCGCTGGTGACAGCTAACGCTAGCTGGCTCGGGCTGCAGCCCAGCTAACGCTAGGCCGGTCCGGCAGGGCGGGAGAAACACGGGGAGCACGGAGGTGTTCGGGGAGCACCGGTAACCACAGACCCTGATGCACATGCCGGTCCAACTTTTGCGTGATTTACTCACTCGGGTAAATACGTCGAGGAGTAAGAGCTCCATTTGAAAACGCTGAAAGTGAGGATCCTGCTCTCAGGAACGACAGCCATCTTGTTGCTGAAAATAACAAGCAACGGGAGGCGAACAAGGAACGAACGACGGCCCTTAAAGAGACAGTACAGGGTTCTCCCCCCCCCCCCCAGCGGATTCTGTGCTCCAACGTTTTATAATCATATTTATACAAATGTCATATTGATACGAATCCGCATACAACTCCATCAGCGCACAGCCTTTAACACTTACCATGACCCTTACATTTGGAAAATCATTGTAATGGGTCTTGTGGAATCACTAAATGGATGGGCTGAACTTTCCATGCGACAAGAAGGCCCAACTCTCCTGCTCCAGGGTTGCGGGGTCACAGTCTGCAACTGTGCATCATTTTCCCTCCTGCTCCCCTGTCTCTGTTTATTGCAGCACACCAGGCCTCACAGACATTTTTTAATGGACACCACGCACAATTCACTGATGGCAAAACCCCCTCTCACCTACCCCATAATATTGCAGCTTAGGTGCTCCTGTCAGGATGCAGAATCCACCCTATGGCAAATGATTTGACATGACACTCAAGCAATTGATGCAGGGAGAAAATGTGAAAGTGTGTCACAAATTATGGGCCAGTGAGGATCACTGCTTCTGTACAAGAAGAGCCTTGGGACTATTACGCACGCCCCTCCCACCCACCCCCAGAAGAGATTTTCATTTCTCTTATCGCTCTTATTGTCAGATCGGCCTTCAGTGACGCAGGACTGACTGACCATGACAGTCTCTTTCACTCATGATGGATGCCCAAAAATAGGCTCCGGGTTCCAACTCAAAGCATGTGTTCCCACGGAGGCAATGAGATGTCAATTTCCCATTCTTTATTGGTGGCATTATTCTAAAAGCACCTATCAAGGTTTCTTCTTGAGTCTGCAGCATAGGTAATAGTCTATGAATTAAACTGTATTTGTTCTGAAATTTGGACCGCTGTACTCTGTATGTGAGCTGTGTAATTTGTAGTATTGCAAACAAAAACAGTTGCATGCTCATGTTCAGCAGAGTTATCCTATGGCTGTAATAACATGACGACGCCTTTCTGTTTTTTTACTTCATAATCACATCCAAGTTAATAATCAGTGGTTCTGTGCAAAGGAACAATCAAAAATCTTTCGACATACCTTCTCTCTGTTAGCCATCCATCCATTGTCTACCGCTTATCCCACTCAGGGTCACTGGGGATGCTGGAGCCTCTCAGCCATCGGCCGAGAGGCGGTTACACCCTGGACTTGTCGCCAGTCAATCGCAGGGCCACATATACAGAAAGACAACCATTCACTCTCTCGTTCGCACATCTGGGAAATGTTCCCTATTTTTCTGTCTTTTATCTAAGACTAATTTAATTGACTTCCCTTGTCATTTATTTAAGTCATTGAAACATTATTGTCTGGCAGTTTAGTTCAAATTCCATCATCTTTCTCAAATATATTTAATTTATCATACATTTAGTATATTTATTTGGTATCTATATGTATAAAATAAGTGTGGATGTGTGTAATGAAAAAAATGTATGTTTGTGTTTTTTTTTTGCTTTTCTTTTTTTTTTTTTTTTTTTTTTTTTTACCACCCTTGTTTCCTGTTCTGAATCTTTTTTTGGGGGTTTTCTCCTGATTTGGTGTCAATCCTTTAATTAGAATTGCAGAGTAAGAAAAACATCATGCATTTTTTCAATCAT
>CAAKHD010013575.1:160286-188064 GCA_901007705.1 Fistularia tabacaria | reverse complement strand
CCCCCCCCCCCCCACATCACACATACACACACACACACACACACACACACACACACACACACACACACACACACACACACACACACACACATACACACACACACACACTTCGCTGGTAGGCTGTCATTTGAATTCATGGTGACAAGGAGCATGTGTTGGTTTAAAATCTTGGACTTTGTGAGAAGGAAGGTTTCCTGCGCAGAAAACAGTTAATCAGGTGAAAAATATCATGATTATGCTCTTTGAGTCTTTCGACAACTTTATTTTGCCCAATCTGACTAATTTCCTTTTTTTACTGAGAATATAAAGAAGTGGTTTTACAGTGTGTTTTTTTCTATTTAGCTAATTTTCACTAATTCTCATTTTAAAAATGTCCTCATTTTATTTTGACGATTTCTTCAAATGTCGAGATTTCTCCCTTTTACCCGGCTTCAGATGTGAATATTGATGAATGCACTGTGACGTGAGGAAGATTTCTAGCCCCTGTAAAGTTACTGATTTATTAATTACTGACTATAAATAAATAAAAAAATGATCTTTGAATGGCTTCAGGAAGGTGGCCTACCAGAGAAAGTGAGCTTTTAGGGGTTGGGTTGAAGCTTAAAGAGACAGGAGTTTAAATTGAGAAAGGATTTTCAAATTGAACATAGTATCCTGGCCTGTTTTTTTCATGTTAAAAGCGTCGGATTAAATGGCTTGGGAATCTTACCAAGAAGCCTCATGTTGGAAGGGTTCTGGGCTCATCCAACTTTCCCTAGGGTTGATCCTTGACCTCACTGGATGGTAGAGCCAGTCACCGGTCCACCGGTTTGTACCCTTAATCCCAAGAAACAAAACAAACAAAAACAAAAAAAACAAAAACAAAAATTGAACTGGACTTGAGTAATTTTCGAGAGCTTAGCCATGTACTGTTTGAGAACAGCCCAGGTGTTGCTATGGAGATAATGACATACTAACCCATTTGGACTAAACTTTCCAGTTTTGTCACATTTATATACCTCATTTTTTTTATTCTTTTCAATGTTTACATGGCTACTCTGTTTATTTCTGCGCTTTCATAGACGACACCGACATCAGATCCATCTGACCATCTGACTTGTGCTATACGCTGTATCCATGGTGATGCAGGCAGGTACTTCAGTACAATGGTGAAAGGTCTGTGACACACCAGATATGGATGCAAGCAAGAATTGGTCCGAGGCTGGGTTTCTAAATTCGAGTCCAACCTGTGAACAGAATTGGATCTCTATAGGGTGCTGGATTATGATCTTGGGATGGATGGACTGTGAAACCAGCAAAGCTTCCATAGCCGTGCACTGAAAAAAAAAGAACTTAGCTAGAGTGAGCTTCATAGGTCTGCTTTGAGAAGATGTTTGTGCAGGACGGCGGGAGGCTCGGCCACGCAAAAGACCCAGTTTACAGATATTGTGCGAGAGGAGGTGCAGATTGCTGCAGCTCCACTAAGTAGGCCAAAGGCACAGGGGAGTGTCACATGAACCACCACTGCTATGTTAGCTATTCTCCAGTGTCTTTTTCCGCCGCAGATAGGAGCGGAGGCAGAGAGAGAGAGAGAGAGAGCGAGAGAGAGAGAGAGAGAGAGAGAGAGAGAGAGAGAGAGAGAGAACGCAGAATGTGTGTCACATTCTAGCAATATGCTTGGCGATCACGCAGGACACACAAACAACTCCGGTGAAAACAGGAGGTTCTCATTTGCATCACCCCAGAGACAACACTGACCTTTTACTTAAATGCTTTCGGCAGAGCAGAAGGTCAGCGAGGGTGCTTCTCTGGCAGGGGGGCTGATGTCCAGTCTAATCTGACGGCCACAGGAAGTTTGAACTGGTCCTCAGAGTCATCGTAGCTGTAGCAACAAAAACTCTGTTTACCACCTGACATACACAGACATACATGCACACACACAGACGCACACACACTCACAGTCCTCACCCTGAATCTTACCTACCCAAATACATCTCCGAGGCAACAGGAGGGATGGCAACACAGAGGGGCAAGAGAGACAGATTAGGCTAAACATACAAAGTGGCAAAGGAGAAACTGACGCGGGTTCAGAGTCGTGAGCGGAGAGTCATGGGTGAAACCTGTCCTGTTCGTGACGTAGGTCTGTTGACTTGTGAATTTATTCCCGTGTGTTTGTACATCCCCCGCTGGCCGCGAGAGAATGTCTTTGTTTGTCATCTGTGTTTGTCCAGCATACGAGCGGGGTGAGGCACTCCGCCGCACCAGTTTCCCCAGTGACCGCGCTCAAACAGACTAGCAGTACCAGTTCTCCCGGCAGCAGGAAGTACCGGGGTGACACATGGATAGCATTCTCGAAAAACATTTCACTTCAGGTTCTCAGAAGTTCTGCCATTGTTGTGTTTTTTTACACACTTGTTTGTCCCTTGTCAACCACATCCACTTCCTCGTGTCGATGAGCAATGCAACAGCTCCCCTCTTTGCCTCTGGCTTGTGCGTCAGAGAGACTGGCCTAGATTTTTCGAAATGGACCAGGAACACTTGCCGTTTATAGCCTTTCCTCTGCATCTCCCTGATGTAACAGCAGACCACGACTTTCCCAGAAAAAAAAAAAAAAGTTCTGCTGCCCTTTCTGAGACACAGAACAAAAGACAGGTGGCTGAACTGCTGCTCCTGCGGATGGTTGTTGAGATTTTGAAAATCGAAAATGGAAGGCTGAGGTAGGGTTAAAATAAGCTTCGATATGGTCCTCCTTGGCTCAGACAGTTGTTCCGTGGTGAACGAATAACTTCTCCGTAAGGTGCCAATTTTCCTCCTTTTCTATACATTAAGGAGATAGTTGTTTTCTGTTGGGTTTAGGAGCAGCTACTTGTTGCTGTTTCAAATGAAGTTAACGAGAGCCGTGATTCCACCTGACTCAGTAACGCTGAGCTAAAAATGCAGATGCAGTTCTTGTGTGCAACTTGTCATGCCGAATACACGGTTCAAATACCGTGTCCCTTCCCCTTTCTTAGTCACGAAATGTTTGTGTGTGCGTGTGTGTGTTTCTGGCTGCTTGTTACTTGAAGGAAATGGTAGCATGTTGTTGATAAGTCAAATTTCAAAGCACCATCGTATAGATGGAGCACGAATTCTATAAGTACCGTCTGTGTGCTTCTGCTCTCAGCCTCTCTGTCTCCCACCACTCTGCTACTTCCCTGTTCCCACGGCAACACGTGGTTAGTGGTTATGTAACACTTGTGCTTGTGGCATGTGTGTGACCCCGCGGCTGCCCCTGGCCTTGGGACATGAAACATGCAGCTTTCAGGTCTTAGTAGCCTTCGGGTCATCCCAATGTATTATTGATGGAATTTGATAGAATTGGTGGAATTTATATCAGGACCGCCGCGTATGTTTTCATTTTTTCATTTATGCAGTCTTGTTTGTTTCTGTCAGATGGGAATGCTGTGTTAACAAAAACATGTGTGCCAGGTTCACCAGTTCATTGAATAGTCACCAATGGTTTGGGCTGCAGCAGCCGCAGCTCCATCTGCACAGACGCGTCCTTGCTGTTAAAGGTATGAATGGGGATTAGTGCTTGATTAAATTGTGAGGTAGATGTGTGTCAGATGAGGCTCGCAGGCGCATGCACAAACACGCACACACCCACACACACTCAGCCATGCCCTCGGATCCCCTCTAATGGCATTAGGCAGGCCCTGGCAGGGAAGGAGGGGGGGGCTTCTGTTCATTTCAGTTAAGTCCGTGTCGAGGAGCGATCCCATGCAGCGCGATCACCTTAATTAAGCTCATTTTATATTTATGAGGGGAGAAATTAAGCGCTACATAAACACTCCGCTGCTGGTTCCTGCTGGGAACGATGGAGGGAGGGGCCACGCTATTAAATCTGTTTGATAATGTGATTGCTATAAAAACGACACATTGCGCGTAAGTGTAAATACCCGCATTATATTTCTAATAATACATAAAAGGACAGTTAATCCTTTAATCAAAAGAACATTCTGGACTTCTCCATTTGTGGATTTCTATACCTTTCAGATGGTTGAGTTGTGGTTGTCTTAATGTCGCAGATACAAGTTGTTTTTCCTCACCCTGATACATAGGAACTGGATGGAGCGACCAAAAATGTCATTTGAAAGAAACGTTTTTCTAGTAATCACAGCCCCGTTTTTTTTAAATTGACCAGACTCAAAGGGATTAGTATGACAGAGATGTATTTCTTTGAACCGAATCACATCCTCACCAACACCCAGAATAATAATGACATTTCAATGGCACTTGAAAAGCTTGACTTATTCTGAAAGGAGCCATCCACTTCAATCCTCTCATGTGCAGTTTGCAAAGCGTGCGCAGCTTGTAATGTTTTTGTACTTATTATTTATTGATTATTACCAACCGTGGGTTACTGCCCAATTAATCCTTTTAGGAATCCAATTAGGATCCTGTTATCCTGTGTTTCTTGAAGTACAGCAATGTCACTGCAGAGAAATAACTTTAGTCCCATCACCTGAGTCAGAAGAAAACAAAACAAAAAAAAAATGGATGACAACAAGCCTTTTAAAGGAGGCTGTGAACTGACCCAGTTGGATCAACCTTGAGTTTTGTCCAAGGGTTGTTTAAAGAACATCCAGATCAATCATAAAAGTTTCTACATAAGCCTGCCAAAGTTAATGGTGTCTGTATGTGTTATGACAGCTGAGCTGGCCGGGGAACCAAGACATAATGTACACTCAAACGCCGCTAAGTGTGGCTTACAAACTGGGGAAATAACACGGTGTCAGCAGCGAGACTTCTAGGGAGGGAACGGACTTGGATCGGTGGGGAACGACATGAGACCAAAGTCAAGGTCAGGAAACATAGAAAACCTGAGGACAATGAACAAAAAGCATAACACAGGAAAGGGATATAAGGTCATCGAGGTGAAATATACGAAAATAATCCGGAAAATATGACTGACTGTTGACCTAGATGCGCAGATGAAAGGGGAAATTGACTGCATAAGAAATAGTTCTAATCAATGAGAAGATCTCTTTGTTCTGGAACCAGAATTGGAAAAGCCTCTTGGCTGAGAAGCGAAGCGCCCTCCGAGAAGAAAAATTTCTCATGTCCAAAAGTCCAGCTGCCATGACAGGACTTGACAACAATCAGTGAAACCGTGTGATGCATTCACACCGCACTTCCTTAGCAGTTAGTCCAATTCTATCAAACACAAGTTCATTTTTGCACCTGAGAAGTGTGGCATCAAACCGGCTCTCGGGAAATGGCATTAAGTGCAATGACCAAGTAACATCGAGGTTATCTGCAGGTAACGATTCAAGCTAGTAACGCACAGCTACCTTCCGAACTTGCTAATAGTATTAGTGCAGGTAAACCCAGTGATTCACATGATACCTAACCGTTGACTTTTAAAATGCTATATAAATGTCACATGGTTATCCGTGTTTCTATGAAAATACCTGCGGGCTTGCCTAAAACCAGGAGTTTTCCACCGCAGAAAATTGTTTTCAACCTTTAAAAGTCAATACGAGGGGAATAGATGTCTCCTGCTGAGTCGCCTAGCCAATGATTTCTGGTGAGTCACAAAGCAGACCTCACAATCTGATTTTGCCACTTCAGTGTTCTTGTCACTTTGGCGGCCTGTCCTCAAAACACTAAAATTCGACTGATGTCTGTGTCACCTGATGCCGCTTCATGTGAGATTTTGTTGGCATGACAACAACAGGGATTAACTCTCACACAAAACAACACAACCCAAATTCAATAAACAAACCACAAAACTTCAAGGAGAGTTTCCGCTACCTCACCAGCGGAATAATATTACATCTCAGAAACTATTTTGTTATTCAGCGTAAAGGATTCAAAAACAAACATTACGAAAGATTGTGAAATTCTGAATCATCCCTTCATTACATCGAGTAACATTTCAATTTGACTTTTTGTTAAAATGAGGTCAAATAAATAAGGATTACAAAGGATTTGTCCTTTTTTAATTTTTTGGATTAAAAGTTTCTTCTGAATTCGAAGTTTTGAGTTAAATTTGCAGCTGATTTTTTACATGTTATATGTTTGGTTTATCAATGTCTCATTAGCATGTTCTGTTTTTCTGCACAAATTCTATTTTTTTTTCATTTTTTTTCTATTGCCATCAGAGGGTATATGAATGCCTCTGAAACAATGCAAACTGCCTGTGGTTAAAGGCTGGCCCGAACTACTCGTATGATATTGGATTTTGCGCTGAGCGAGGTTTCGAAAAGGGTCTGTGCAGGGCGTCGGAGAGTAATAATAGCTTCAGCTAAATGTCGAACGAGCAGGCCGTTTTCTTCCTGCTGCCAAATTTGATGTGTTTCAGTTGATGTGTGACTGAGAGCTATTTATTTTTTTGCTTTGGCTTCTTCATTTCAGTCAGTCAGTCAGAGGTGGCGGTGACCTGTGAGCTGGAGCAACCTTCTGCCAGGACCATTTAACCTGAGTCATTATGACTCAGGCTTGGTTGAGGAAAATCACAAAACGAGGGACGCAGAAGGGGACGGACTAATATCTGCACATATCTGGTGGCGATAAGTCAAAGTTGCGTCTCCGCGCCGACTATCTGGCCATGTGATTGGCTCCCCGAGTTGGTTCTGGCAGCTTCTGATTGGCCCCGATCCACAGGTTTTCTCTTTGAGTCTGTCCACTCAGAGAGGGAAAAGCACAGCCTCAAATGGCATGTTTCCATAGCAACTGGTCAGAGGGGTGAAACATGAAGCACACAGCAGCCATTTCCTAATAAACTGTTTTACTGTCTCCCTACTCAGATGTGAAATGTAAATACGCCTCTAAGAAGAAACATATAAAGGAGAGAACAGGACTTTAAATCATTCATGTGTGGAACCGATTTTCCCTCACTTTCACACGTGCTGCTTTCCGTTCTTTACTTTATCAGTGTTTCTCCCTCCTTGACCTTCCATCTGAGGACACGCAGGCAAAGTTGCACTCTCCATATCAGGTGACTTTGCTCTGCCAACAACTGTCTCCTCGGTGGTATAAAAAGAAATGGTCGAGAAATGTATGTTTTTTTAATTTGAGCTCCCGTCCGAGTTACCGGATCAAATGTCGACACTTCACCTCCACCGGGATCAGCGGCCCGTTCTTCAGTAAACTTTAATGAGAATCTACGCCAAGTCCACCACTTTAATAGACGCGATGACTCATAATGGTTGTTTGATCCCCAAAGGTTCGTGGAAGTTTTTCAGAAATCAGTAGCTAAAATCGTCCGGTCCCACAATGGCAAAGAAATGCAAATCCGCAACCCAATACCTTTGGGTATTTAAATTAAGACAGATTTCTTTCATGGAAGTTGTTGTCATAGAGTCCAAAAAAGAAAAAAAGAAAAGTGGATCCACCCACTAAACAGTGGATCTGTTCCAACTATTTAATGGCTTGGTCTTTTGCCTACAACGCTGCTACTTCCCAGCAAGGCAGCTTCCAGTGAAAGTTGGAGGTGGTTTGTAGTGATGGTGATGGGGTTGGGTGCGGGGGCACAAACTCTTGTTGACTTACTGAATGTTGCATTGTAATAAGAGAAAATAAGGGCTCGACATCAAAACAAAAAACGTGCCTCGAGTGTGAAAGATAAAGCAGCAAAAATCTTACTTTCATTATAATTGCATAACAGCACCCTCCTTCTCTCTCTCCCTCTCTCTCGCTCTCTCCCTCTCTCTCTTTCTCTTTCTCTTTCTCTCTCTATGCCACTTACACATGTATCTGTGCATACGTATATCTTTCTTACAATGATGACAATCTCCCAGCATACACAAAAATATATGTATCGCGATTCAATAGCCACTTCAAGTAAAAATGTATTTATATGACGGCGAATCACACCAGGCACTTTCCATGTAGAGCAGGTCTGGAGCGCACTCTTTGAAATGATTTACATAAACCCAACATTCCCCTATAAGAAAGCACTTGGCGACAATGGCGAGGAAACCCTGCCTTTTACCTGTGCAGAAACCTTGGAAAGATCTGAGCGCAGTGCAGGCAGCCATCTGTCTCGACCGGATGGGGCAGAAAGAGAGGGAGGGATAGAGAGATAGAAAGCAAGACAGGGGCGTATGGGGTTAGAAGGGACGGACACAAATGATCTCTGACTAATGATAATAGTAGAGCAGACAGTTACATGGTAATAGCTGACATGCTGGAAAAGTAATTTTAATATTTATAAGAGAAATAATAACGGTGAATGCTTGGCAAGGCCGCTGCAGTAGATCAAGCCACGCCGCCTGGGATATGTTAAGTTGCTATCATGCATTGATGAAGGGACATAAGTGAAGTTGCAGACAGGATAGGAAGAGTGGGAGGAATGAGAGAAGTGCATCATAGGATATCCCTCAGTAGAGTAAGCATAACTCAGAATCAGAATCAGGATCAGAATTCTCTAAGGCTTACTCTAGCCTTAGCCATAGGCTTTTTTAAAAAGAAAGGTTTGAAGTCTATTCTTAGATAAGGAGGGTGTCTGCCCCCAAGATCCAGATTGGAAGATGGTTCCACAAAAGAGGAGCTCCATGACCGGATGAAAGAGCTGGAGATAAAAAGTCTGAAATGTTAGCCTCGAAATGATAGCTAAAATATTTTGTGAAGTGCTGTTTGTCCGGCACTGCAAATAGACTTAATAATACTTAATCTAAAAATACTGACTTTTTAAAGGGGGCTGCCACCAGGCTGCCACCAGGTGTGTGCATGGCACCAGTTGAGAGGAGTTAAGTCCAGTCCAGTTTCTGATCAGCAAAGACTTTGTAATCTGTCTCAAGTCCATGCAGCGTGCAGGACAGTCCGATGCAATTAATGCAGCTGTTCCAACTGACCTGCAGACACTCATTGTTTATTAATTTTGCTATTAATGTTATCTATCAATGGCGGTCCCCACTCTTGACTGCAGCCCACCCCCTCACCACCACCACCAAAAAAATGTCACCATTGCCGAGATGTCAAATAGACAACCACAACATGTCTGGCTTCTGCTAAAACTCAATCATCACTTCACTTCCTGAAGACAAGAAGTCAACATACATCCTCCATTCTGTGTGCTCAGGCCAATCAACGCGTGAATCCCCCACACTGCTGGCCAACAGATTGCAGAGACATGTTCAGTGACATGCAGGAACTCTTAGTGTTTTAATAAAACATGCTTTAAAAACGGCCAAATTCTAACTTATAGTTTAGTTTAAGCAAGGGTGTTTCCAACATTTTAATATGTAAGGCACATCTAACAGTTGCGAAATGAATCTGCAAAATAATAAGATTATACAACCTAATTAATTTCTTGACAGTTCATGCAGGGCAGTTTTATCTCGTGTCCTTTCTTTTTACAATTACAGAGGTGATGACATCGCAGACAGGTTCTTCTCTTTCATCCGGATCTGGTTGAAGGCGTCTAAGTTGCTACGGCAACTTGACACTGTGAAAAGGAGAAATGACTGATGGAACAATACGTCTTTGTTTCTGGAAGATGGCATGCTCTGGTCCTGAATCAATGTCTTGCTCGGGACAAACCTGAAGACAAGGTTTCCTGTGTTTCATGAAGCTTTGCCACAAACTCAGTCGGCGTGCTAGCAGATAGTTTCATCTGCAAGCCTTTTTGTTTTGTACATGTTTGCATTTCAAGGGGTCCTGGTTTTGATTCAGAGGGACACCTCTTTCAGGGAGGTTTTGTTCCAGTGAACTGGGCCTTAGACGTTTAAAATCAAGAAGAATCTCTGTTGTAAAGCATCTGACTTAAACAATGTATTTAGACGTATCAATGGGAACGGAACACACTTGATTGTAAATAATATATTTATGGTTTTAGTGTCAAAAGAAGACATTGCATTAAAGTAAAATAGAATAAAATAAAATGACATTACATTACATTATGTGCACAAGACAGCATCCAAGTCAAATTTCCAGCTAAATTTTTACCGTTGCTAATTCGAACAAAAGTTGAGAAATGCCTTAATTGAAAACACAAGTCTGAATTACCCTAACAAAAACAATATCCTTTTTCTGATTGGATGAGCTTGCCAAAGAATGTCCCAGACAGAAGACAGACAAAGATGAAGAGCAAATAAAATCTCTCCATCCTGCAAAAATTTAATCGAATATTTTGTGTTGTTTGCTTTTGGGATGTAGTTAAGTGTTCCCCCTCAGTCTGTTGACTCAGGTCTGTGCTGAGTCCGAGGCCTCGGCATTGTGTTTGGCAGCTTAATCTGACCACTTCTTGAACTACAGTCTCATTTTCAATTTCCACTCAAATAATATTCACATCAAGTGAGTAACACAGGAGTTAAAGCTTTAAACATAGATTCGTAGGGTAAGTGAGAGAATGATACAGCTACATTAGTTTTTCTTAAAAGTAAAGCATGTACGTAACCAGTTTTGTTAAAAATCAAATTCAACCACTAATTATCTGAATGCCAAAGACAAGGTTTTAAAGTGGGGAAACTTTAATCACATTTTTTGATTAGACTTTTCGAAAGAGGAAATATTGCCTAAATTACCAACAGGTTTGTGTCATATCAATATTTGTAGTTTATGTAAATAGCAGTTCGCAATTTAGTTAGAACCCAGTCGTGATGTTACCGTCAACAATTATCAGATTCTGCTTAATGGCTCTGCGGTATAAATGAGATGGGACGCACTCACACGCTCACACATGTTTTGTCATGCTCAGATCTCACTGCAGCCTGACCAGGCGCTGTGTGAGAGATAGGGGAGAGTACACAACTTCTGGGAAAGATCGCCAAATTCACCGTCAGAGTGGTTACAGAGAGATACAGCTCCACCTTGTGTAATCTTGAAAATGCAGTATTGAGAGAACAACTAAGTGATACTTTACCTTTAATTTGACACGCTTTAGCAAGTGTTTGTTTCCATAATACAGATCAGATCTTACCATAAAGATCTATTCAAGAGAAAAAAAACATTCTTTGTGAGTCGATCGCAGGAAGGTACAAATACAAATGACTCCTTTCGAGAAGTCATGAATCCCATCACTGGAATACCGAGTGCTGAGGTTATTGGCTGATAAACTGCTCAAACTGTTAATGAAAGACACGAACTCCTGGCATTTTAGATGAAAAAGAAAAAAATATATATATATAGATATATATGTATATGTATTTATATATATATATACCATATAGTTGTGCCATTTCATAGCATACGGAAATTGATTTGGTGGTTTGCAAAAAGTGTAAAAACTTCAGCTCCATAGCAGATTCTCTACATCACCTCAGAGCCATGAAGAGCGATGAATCTTCATTGCACTGTTTACCGAGTAGGACAGGAAGTGTTAGTTTGCTGGCATATTCTTACTGTGTCTGTTGCAAAAACAAAAAGATCACATGAGGACAAAACACAAGGCAGCCTTGCATCGATGCAGCTGCACAGCATTCTGCCAGCTGTTGCGAGCCCAGTGCATTCTGGTCAATGGAGGATTCCTACACTGAACAATCAAAAATTCCAAAGCTCCTTGATTCCTCTGGTTATACAACCTTCAAAGTATTTGTACCCCCTGGCGCACAGAGACCCCAGTATTAGGAGATCTTTTGTCAAATCATTTTAATTAGAATGGCTCTGAGTTTTAACCCTTCAACAAGCCATCCACAGTGAAAAGATGGAGATAATTGAAAACCATTTATTATTCAAATTTGTTATCCCTGTGGCATTCAGTGAATATTTTTTTCAGAAAGTTTCCTCCAATCATCCTAATTTCGTCCCTTGAAGCAGATGTAAAGCCTCATATGCTCACGATGCATTTAGATTGCACAGAGCTTTCCTCCAGTTCCTGGCAAAGTTTGAGATTTTGGAGAATCTGGCAACCCTGCCGGTTTGCAACACTAAGAGGCTTGCTTGTACAAGCTTTTAGCTCAAGAGGATTTCAAGTTGTGTGCTTTTTTTTTTTTTGTTTGAATTAAAGGCTTGAGGTTAAGTACATTTGTAAGAAAATTTGAAACCGCTATACATCAGATCTTTGTTGCAGAAATTATCCGAAGACCATTCCCGTAGTAACCCGGTTGTCTTAAACTGCAGTGTTGTAGTTGAAGTCAAGGGCATAAATTCCTCTCCTTGCAGGACTGGGGTTTTGAGGAATGACCCTGGAAGATACTGGCAGGTTATGAGCTTGTAGGATAGGAAATCCAGACTTGGGGGAACTGACATCGTCAGTGTCGGTCTGAGGGTGACAAACTCGTGGCTGGTTACTAGACTGTTACTAGAAGATGCTTGCTGTCATTAAGGTTTGAGATGCACTGAGCAGGGTTGTAAACTGGCTGAAAGGTCCTTCGCCACAAGTGTCAGGCTCTAGAGAAGCTCTGTGGTCAGCGCTTCCCCCTGAAGGAAAGTCAGTTAAGAGTGAGCCATGTATGGGTTCTCGTTGAGCAGGATGGAAGTTTATCGTGAAGTGCTCTGTGCAATTAAAAATGTGATATCTCGATACAGGGACATTCAAAATGGGGATGGGGTAGTGTAGAAATCTTAGATTTGTGCTGTACATAAAGAACTGGGTGAAACAGAAATTAACTGGTGCTATAGCCAGTGGTGTTTGCCTGGGCTTGGGATCAGAAGCCGCAGGGGAGAGGCATTTTTGTGTGTATTGATTTGTGTTATGGCCCTTGGATATTGATAAAACGAGAGCGTGGCACTTCTGTGATTGTTTTTGTGTTGCTATTTGTCTCGCTGGCAATATTTATTAGGACAGAAGAAGTTGCCGACGGGTGAGGGAAAGTTTTATGCCTTTCCAGATTAGGAAGTTTGTTTTTATGAAGTTTCCCGGGGCAACTAGTGTGGGTGTCTCGCATTTCAGCGGTGGCTGGACGGATGAGGGATCCCCTGGGGGATGCACACAGAGGGAGACTGGAATAATATGAATGACAGCTGAGAATTTTCCGCCTGAACTCAGTATTCAAAAAGAGGCAGGTGATCTGACATTTATCAATGAGAATTGGACTCCAATTTAGTTTCGTTGCGAAGGATTTCAAACTGCTAACATAAGGAGTGCAGATACATCAAAAAAATAGACGTACAAAAGTATTTCCAGGGAGTTTATTGTCTTTTTTGTTAGATGTCTGTCATCTCTTTTAGAAATGGGCGAACAATGGACGGCGCTGAGGGGCTTTATTTGACCAGCTGGTTCTTCCTTTGTTCAATAAGCATTGTCAAACACTTGGAGTGACCAAATTGTTTGAGAAGTGATAAAGGCTGTATGAGATTGTGAGAAATCCAATGAACATACATTGTTTTTCCTGATACCCAGTCTCCTAAGTGTATGTATAAAATTCCCATTCCCATCCCAACTCCCCGCAAATGCAAAAATATGCAACCTCAGAAGTTGAGCGTAATTATTGAGAAATCCAATTAAATGTTTCTTTATTTTTGACATCCAGCTACTAAAGTGTATTTAAACATGTCAAATAAGTTTATTCACATGACTTTATGACATTATTATATCCAGCCATCTGATTATCTTCTGCATGTGAACAAACAGTGTTCCAATTATCAGCCCTGTGAGTATATACTGTCATCAGTTGTATGTTTATTTATTGTTTCATATGGAATTAGGTTACCATGATTAAACCAGTTGTTCCAAGGGTCAGATTTCTCTTTCGAGCTTCTTATCATCAAGCGTCTGGTGTTACTTTTTTTTTCATCTACTTGCACTAGTTTGAAGTTTGGGGCCATCAAGAGATTTGGTGTGAGTCAGCATTGCTGCTATCGATGGTTTTGGAAACAGTTTGATAATTTGATTGGGCAGCAAATGGAATGCTCGAAATTGATCACTCGTCACTGCCAGGTCCAGCCAGGGGTGTTGGCACCTTTGGTTGCCAAAAAGTCAGGCACTGGAGAAAATTTTCTCAGTGCTAGAGATGGATGTTTGGGGGAATAAGATGGTCTCTTGGCTTCTTCTTAGAGGACATTCTGATTCATATTCTTCTGTGTTTCCAGAAGAATCTGGTTGTGATGAATTCCGTTGGGTCAAACCGATCTAATGTAGGTTGAATATGGGCCGTGGAAAAGAGATTGGGATGGGGAACACACTTTTGGCAAAGTAAGCATTTTTATTGCGGATATCCCTCCGATTCATAAGATTGGCGAATATTTCCAATGGATGACATTTTTTAGAAGTGGTAAGTAGTTTAGATGGAAGATCTCCGGCAGCATGCTGGAAATGTTATTACCAGGATCTTTCATGTTTCCTACAGTTACTTTCATGGGGAGGTTTTTGGACGCAGGAATCATCCTTCCTCACCAAGTGGTTAGTCTTTGGATTATGACCAATTTTAATAATGAGCCATTACTTTTCAAGACTCAAAGCACTGAACACTTCTTTGATGGGTGTTTAGATGTTGAATAGGATATCATCAGCATATAGACTCATCTTATAGGCATCTCGAAGGCCTGTAAAAAAATAAAGTCTCAGATGGCGGAAGCCAGGAGCTGGATACAAACTCCTCTAATTTGAAAATAGTTGGCATCCTTGTGTTGTGCCTTGCTGATGTGTTTGAGGCAGAACTGTAAGTAATAAATGACACAGGTTTAAAAGACTCAGAAACTCCCAGAATCCAAATTTTGTGAGGATTGCAATTTGAAACGTCCAGTTGACTTGCATGCATCCAACAATGCTATTATGGTATTGAGCTGATTTTCTTGGCCGGGTTGAAAAGGTAGAAACGAGGGCACAAATTGGTAGATGAGTATAAATTTGACTTTTAACTTTTCGCTGGCACAGTACGCACATTCTTCAGTGGCCACATTCAACCATCTGTTTAATTTCTCTCTCAATCCGAGGCCAGTTACGATTTGAGCGCACAAGTTCTGCTTTTGTATGGCCACTCGAGTGACCAAGGTACTGACTAGTTTTCGTGGAAACGACACCAGCTAGCACAGTAGAAGCAAATGCTACAGAGTTATCTTCTCACACACCCAAAGGATGGTTATTCAGAATGAGGTGTCATTGTGTAAAAATGTCACATATGTCAACATTGCTTTAAAAAACTGCCTGCAGGGTGAACGTTGCCTGATTCGGTGGGACAAAGCTAAAGGTTTGGATCAGCTAAACATAAGGTTAGGATTAGATTTCTAAGGAACATTTCACAACAGACTTTATTACACTGGAATCTCTGGACTATCATATTTCCCATTGAGAAGATGGGACCTGCAGCCTGCATGTTTGTTCATCTGTGAAGTGTTTGCAAGAGTCTCTGTGACTCTTGTTCCTCTTTTCACTCATGATCACATGAGGAGGCATAGCAAGTTCTGTGATGATAAGCAGTTGGTGGAGTCGCCAAAATAGAGAAGTCTGGCAGCTGTAGTCTCCCTACTTTAAATGGTTTTCGTTCCTTTATATTTTTTACCGGTTTACATATGAAGTTTTTTTTTTCTCTGATGATGCTAGTAAGAGAATGCAGCGGTTTCCAAGGTCAAGGATGAATGACACTGAGGCAGGATGGGAGGGTGTCTCAAAATAAATCAAACTTTTAAAAGTGATTAGACCAGAGATCATGCCAGAGATCATACAGCAAATTAAAAAGCTCAAAAATGGTCTGCATGAAGAGGATAGAATAAAAAAAAACAAATATATTTAGTTTACAGACAGCTGTCGAATCGGAAGCTCCTCCTGTTGCGCGCTCAATTGCCTTACGCAATGCCCGATCCCGAAGTCACAGCCAATGGCCTGGTTAGAGCCAGGCCATTGATCTGGTGCGAAAGCGCTTTATAAGTGGAGACCATTTGCTTTGTTTTCTTTTTTGTGTGTGGGCTGCCCTACACAACTGTTTTGTGCCTTGAAAGAAGGATCGAATGAGTTAAAGAATCTTCCTGGGAAATCCAGGGGAGGCGTGATTAGAAATGAGGGAACACACATAATAAGATGTTAAGAAGTTGCAGGCATTTCATGCATCTAGAGAAAATCAAACTGGGATTACAGGCAGTTAAGAGCTACCATAAGCTAATTGAGCTGTAGCATTAAATCCATTTTAATGTGATTTTGCCATCGAAGCAAACTGTGCTGATGGTGATTCAGCAGATAAGCACACTCTGCTCTATTTTTTTCCCCATAGACGTGATTTCTGTACCTTTACCTGACCCTGACCCTCCATCTGCCTCTGGATCGACTGGGTTTCCTGAGTGAGCTCTTAGCAGGAAAATGTCAAGAAAAGGTTCAGATGAGAATCCGTGATCTGATTTCTTCTCTTTAGAATTAGAGTTTTTCTGTCTTTTATCTGCATTTTGGAGCAAAGTCAACTGATAATTTGTGCAAATGACCATGAAAGTACCTCATGATTAGCAATGAATTCCCTAACAGAGAACATGGCGCAAAATGAAATTATGATATCTCAAACTCTACAGCTAAATACACAAAAATGGCGAAGAAGATAGAACCTAGGCGTTTGTGCTAATTGCCCTGGTGGTTCATCCATGTGTTACCCGTGGAGACCCTCCAAAATTGTGCAGAATCCTTAGACGTTTTTAAATATTAACACTCCGCATTAATGGGTCAGTAAAAAAAAAAAAATCAAAGTGTTTGCAGGGAGATCATTTTGAGACTTTCGTCCAAAAATAGAAGAAAGAGATTCAGAAAGAACATTCATGCAAATAGTTCTTTGATGAACTACTCAGTTTTAACAGTGTAATAAGCTCCTTTTTTAACGTGATTTTACCATAACACATTTTTATTAGCCATTAACAAAGGCACGTATGAAGTAACAGACAGCGATGATCCAAAAAACGTGAGGCAAATCTGCCCCGGGTCTGGCCCTTCAGGCTGAGTCATTGTGGATTAGGCTTGACCTATGAGTGGCCGAGGCCACAGTTACCACGAATCTTGCTTACTTCAAGAGCGGCTCGCTGCAAATGTGCAAGAGAATTTACGAGCGTGATTAATGAGCCGTTGAAGCCAGACTCCAATGTTCCTGCGCAGGCACGGGGGTTTGGCGATCAACTCCTGCCGTGATTGTTCAGTAAAGATGTCATTCTCTGGGCTGCATGTCATCTGGCTGCGTGTTCTATTCTAATCCTCACTCGCTATATTTAAACTGTTAAAAGCACAGTGTGAGAGTTGGAAAATCCAGGCGCTCCTAATAAGAACTAGAATTTCTGAAACTGACGGTATCTAGTTAAGTCGGTAATCCAAATTGGTGCCCTTCCTGGTTTATTGTCACCACGAATATCAGCGACAACGATGATGCCACAATCAATCATTTGCACTTGATTCCACCGTTGTTTCGGCTCTTTGGTTTCCTTTCCTCCACAGCAGTTCAGAATGAGTCAGCAGTCTGGTAGCCCAGGGGGTAGGGGGCAGGCCGGGGTGGGGGGTTTGGAGGGGTGACCCGTGTCAGAGTTAACCTGCTGCGTTATGACTCAAACTCAGCAGATTGAGTGTTGGTGTTGTAACAGATTAACAGCCTCCCCTGGGGTTTTTTGTCACCTGGTGGTGTGAAGTGAAATGCACAGCTCAGTCCAAACCATCCTGCCATGTCATTATGAAAGTGACAGGCCGTCGCCGAGATGACACACAAGACAAATGAGATGACGGGGTGTCATTGGAACGGTTTCTGTCTATTCGTTTTAATACTGTCTCGAGTCTGAAAAAATCCCCCCTGAATGGAACTTTCCCATATGATTGACTCAAATTATGCTCTCTTTTTTCAGTCGAGATTAAGATTATTACTAGTTAAAAAATTTGCTGAGCTACGAGAGTTCTTTCTTACTCACTTTATTTATTTTTTCCCAAAGACGAAGTTCTTTGAGGACCATAATTCAGCAGTGACCATCACAATGTCAGTGAATGCCTCTCCCTGCTATTTAAATGTCTTTGAGAGACTTCGGTTAAACCTCAGCCTGCTTGCATGTTGAATAATAAAAAAACAAATTATCATTTGATGAAATTTGTGAAAATGCAATGTTGCCTATTCATCTGAGCTCTCCAACTGGATACGGTATCGGAGGCTAGGGGTTTATTTATCGCGAAACTCTCTCTCCTTGGTTTGGTCTTTCTCCACAGAGGAAGAACATCCCGTCCCTTAAAGACCAACAATGACATGCATCTTGTTGCTCTTATTGACCTTCAAAGTATTCAAGTCCCAGATTCTGTTTGTGTGCACTGTTTGCAGTGGTTGAGATGTTTGCTTTATTTGGAAATGCACTGTTACAGAGAACAAATCATTTATTTTCACCCTGGGTTGCAAATAGGTCCCTGGTTTGACAGGGCGGCTTTTCTGTGTGGAGTTTGCATGTTTTCCCTGTGTCTGCATGGGTTTCTTCTTGGTTCTCCGGTTTCCTCCCACAGCCAGAAAACATGCATTGGAGACCCCAAAATACCCAGAGCTGTGAGTGAGATGGGGGGACGTTTGTATGTCTCTATAAAGTATGTGGCTCTGTGATCGACTGGCAACGGGTCCACGGTGTATCCCACCTCTCGCCCAATGACAGCTGGGACAGTTTCCAGCACCCCAGCGACTCTGAGTGCAGGATAAGTGGTATTGATGATGAATCAATGATTTTAAAGGGGTGAAGAAAGTGAACAAGCTCAAGAAATGAAGTAGATTTAACCTATAGTATTGATAAGAACAAACAATAAAAGCCTTTTATCTTGCTATCCTGCTGTGGAGCTAGAGCCTATCCCTGCTGTCATTGGGCAGGATGTGGGGTTCACCCAAAACCTGTTATCAGTCAATCACATGGCCAAACATAGAGACATACAACCATTCACCCTTGCAATGACACGTCTGTGCAATTTAGAGTCTCCAATGAACCTAATGCACGTTTTTAGGAGGAAATCGTAGGAGACACGGGGAGGACCTGTAAATTCCACTCAGCAAGTCCCCTTGTAAGAATCAAACCAAGGACCTTTTTGCCATAAGGCAATAGCACTGCGCCACTGTGCCCCCCATAAACAAATATTTGAGGATTGATATTTCGAATTGTATAACCACATTTTCAATAAAATCGAAACAAGCAGATCTTTCTCAGTCTTTCTTTGAAGAGGATTTTTCCTTGAACTGTCAACGTGAATGTTCTGTGCCTGCAGTTCTTTCACAGTCCTTTACGTTCAACATGTAGCAGTTTTTCTTATTCAGAAAGAAAATAAAAATGAGTCATAGCACAAAAACCTTCAACAGTGATTCAGGGACTTGCAGCAGTTGAAATACAAAATGAAAGAGTAATGCAGGTGAACTGCATGCGTGCGTGTATGTGTGTGTGTGTCTATACGTGTGTGTGTGTGTGTGCATGAACAGGGCAACCAGTGGAAGCACATTCTTCGGCAGCCCGTGGGGTTGCTGCCTGACACCACTCAAGAACATGATGTACGGGCCACACATTACGTCAGCAAAACACACATCAATACACACACGCACAAGCATCCAGACAATGAAGGGACGGAAAAGGGGGGTGGGGGGCGGGACACAGCATGACATTTTGAAGAAGGCGTAGCTGTGACTTCCCTCCCAGACGGTTTGCTCTGGGATGTGCTCATGTTCCCAGCCTTATCACATGTCCACCTGGCCAATCACATGCTCTGGACCCATCCCAGATGCAGTCCTTGCCTGTCAAATGGGGGTGGATAAATATTTCATAGTCCAAAGGCGACAACAACAGCTCTGCCCCTGCGTGCTGCGTGTCATGCTACAGACCCTCTCTGACCGACCCCAAAGATGGAAAGAGACTGTGAAAAGCCTCTGTCACTGCGTGGTGAGCTCAAGGGTAACTGGGGCTCTTGCACTCCATGACAGAGATACTCCTGTGTGGTTCGAAGTGTGCCGATCAGACTGGCAGTCGATTTGTATGTAGACAGAGGAGTCCTTAAACTCTTCAGCTCCTGTCCCAGAGGATTAACTGGGAGACCCTGGCATCCTCTAGTCCCTTTCGTCACTCTAGCCCTTCTTTTGATTTTAGTCCCTCTTGTATCTCTAAGCCCTCTGGTCTACCTAATTCCTTCAGTCCCTCAAGGCCCTTAGGTCCCTCCAGTCCCTTTAGCTTCTCTAGAACCTCTAAGCCTTCGAGTCCTATTTAACCCTCTAAGCCCTCTATGCCACCTAGTCCCTCTTGGTCCTTTCGTCCCTTTAGTCTCTCTAGACCCTCTCGTCCCTCTAAGTGTTTTTTTTCCCTTTTAGTCCCTCTAGGCCCTCTCTTCACTTTAGCCCCTCTAGTCTTTCTAAGCACTCTAGTCCTTCTGATCCCTTCAGTCCTTCTTGGCCCTCTTGTCCCTTTAAGCCCTCTAGTCCCTTAAGTCCCTCTCGGCCCTCTAGTGAGTCGAGGGAGTCAAAGACTTGTGTCAAGTCCCTTCAGACCCTCTTGGCCGGGGGTTTGCAACCTTCAGTGCTCAAAGGGCCATTTGGACCCGTTACCCACAGAAAAGAAAACATCGGGTGCCATGAGATCCGTTTGAATTCTTGATTGAAGACGCACCGCATATATTGTGGTCGTTTTTTTACCTTTATGCTGTGTACAAAAAAGCATATTGTGTTGCGTCTATGAAATTAATGAACTGCTACATAGAAAGCAACATTCATTTCTGCATGCAACATAAACATTTTGAATTCAGACAGCCACTGGATTAAAGGTTACTTTAAAATAAAATACTCAGTGTGTATTTGAGTCCTCCTAGTATTTATGAAATAAAAAGCCAAACTTAGATTATCTACCTGCAGCAAACCAAAAATGCTGTCTGCTTCTGTGTGCAGTAATCGTTTTATCATGGGTATTGGAGCGTGCAGTCAGCTGTCAACCTGAATAAAAAAGGAATATTTCACTGAGCAAGTTAAAATATATATTGGCAAAATAATAGCCAATTGAAATATTTATTTTAGCAAGTAAATGTGATTTTTGCCCCTGAACCTCAGTGCACAGCATCTGCACGTCAGGTCTGTAAAAGCTCAACAAATCCTGTGCTGGCGGGTATCACACATTGGCTGTTATGATGCGCACTTTTAAAAATTAAACACATTGTATTTCAGTGTCACAGGATCACCATAATCCTTAAATTTAGAATTTCATTTAAGTAAACAAATGCGTATTTCATTTAAATAAGTAATAAAATATCTGGGTCCACACCTTCAGATTAACCTGGTCGCTCATATTTACTCAAGGCAAATTGCCAGGCTCCGTTTGGAAACACTAACTCCACAATCAACAAAAAGGGGTTGCTTTTGCTCAGTTTGGGGAGCAGGCAACCCTTCATAAGGTTTGCGGTTCGCTCCCCGGATCCCTTTGTCTGCATCCTGAAGTATCCTTTGGCAAGACACTAAACCCCATATTCCTCCCGATGACTTTGTTAGCACCTTGCAACCATTCACTCTCTGACTCAGACAGACTTGGGGATTTTCCAATTTGTTTTCAACTAACCTGCCGAATGTTTTTGGACTGTAGGAGGAAACCAGAGACATAGGAAGAACATGCAAACTCCGCACATAAAGGTCCCCTGTCGGAATCGAACCAGGGTCCTGCCGAAGCACAAACCTCTGCGCCACCGTGCCGCCCGACTTTATTAATCCCCAGTAAGAAATTAAACTAAGCAGCCAGGTCCATCAAAAAATATGTCAATACAAAAAAAAGAACATGGTAGGAAAATCTGTGGTATGAATTGGTGAATGCTCTCAATTGAAGAAAGCACTTTGTAAAAGCAAGGAGTGAAAGTGCCCTAAAAGTTGAGGTCGTTTAGCAAAACTCCTTAGTTGAGCACTTTTTATACATTTGTGGAAGTTTTTCTTAATTTTGTTGTTTTCCTTTCAAATATATTGTCTCTCAAAGCAGAAAGATAAGGCATCCTCTCCTTCTCGATAATTATTATTTCATCAACACCTTCACTTCACTTTCCTGATTTTAAAACTAAAGCTAGAGTTACGAAATCAAACCGATCAGTGAAGCTTGAAGTTGAAATTTGTTTTATGGAATTTCCGTGCAACCAGTGACTCATTGCCGGTAAAAGCTGACAAACACATTGAATAAAAAACGTCTTTTCCCACAATACAACTGGTCCGACTTTGCAGTCAGTGTCCCTGAGGATCGGGATTAAGAGGATAGTTCCAACTTCTATCGGTGTTTCAATGTCTTCGGTGCTAGCTGCAGCCGGGCGAATAACATTAGCTGCATCTGGAGCTGATTCAGGGACTGTAAACACACACAAGTCGCCCTTAGCTGGTGGATGTTTGTGTTTGATCAGGTGTTTCCTCGAGTTCGATGTGGTGCTGCCTCCACGTTTAACATTTGACATTGCTCGGCTCCCATTCTCCTTTCTCCATCTCTCTCCTTCACAGAGCAGACGTTCTATCATGTGCTTAAATTTAGTGTAAATTGATTTGACTTGAATCAGTAGATAATTTTAATTTTAATTTTAATTTTAATTTTAATTTTAATTTTAATTTTAATTTTAATTTTAATTTTAATTTTAATTTTAATTTTAATTTTAATTTTAATTTTAATTTTTAACTGCTTCCTTTGTGGAGGGTTGCAATAAAAAAGCCTCACATGGCACTGCTGCAGTCAGGAAGAAAGAACGTCTTATCTGTGCCATCGTGAAGACACTCCTTCGCAGCTGCCCTTGCACGCTGACTCTCCTGAGCCGAGCTGCCCAATCGGGATGATCCCCCCCCTCGCTGAAGGACACATCGGGATTCAATGTGCTCATATGCTCTGAAGGCTGCTGACACAGAGAGACACAAGCTAGACTGGGGACACGATGCAAAGATGACCCTGCACCCACCGGGTTAGCTTAGACCTGAACTATGAAACTGGACCCCGTCGGGGGCTTTGGATCAATTTCAATCCTAAAATTCTGATCCTGTTGTCCCTCTACTCTCACCAGCCCTTGGTGTATATGTTGAAAATAACACATTTAGATCGATGAGATACGTATCTGCCATGTTGTCCTCACCACCTGCAGGGTAAAAGGTGAAACATACTCTGCGTCTTGGCTTCGATCCGCCTTTCTTGGGTGGGAGTGGCCCCTTTATCGGGGGTCCAAAGGTCAGACAGGGAGATCATGTGGGCAAAAGCTCTGTCTTTCCATCTTTGCGTTTGTGAATGGCCCGCATCTTTTGCCTCGTGATTAATGAAAACACCCGCAATTGAGTGAGCAGGGGTCAAAGGTCAGAGCTGACAGCAGAGGCGAGACAGAATGAGGGTCCTGATGTGTTAATCTGTGGGTCCTCTGTGTATTTCTATACATTATATATATAACATATATATATGTGTATATACACATATATATATATACACACACATTATATACACATTATACACATTTCATATTATATATTTATATATATTTATATATACACATACATACATACATAGATATATACACACAGACACATACATAAATATGTATGTGTCTGTGTGTATATAGCTATATCTATCTATCTATATATATATTTATATTTTTCTCTCTCTCTCTCTCTCTCTCTCTCTCTCTCTCTCTCTATATATATATATATATATATATATATATATATATTTATTTCTCTCTCTCTCTCTCTCTCTCTCTATATATATATATATATATATATATATATATATATATATATATATATATATATATATACACAGTATATATGCGTTGCATGCGGTTTATATAAGTGTTGGCTGTGTGTCTAGTTTCCTCGGGGGCCGATAAATTGGGCGGTAGCAAAGAGAGGATGTCCATCTCACAGGGAATCCTTACGTAACCTGCTCTCTTTCTCCACAGGCTGGCTGGAGGTTAATATATGTAGCAGAGGAGAGGGGCTGAGTGACGCACCGCCGGAGACAGGTTTGTCTTTTCAACATCAGTATATATATTGTTGCCGTTTGAGCATCAGTGTGTCCACGTCTCTGTGTTTCTAAGTTGAAGATTCGACCGATGCATTTTCTCGATAGTTTCCTAAAAATTCCCCTCATCAATATTCAATTCATTTTGCATGTGTCTACAGATCCATGTGTCCCTGCGTGAGTTTGTGTGTGTTTGTTTACTTTAAATTGTGAGCCGTTAATGGTCTGGTGGTCTATTTCCAATACCTCGGAGCAGTAAGACTCAAGCACAGAGCCGAGATTCAATTACAAGATGCTTTGCATTCATCCATGTGTGTATGTTTGTATGTGTGCGTGTTTGTCAGCACTCTCTGGTTAATACTTCATTGTGCTTCTTCCCTTTGGACTAAATTGTTTATCTGACTAAGGAACGTGAAAAATGTGAGTGTGGGTGGATAACTTGATCCTACCTGTTATGGGAGTGTGTGTGTGTGTGTGTGTGTGTGTGTGTGTGTGTGTGTGTGTGTGTGTGTGCGTGATGTCTGGCCACTCCCACTGAACTTTGCCTCCTCGCCACACTGCATGGCCTTCACAGAGGCATGCCGACATGTGTGTCTCCTATATCGCTTGGCCCCCACGTCTGTTTTCTCCTCTGGAGGATGCGGCGGGAGGATGACACGCTGCCGAAGTAAATGGTCAGAAGATGAGTGAAAGGAGGAAATGAAAAATGAGGAAAATCAGGCTTGCTGTTTTTGCAGGTGTTTGATTTGATAAAGTGGAGGATGTGGTGGTAAAATAGCAAAAGCTCTGAAGTATATTTTTCTGCTGGTCCAGTTACATATTAAGTATTCCTCCTGTGTTTCCTTGGTAGTTCATTTATTGCTGTTTCACACACAATCATACATTATTAAACATCTACATCCAACGCTCGAGCCAGTTATGAGTGATAACTAAAGATTTTATGACAGCATTCATCTTATAACTTAAAGCATATTCTTAAAATAAAGTGAAGTGAATGTTGCAACTTATTATTATGCAGTATTTAATTTGCAATAACAGCGGCCGAAAACATGTTCGGCAGCACTTTGTCACGTGCGCAAGCTCACAGGCTCGGTACATCCTCCCGACACACCCCTCCCATGACAACCATTTTTTTAATGTTTTAGGTTATAAATGAGCTCCTCCTTCAGTGTTCCCGCTGTTGCTGTGCTGCATATACGCTGTCTGGGGGGCGGTTTGTACCGGCTCAGGAGACTTGCTGCACGTCGATGAAAGTACAAACACTATCTCAAAAGCAGTGTTATGACAGTAAAGGGGGTCTATCTGCGTTCAAAACCACAGACATTCATAGCAGCAAGTGCAATTATAACTCCATGGGTAGGGCCATCTCCTTGGCGATGTCAGGTATTTCTTTAATTTTGGCTTCGTGCTTGCTGAGAGCTACATTTTGAGTAGTTAGCGTATGAAATGTATATATCTTCCTGAAATCAGGGGCAAAGAATTGTATGTAGAGATTCATTCAAGAGGTTCCTCAGGTCAAATATACTCTCTCGGGATTCTTTTGGAACCTTCATCACAGCGATTCACCGAGGAATCTGTATTCATGTCATTGTTCTCTGTGTGCTCAGAATGGGTTGACAGCATTTCTTTAAATTCTTACTTCAGCCTGCGTCAGGAGGCTGAGACGGTGATTCATCTTCGGTACATATATTTTGCGATTCCTCCCGAAAGCCTTTTGTTGCCAGGCTCCCCATATGGAACCTGAATCTGGCACTTTATTATTACTACTATTTTATTTTTATTGCATTTTATTTCTACATTCTCCACAGTCCATAACCATGTAACAGGTTAACTGGGAAAATTGCCTAGATGTGCGACTGAGACAGTGAATGGTTGTCTGTGTGTTTATGTGGCTGTGCAATTGACCGGCGACCAGTCCAGGGTGTACCCCATCTCTCTCCCAATGGCAGTGGAATGCTCCAGCATCCCCCCGTGACCCTGAGTAGGATAAGCGGTAGACAATGGATGGATATTTTCACAAGCTGGCCATCCCTTGTTTGTGCTGTTGACTTAAATTCATTCATTCAGTATCTATAGCAGGGGGTGCTGGAGCCTATCCCAGCTGGCCTTGGGCAACAGTCAGGGTTCCTCCTCTATATGTGGTCAGTTGACCACAGGGCAAAATATAGAGACATACAACCATTCACTCTTTCATTCACACGTCCGGGTGTTTAGGGTCTCCAGTGAACTTACTGTGTGTTTTTGGACTGTGGGAGGAACCCGAAGAGAAACCCATGTAGACACATGCAAACTCCCACACAGAAAGGGGACCTTCTTGCAGTGAGGCCAAGGCGCTAACCACCACGTCGCTGAAATTATGATTGGTTAAAGATGGAAGGAGTGTGCAGAAAAGAAAGGAACGGGAATGTTGATACCTCCTAGGAGTCTGTTACGGAACTGGCCAGATGCTCACTGATCTGCTTGCCTGCCTTGCATCCATTTCGGACTCACTAATCAACATCTTCTCTGGTAAGGAGATGTACAGCT
Organism: Fistularia tabacaria; assembly: GCA_901007705.1. Lineage (NCBI taxonomy): Eukaryota > Metazoa > Chordata > Actinopteri > Syngnathiformes > Fistulariidae > Fistularia > Fistularia tabacaria. The sequence continues at coordinate 161,802 of CAAKHD010013575.1, read as the reverse complement.
GTTGATCTTAGACATAATAGAGGTGGAAGTCTTACGTAGTGGCTAGTTGTTGTGGCGGATGTCATTAGAAATGTGGACACGGAAGAAACCTTAATGAGGATACAGATGGTGTTGGTGTACAAGCTGCGGGATCAGTACGGCATCAGTCTGTGACAAAACAGCTGCCAAGGGTGTATTCCTTATTTTGAGCAAAACTGTGAAATAACTATAGTTGATTTATTGGGTCCGATTACATATTGAAAGTTAAGGAGAGACACAAAATTCTATAATATAACCATTGAAGTAGCCGAAGGATCTTAGTGGGGCCTGGTCTCTATGACCCTTGCTCAGAGGACCCAAACTCTTTTTTATTCTTGTTTTATGTGACTGAGCAGCTTTTCGCTTCCGGATCCTGATATATATCCACTTATGTTAAAATGGAATAGAATAATCCTTTAATTGTCCCACAGTGACGAAATTTCAGTTCACACTGCAGAAAGTGCATATTGCATTACAGGTAATTAATAATGTACAAGAAGTAAGATAAATGAATATCAGAAAAAACTAGAAAATAAAAATAAACAAGAAATAAAAGTAAAGAATATAACATGAAAAATAAATAGTACAAACAATATATAAACACGTTCAAAAGTGGCAACTAGCACAGTTGCCTGTCAGAAATAAGTGGCAATGTCGTTGGCTACCTTTACCATTTGCAGAGCTTTTTATAAATTATCCATTCTTGGCCGAAGCACTGATATAACAACCACCGGTTCACTTTCGAGGTTAGAGTAGACCCAGAGCGAGCGTGGACGAAGGTTGTGACTCGGTTCAAGGCTGACCTTCAACGAGCCCCGGCCTGGACCCATCAAATCATCCATTCACCAAAAAAACATGGTCTGTGTTCATGTCTTTTCTTTGCCACGGTGGTTTCTTTTGGACCGCCACACTCGACCACACACCATTGTGAAACCTGCTGTTTTGGCGGTTTGGGTGTGTATTTTTCCAAAACATCTATCAGATCTGCGTTTATTGCACACGTCACTGTTGTTCCCCGGTCTCCTCTCCAGCAACACAGAACAAGAAGTAAAATTAGGATTCCATTATGTCGCCATTGACCTGATACCGTGGAATGTTTTTTCTTGTGACATGAAGTGATGGTGGACTCAGCCCCCCTGCTGCTATATGCTTACTTTTAATGCTTCCAATAAGATGTAGACCTGCAGAGTAATATGATCTGACACATTTACAGAACGGATCTCAGGACTCCCATTTTCTGTGTTAGATACGATAAACGTTGGGATGGGAGAGATTTTTTAACACTACGCTGGAAATATGTGTTTCTCTCTCTTGAGAATTATCATTTGTGCCCTCTCCGGGATTGTGGGTAAAAATGCTGTGACCATGAGGGTGTCAGGTGACCTGGATGAGGACAGAACCAGACAGAAGTAGGTGAAGGTTCATGATGACACACTCATTCATACACACACTCACACACACACGTACACACACATCCACCATGTTGTGTGGGTGTGTG
>CAAKHD010013575.1:119915-157415 GCA_901007705.1 Fistularia tabacaria | reverse complement strand
GTACGGCTTCCTATTACGCCACATCTTAACGTTACGCGGGGCCAGTGTTGCTGCCGTTTTATAAGTGTGTGTGTGGGTGTGTCACGATGCATTGGCCCCGCCGGGAATTTATTTACCTGCCTAAGAGGAAGCTTGACGGCTTCAGAAATGGAGTGGAAGGCTTGTGGTGGAGGGGGTGCTTTTTTTCAGACAGGTGGAGGAGGTTTAGGAACATGAGATGCCAAATAGTGCTCGGAGTGAAGCAGGAGAGCAGAAATAGCTTGTCCCAACATCAGGTACTTAGTAATCATCAGACACCCTATGATATGATATGGTTGTTACAGTGTAATATTTGTAATACATTAAGTGTATGTCCTTTCTTCACTATATATTGATTAAGTTTACAGGGCAATCAAAGATCTTGCCTCAGAGACCATCTGGGTACTTTGCAATGAGTAGTTACGGCTGGTACCGACAATAGCTCCACCCTGACTTTTTTTTCTTTTGTCAAAGGACATGCCTTCCCAGAAGCCATATTTCAGTAGTGAAACAAACAGGGCACGGCGAATCACTTTTCAGCACAGGGCTTTTTAACGCTTCGCAAATGGATGGGGGTAATTCACAACTATTGAGAGATGAGTCTATTGGTGACTAAGACCGGCAAACCTTTGAAGAAGTTTTCGAGGATGACTGCGGCTGAGCCGTCACATCGTGGTTGTGTGTTACTGACATGACAAGCAAGAGGCAACATCATCTTGGGTGTTGTCACCAGCACAGTGTTAAGGACCACCCTTAAGATCTTACATTGGTATCTGTACTAAAACTATGTAATTGTTTCCAAACTTTTTTTTCATTAAGATTATTGCAATTGTGTCACTTTAGGGGCGTTTTAGGTTTGACAACTGAAGGTGCTACTATGGCAGGACATAAAGATAATTTATATTTTTTCTATGGCAACAATTTGAAGTGTGGTTTATTTGTTGATATCTTTCAAAACAGAATTTATGGAGCTGTCAAAGTTCTGTTTTGTTAAATCCTTTTGGGTATTAACTCTGGTGGGGGGTTGATGGGAATGAACAGGGCTTGATAAGGATGGAGAAGAGGCGTAGACTAAAAGTATTTTGATGATTTATGAAAGGGAAAAAAAAAAAAAGAAATTTCATGTTTGACACCCCGTCTCAATCGGGGCAGCGCATGAACTTTGGTTGGAAATGCTAAATTTGGCATCATAAGGTGATGGTGAAAACCCATTGTTTCATATTCTGATACTTTCCATTCATTTTATGATTGCTGGGGGTGATCGGAGTGACTTTTGGTCTGTACGATAGCTGTCGACCAGCAAGTTAACTAGTTACTAAATGTAACTCCATGCGTGTGAGTACAGTGTCACTTTTATTCCGGTGGAGTTACAACTCATTAATACTGTTGAAACAAACTATGGCTTGGTGATTTTTCTCTGAAATGTTGAGAAGCAGGGCTGCAAAATAATACTGAATACTAAATAATACTTATTTGCCGGTGATGTTTACCTAATTCACCCGATTAAAACTATATCAGCGCTTTGAATTTTGCATAACTAAGGCATTGCCCGTCACTCGTTTCTCCCCAGCGGCTCAGCTCCACCAAGACAAGCACAGGAAACAGTGGAAAAAGCTGTTATGTTAATTTTTCTGATGCCAAACACACTTAATGGCTTTATGTAATGAAAATAAAGCTTACAGACAATCACTCAAGCACAGCCGATTATTCTGAGCTACTTACCAATGGCTCTCAAAGAAACTTTTTGTCTCATGCTGCTGAACAGCGCAGTACAAAAGAGGAATATGAACTATCCATTTTAGGTTATGATGCCCTTTTCGGCTCAACAACAAGATCACTCTCACATAGTGTCACTAATCATGCTCTACACGGTAATATCTCGTGGCATTCAGAATAAAAGCTTTGTGTTCTTCAACCATGCATAGTGATTGACTTTTCGATGTGCTCAATCCAGGTCCTTTATCAGTTTGCAATGTTTTTATGGAATCGGCCGCGCCGTTATCGTGAAATGAAACGGTTGCGATGTCTTTGCCACACCACACAGCAGCCATCCCATTTTACGACTCAGCAAAGTTATTGCCCTCTTTCTTGTTTTTCTCCCGTATCCTTTCCACATTCTCCCATCACCCCTTTTGGCGACCCTCCTTTAAGCTTCCAGCGCGGTGTCTCCGGTTAACCAGCTGGTTACCAGCTGGTAACAGACTGTGCATGACATTAGAAAGATCTACAAATAAGTTTCTGGGGTTTTTTCGCTTGCCTTTGAAAACATATAATGCAAAGTTAGTTCAAGGATTGGCCTGAGAAGACTAATACACGCTCTTAAACAGACAGGTGTTTACGATGAATCATCTGAAGGAAACACAAGACAAAAACCTTAAGGCTTTTTTTTTTTTTGGGATGGAGCTCCAAGAACTCAAATATTGGCTTTTCACTTCCAGTAAATGCAAGCGAAACTCACAACGCGCTGAAGATGACCTTCTTGCAGTCTTTCGACAGGACACACAACCACGTGTCCGGGGAGTGGGGATAATACTCTTGTAAATGTTAAGACAATAGCGGGCAGGAAGTGAAAGAAGTTATTCCCAAGACTTCCACTTCGTGGTAAATAGATGGCTAGAAATATGCACTAAACCACATATTATTAACATAATAAGCCAACAACCAACAAGGGAATTTCCACTGGCAGATGATATGCCTCCTTGCTGATCCCCGGTGCATTTGTCTAATTGCCCAACCCAAATTCCTTTCCCTGTGCCAGCTCTGCCTGACCAAGACGGGAGATAGGCAAAAACATGTCTCCTCGGCAAAATCCGACATCTGACCGATCGCAGGAGTCAAAGGAGTGCCTTCTGCCTCGAGGCAGAGCAGTGAGGTGAGCGCCGCCTTACATCATTTCCTGCCGGAGAAGGAGCTGGCCACGGCGAGGCCGAGCACGTTGCTTTACTTGGAATAGGTTGCGGAGAGCCCGTGTCACAGTGGGCGTGTGCACGTGCTCCGGAGGGCGTCAACGCAGCACGAGAGCAAAGATCTGACTACGCAGCTCTCAGCGGGGACAGGAGCCGTGATCTCACCCTGTTGGCGCCGATGCATGCACTTTTTGACGCTTCGCTGCTAATCTTTGCTCAACTTCTGATGAATCCGCTGATACTTGTGTTTAACGGGAACATTACACATGCATTCACGCCTTGCCTGTTGGGTTTAAACTCCCAGACTTTTCAGTGTGATCTGAACCAGAAGCTCAGTTCTGACATCCTTTAGACCAATACTTGGTGTGACCCCAAGACGTTGGTCTCAGCCTGGATCAAATTCTATTGTTAAGTGTAAAACACATGTTATAGATGGTTTGGACTTTCAGACCAGTAATGAAACATCCATCATATCTAACAGCAACTCACATAGCTTTAGTTGTGTGACTTGTGGATCTTTATGTTCAACATTTGTTGGATACTTATACTTCAACAGATCTCTGATAACAATAAATGTATTAAGTGTTTTAATCATTATCATTACCGTAAACTTATAGAGCCGAATTTATTTATTTTTTTACCATATAATTGAAAAGTGCTCACACACGTAACGCTAACTCATTAGCACACCAATCAATATCGACTATTGAGAGTTCTTGAATCTCAAATTGCAAAAAAAGAATTCATATTTTTCAACCTCTTTCGTGGGAATTTTTCAATGTTTCGACCTAATTTGATTTCATCAAATGTAGCGAGGCAGTAATAGACGTTGTCCAAACTTCTGGATGCAAATTACAAGCTCTGTGAGTGGGTAATTCTGTCACATATGAAAATCCTACAATCCCTTGGGAGACGAGCTAGCCTCTTCTGCACAGCGGCTCGCAGATCAATACGCAGAGCTCGGCCTGTGCGTCTGCGATGGAAGTTTCCTCTTACAAATTGTCTATTTAGGGTTCACAAGAAACAGCCAAACATATTCTCTGAGCCACTGGCTGCTATCTGAAGCCTGAAATTCGATTGCAAAGTAGTTGCACGGCAAAAAATGGAGTTTACAGATTTCAGTGACTCAGCAGTGTTCGGGAGGTCAGCGCAACCTCACGTCCTTTGTTTTGCTGCCTCAATAGTTAGGCAGCTAAACCGGCCAGAGCGCTCTGGCCTTTCGTCGGCGACCATCATTCCTTCACCGCAGCCGGGAAGCCATTGTTGCGTGCCAACCCAGGATGAGCTTCGAGGTCACGACATGATCATATGGATTAAAGTTCCTGTTTCCATGCAACCAGAACGGGCTTTTGTCACTATCACCCGGCAGTGTTAAATTTAGACGCACAATCATGGTTGGTCGACAGAGTACACTGTCGCTTCCTCAACATTATGCAGTCTGTCTGCGGTTTAAAGGCATGTCGGGGGGGGGGGGACTTGAACGTATTGAGTTTATCGGGATTGTGCCAGAGTTCGATGTCGCTCACTGAGGTACAGTGTGTGTCTACTGCTGGCATCACACCATTGAATGTGTCAGCAGTGAAGTGCATTCTGAGTCTGTCTGGCATCAAAGGATTCCAAGCCATCAGGGTTAATAACTCAACGACAGGATGTGAATGTATGTGGAGTCACATGTCACTGGTCATAAATTCATCCCACTTCATTGTCACTACATGGACATAACTGATTTCTTTTTCCAACTGTAAAGAGCTCAATTCACATCAGTGATCAGATAATTAAAACTGGGATCACATTCTATTTGTCTACAAATTTAAAAAAAAACTGTTAAACCCAGGACTTTAAAAAATGCATAATCCATTGGAATATTTGTTCCCTTATTAGGTTGACTTTTGTAGAAGAAGAAGAAGCACTACTAATACAAAAGTTTGCACTTCTTGATTTAAATGGAAAGTCCCTTTTTTTTGCAATAACAGTGAAAACTTTAAATTAGCCACCCTTTTCTGATCACTAACCTGCTTGTACTAGATAGTTGGAAAGAAAAAAAGGAACTTCTCCTTATGAGTGATTGGGGGAGGGCATTTATATCAATGGAAAAGTTGCTCACTGGCTCTGAATCAAAAATTTTACGGCCACAATTTACTTTGGCTACTAACCGCCAGCTTATCTCCTGGTTTCTACCATGGTAGCATAACAGTTGTTATTATTATTATTGTGACTTTGCAGCCCCTTCAGACTTTTGAAATGTTTCAAAGATGGTCAAGTGAGTCGGAATGTCATTCTTTTTGTAGCAGCTTTGGGGAAGGTTTGTTAGGGCGTCGCATGGCCAACGGCATTTTTCCTTGTTTGCTTGGATTATCGCACTCTTCCTTATCCAGTTCGCTGGGCACTTCCATTTGGGGCGTTGGTTCGGGCGGAGGTTAGTAATTGGCCGTGATGCAGGGCAGCAGAGACGCAGACAGGGGATGGGAAAATCTGGCGTTGCAATGCACTGTCAGACGTAGAGGATGATGCGTGGGTGATTACATCATTTCCTGGGCTGTTCTGGTGACAAAATGGATAAAAAATAACCTAAAATTGACCAAAATGCGTTTCAGTATCATTTTGTAGGCCAGAGTTTACAGGAATTTCCCCCAATGACGTAACTCCTTTGTTACCGTACTGGCCAAAGTCTTCATATCACACCCAACCTCCAGAACCATCTAAATCCAAAGTAAGACTTATGTTGCATGAGTTTTTAAAAGTCGAGGCTGGTTTACAACTGCTCCTATCGCATTTTAATACAACAAATGTCGCCAGACTTGCAAAGGCAGTCATTTGGGAAACTCTTTTTTTTTCCTCCTGAAAATACGAACGCACCGTATAAAATACCGTAAATGTTTGTGTTGATGACGGGTCAATCAAGCCCAACTGAGAAAAGCAACCCTCTTGTAGTGTGTTGTGTGTTAGTGTTCGGTGCAATGTGCCCTGTCTCTACCAGCATTTAATTGCCCTGATGGATTCTGTCATTCTAACATTTTTCTGACATTTTAGTTTTGAAAGCGCTACTTCCATCGGACACTCCCTGAAGTTTCCAGCGGCTCCGCATTTCAGTTTAGTTTATTTATTTGTTCAGTAAGTAGCCCCATCATCGCGTTTTTACATTTTTGCCAACAAAAAAAGGCTGATAAAAAAAAAAAAATACAATATTAACAATTACCTTCAAACAAAGAATATCTAGAGGCTAATTTTCAGATGTTTTAAAATTTATCACTACATTTACTGGAAATCCTTTTTAGATATTTTCAGCGAGACGGGCCTGAAGCTGAATTGAAGTGTGCCATTTTAATAGGCCAAACTTACAATGTGGTTGTTTTCTGCTCCGCAGATCAGCCAGAAGGAGCTGCTCGTCCTGGCGCAAAAGATTTATTTGATCTCTTATGTCAGCATTGAAAATGGAAAATGTATTAATTTATTTGTTCAATTTAATAAAATATGGTTCAAAATATATATTATTATGAGGTTAATTTTGGTTCATTTCAGTAACCCAACAGGACAGATGCTGGGAATGATGGCGATGGGAGAAAAAAAAGCTAGAAATTACCTATTCGTGTTTTCTAAGATTTTTTTTTTCTCATGCGGGCTGTGGTTTCTGGGCTTCTTCTTTGGTCGAGTTGGGTTTTTGTTCATTTCCACAAAAGACCAATGTGTGGCGTCAGGCCTGATGCAACTCATCTGTAAATGAATCAACAAACTGTGGCTGACATCACATTCCAGCAATGTTCTACAACTCCGGGGCCTATTTTTCTCTTTTCATATGAGGATGACCGAGTTTGTAGAGTCCTTGTTGCTCTTTGTTTGCTCCTCAGACATGCCCGTTGAGGAGAAGATCTCTTGAAGATGAACCTTGAGATAAAGAATGTTGCGGCCGTGACAGCCAGTGCTGCGTGTGCCGCTTCAAATGAAAGGCTGTTCCAACACACTCGGCCTGTTCGCTGCCGATTTTTAATGGATGTCCAGGCGAACCCCGGGATGCCTTTGGGTTGTCTGGCTTTGAAACTGAGTCTTATTGGTCACACCTCTATCCTGTGATCTGGTGTTGTGACCTCCTCTAATGGGAATGACCGATTTGAACACAGAGCATCCTGTCGCCATTGATTTTTCTCAGAGGGGAGTTACACAGGAATGTTCCCGTTTTCCGCCTGGTTATCGATCAGGGCAAAGCGTAGACGGTCGGACTCAAGGGTTTCCGAGTGAACGCTGCTTGGCTTTGATGGCGGAGAGACCGGCGTGAGACTTGACTTTTTGGGGCGGGTTTTGTTTTGGAGCTTCCCTGAAGAGGCTACAGGGGAGAAAAAATGCTCCTCTGAATCCAAAAGGTTGAGATCATATCATGCTTTGATTTGATCATATTCTTTCAAAATATCATTCAAACAGAAATTTGACGTTCCTTTGGGAAGACCTTCTCAACTCATCGACAAAATCACTTGAGATATTCGCACCGTGATGACCCTAGTCCTCCGATGGTTGATGTTGGTTCTGTCCAGATTTTAAATCGGCCATGATTCAAATTTCAAGCATTGGAGAAATTCCAGCATTTCGTCAAACTAATCGTCAAGTCCATTATCAATCGGAGTCAAGTCTCATCTCATGAATACCCTGAGTGGAGCCGGGCGTTTAATCAGTGTTATTTCCGAAAGTATTTGACTCCAGAATCACTCAGGTTTAATTATGTTTAACCCCCCTTCAGCCATGAAGACATTTCGGAAGAAATACAGGAAATTACTGTTGGCTTCGGGGTCTTTATCACCAAACTAGATATGAGTGTGTGGGTTCGACCAGAGCAAGTCATGGTTGTAATAAGCCCATCTCCGTGCTGCCGTCTGGATTGTGGTGGGCAGACAGAGATATCAAACTCTGAACATTTGCCAACGGCTTTTACAAGCCGTCTCTTTATTTGCACATACAGACTGTTCGCCCTCGCCGGCCGACCGAGAGAAGGATCCTTCGCCTACTCTTTCAAACAAAACACCTGTACACCTACAGCGCCTCCAGATCCACCGGTGCATAAAAAAGAGGCTATCGGGACCCGGCAGGTATTTCGCTGATGATGTGGAGCTTCTGCTGAGGAGCTTCTGCTGAGTCATTGAGGCCATGTGTCAGATCGCAGATTCCAGGAATATGTGGCTTCTTACTGTCACTCTCATTTTGGGAAGCCGGCAAGGCTCAGAGCCAGGAGGGAAGCAGAGGGGAAATCGAAGATTTACAAGCTGGCCTGCGGTTACTGACGAATCGTGTGTGTGTGTATGAATGAGAATTTGTGTGTATGTGTGTGTGTGGTTGCTGTTTGAGTTACAGTACATGACTAGCTGATTTTGGCATCGGGTCTCCAGTAAAGGCTGCTCTTTGTAATTGAAATGTGTGTGTTTACTGACTCACTGTTTCTGCGGGCTTTGCAAGAAGTGTGTCAGACTCCAAACAACTGCAGAGTAATGCAGAAAGGTCTCCAGGGTGTCTGAAGAATGTGTGTGCTGGTGTGTGTGTTAGGGGTATGAGTAGGTTCTATGTTGGTAAAAGGGATGAGTAATTGTCTTGCTTTACTGTAAGTGGGTGATGTGTCAAGATTAAACCATTATCTGTAACTCACACACACACACACACACACACACACACACACACACACACACACACACACACACACATAAGTCCTGTTTTCCTCTGAACTTCAGATCCACAAAGAACAACATCCTATTTTTAGCAGCACTTCAAACCGGCCTGTTAGGGAAGTTTCTGCGGGTCCAGAGAGGAGGGCATCAGAGCTGGCCGGCTGGCCAATGAAGCGGGGCCGGGGTTGTGATGTTTTCCCAGAACTGAGACCAAACAAAGCCAGATGTTTGAAATTCTCCAGCTGGAGAGACTTCATTTGGTCCTCTTGCCTTGCGTGGAAACTGTGGGGATGATATCGATGCACGTTGTGCGCGTTGTATCTGCTGGAGCAGCTTTGTGGCACAGGAGTTGTATTGATGGCTGTTTCTTTATGTCTCAGAGTGCCACATGGAGGTGGTCTCGTGCTGGTTCCAACCTGCATTGTTGACGCGCGAGTGCTTTTATGATTCCTGACCGCGTTACGACCCGACAATAGTCTGGAAAGAACCAGAGGCAGGATGATATCTTAGGGATGACAGGTTGACATGAACCCCAGACAAATTCAAAGATCTCGATTTTCATTTTGAAGGGCGTCATGTCTGGTTCTAGAAGTTAATAAGTTCTTCAGTCCCTCATGAACTGACCGAAGCGCTCTGACAGTTGCTCGCTGACTTGCAGAGGTGAACCTCGGTCGGCTCCGGCTCCGACCACAGCCTGCGTGAAGCCGCTCATCTCGCTCCCGTTACTAGCTTGAAGCCCTTTGGTAAGGCATCTTGAAGCTCGACTGGGTTCGCTCTCTGTGTGCAGGTGGAAGGAGTGATGGGATATTCCTCATCGACCGAGGTATTGAAAGTAGAAACAGGATGTTGTGTGTCTCACGCTAGTCTGACGACGGTTTTATGGAGGTAAAACATTGTTCCGAATCTTAAACACTGGGGGACGCTGTCTCTTGGGTTACGGAAGTGTCAGGATAAAGTAAAGTCTGTCAGCTGAGCGTGCCAGGGACAGGTTGCTGCGTTCGCTGCTGCAGACTCTGTTTATGCCGGTGGGCAGTTACTTTTAACACGGCAGGCTGAAGAAAAAACAGCTAAATTAAATGAGCAGGAATTAAACAAACCTTCATACTTGTAATTTTGCTTGTTTTGGCGGATGGACATCAGCCTTGGGGGTGGAAACTGGTGTGCTGGGATGGCTCCAGGACTTGATGAGACAGTCCGGCAGAAATCAACTCAACACCTGTGTGTTTCTCAGGCAGAAACACACATGCACACACACATCATCACATTCTCTACAGCAGATCAGTTCTATATGACCTTGTCCAGGTTTGAAATACTGATACGAAAAACTATTTGAGTCTTGAAAGGTGGGGAAAACAAAGGCTGGTAAAAATAACATTATCACTCTGCTGCCTCCAGTCATGAAGCAATGATGCATTCATTAACAACCTAACTACTGATGGGATTTATTGTAAGAAAATGATGAACTTGGTAATTAGAAAAGTTTTATAAACTTCTTAAGCAGGTAATTAGTAATTACTGTGAATTATGTAAACGTGTTTGTGTTGTGATGTAAACAACCAAGTGTAATTGACCATTTATCATCGCTCCTCTGAGTGAATATCAGTGTACGAACTGAAACACGTAACTCAAGTCTCAAGATTTTGTTAAAGTACTGGAGCAGATAAACTACAACCTTTAACCCTAATTAACCCTCGGTTACTACCGCAGGTGACCTAAATTAACCCGTTGTGAATGTTAACATCTGTATTGCTGAACCGTTGATATTTATGTTAATCGCATCTTCATGAAGATGAGATTATGCGGAAGATGATGAATTGAAAGAAGAGGAATATGATGATATTCCTATTATATGATATAAGATGGAGATGATGTGGAGAACAAGATAAAAAAAAGTTTGCTCTAAACACACACACACACACAAAAGCACACACACAGACACGCACAGACATACAGACACAAACAAGCGTCCGCACTCACACGCTCACAAGCCCGTATTATATTGCAAACACCTGCACACTTTGGCCGCTTTCTTGATGAAGGATGGACCTGTGCCTGCTTTCCCTCTTGATGCGCAGAAAGCAAGAGTAACAATGACTCACAGTCACTTGATTTTATATATTTGATTCACTCGCACTGTCAACATTCACTGCACCGATGGGTTTTTTTGGTCCATGGAAATGATCTCCCGCTCCAGTATTCCCAGAACACACAGTTTGACCAATTAGTATGACCACTGACTGGGGGCGGGGGTATCCGTTTGTCACCCCGAGGCAGCGGATCTGTCTGACAGACCAGCAGCCACACTCAGATAGGAGCCCACAGGAAGAATCTTGAGGAGTCATGGATGTTTTTTTAATGATGCAAATGCAACAAGGCATTCAGTTCCCTTAATGACAACCAGTGACGAGGGTTTTGTTTCTTCTCTGGCGAGCAGAAGTGAAGCCAGATACTAAATCACTGGGCCTGAACAGATTCAGGGTCCCGAATGCAGGGATTGTGGGATGATATTTTAAATCCAATGAAGTTTCAAACGATAAGAAATAACGTATTGTATTTGTAAAGTAAGATGAAAATATACAAAGTAACTAATAGTAGTTAGAGATCCTACTTTTGCTGTTGCAACTTGTTTATTAATTAAAAAATGTTCTCCTTTTCTTCAATTAGAAAGTTTTTTTTAACATTTGTATCTAATTTTTATATCAACATGGTATTTATCCATAAATCTCTGCCACTTCAAAGTGGATTCCGTGCTTAGTGCTTATTTTTCTATTGTTTACAGTCAATTAAATGCTTTGGAATGTCTTTTGCACTTATAGGGAGTCCTTAAAAAATAGACAGAAAATTTAAATTTTCCGTTTCAATTAATGCAGAAGATACAGTTTATCCTTTTTTCAAGTGGATTTGAATAAATTTACATTTGTGACGGCCAATTCTTGTTCGTTGAACAAATTGATTATATTAACTTATGATGCACAAGAGGATTCTTCGTAATATTTTTCTGACATTTGATATTTGATTTTGGTAAAGGATTTCAGGTAATATTTTTCTGATATTTGATTTGTGTCAACGTTGTCAATTTACTAAGGCCAAAATTTTCACACTGATTTTATTTATTTTTGTATTTGTCTGTTGAGTGCCCCACAGTATGCACAATGTTTCACAAAGCACAGATCTTTGACCAAAAAGAGGCACTACGTAGTCAGCACAGCAGACCATGACTCAGCAAAATAGGACAATTCTTATGTAAGCAGGCCTTCATCATCATTTAACAAGTCTGCTCCTCTCCCCAGGGTGCAATGCAGTGAGCGGAGCCACACGGGGGACGACATCTTTGCTGCCATGGATCCAAAGCTGCCGCCAGTGACGCTTGTGTCACTTCCTGAGAGAGAATCAGACGGGAAGCCAGCAAGCTGTCGCCACAAGAAGACCGTGTTCGTGTGTGTTTGCATGTGTGTCTGTCACAGTGCCTGCTGGCTTGAGGTTTTCCTGAAAAACAAAACCCTCCTTAACTTTTAGCTTATCTGATGCTTCTCCAGTGTTTGGGGAACTTGTCTCATCTCGTCTTCTCCGAGGGAACAGGCAGGATCCTGTAGAAACTTCCCCATTATGCAGTTTGAAGCTGTGGAGGAACCTCTGCAGGCGCTTAGAGGAACCTTTGACAACAGGTCTCCCAAATCATTGCTACTTACCCTCTTGCTTTTTTTTTCTTTTTTCAGGCCATTCGCATTAATTCCATCCTTTAGGGGGTCAGATGTTGCCCGTAAATCAACAAAATCATCTCACACTGAAAAATTAAGCTATCAAGACGCTTACATCTGTATTCTATATATTAACTTCAAAAAAATCTGCAATGTAATGCTTGAAAACATCATTAAGACGTGTTTTAAAACTCAACCAGCCGGAATCACCAGCATTTTGTGTTCAGGCTGATTTTATCGAGTTCACTTCAAGAAGAATACATTTAACACATCCCCCATGAGGACAGGCACAGATATTTTTTAACAAGTCAGATTTATGCAATAGTTTTTAGATTTCCTCTGCTAAATGTGGCAAACAATGTGAGATTCAACCTTCTGCCATCCAGCGCATTCATTATCATTCGTATCTTCAGCCAAACAAAAGGGTTCCAACGGTTTGAAACTGCCTGATTGCCTCAGGTTACATTTTGAATCAAGCTTTTAACTTTTATATATTTTGATAGAAAAAAAAAAACAGCTTTTCAGCTGATGATGCCAAGGCTTTTTGCAGCCAGAGAGTTTTATGAGTCCACTGACCTGTACACACATTTGAGCTGGAGATGTTTGACTGACGTTAAATTCCACACCCACAGCGGTCCTGTTTTTTTTTTTTCCCCAATGAAACGTTGTTGTAAGCTTCTCGGGAGGCTTTTTCTTATTTTCATTCTTCTTTTGTCACCGTTGGCGCCTCCAGTCTGTTTGCTACGGTGAAACACAAAGCAGTGTCACACTGGTTCAACACATTGAGAGGCTTTTGCTGCTGGACTCAGGCCAGACCTGAGGGCACTTGACGTCCAGTTCGCTCCAGTGTTTGGGGACGGCGTGACCTGACTCGGGTCACTGAGCTGGACTCACTTGAAACCTGGTTCAGGTATGCAGACTTCTGCTACATATGTTCAAGAGCAAAACACTCAAAGGTAAATTTGCTGGCAGCTAAGCTGTGAGGTGAGCGTGGTCATATTCAGGTGCGGTACACAGCAGTCATAGCTGATCTGAGGTGATACCACATGTCTCTGTAGATAAGTGCAGCAATGTGTGGCTTTCAAAATAAATTTGATTTCATCTATTGATTAGTTGTATCTTGTAAACCACCTATAGATCTGAAAATAGTAATAATAAAATGAATTTAAAAAAATCACCTTACACAACATTAATCTGATAATATGCCTTTAAGTTTAACAACAATTTGCTGTCAACGTTGACTTCATATTGTCTTTTACTGTTTAAGGTGATTCTCCTTTCCGGGCATGACCTTTGAACTCACAAGAGGCCAGTATTAGAGAGTCACTTATGAGGGTCAACTGAGAGTCGCATCACCATAGTTACTGTTACACGCGGCAGCATCTGGTAAATGTTATATTGCCCTCTTGTGGCGAAAAACTAAATTACAAATGCAATGCGCAGCGTCATGGTTGGAAGGTCAGGTCACATGATCATTTGAAAGCCC
Source organism: Fistularia tabacaria (assembly GCA_901007705.1). Lineage (NCBI taxonomy): Eukaryota > Metazoa > Chordata > Actinopteri > Syngnathiformes > Fistulariidae > Fistularia > Fistularia tabacaria. The sequence goes on along the minus strand of CAAKHD010013575.1, from coordinate 143,665 downwards.
CCCCCACACACACACACACACAGAACTGACCGTACATTGCATCAGATCCACATTGACAGTCTGTGTGCCTCCTACCTGTAGGTGTCTCTTGGTCACCTGACACCTCTGCCAACACCTGGGTGGGACTGAAATTGCTGTTGTTGTCATGACGACAAGGCCGGGTTATGTAAGCGTTTCCTACAATTTTTCAATGTGCAAAGGTCTGTGTTGTGACATCTAGCAACACCTAGAATCACACACACACTCACTCACAGAAAGACAGACAGACCAGAAAGAGAGACCAAACACGCTGTTTTATCATCATAATCTTGGTCTTTTCTTTGCATTTATACAGCAAGATTTTACATTACATTTTTAGTAGTGTGCTAATAAACACTATTGGTTTGAACTAGTATTCTTATAGATTGACGTACTCTGTGTGACCACAGCCGTCGGGGACTACTGAACCAATGGAACCCTTAATAATCATTTCACTTTGTGCTATTAAATATGGAGGGAAAGAAATGAGAGGAGGATGCGTCACTGTGATGTGAAGAAACAGGTGCGTCACTGTCTCTTTCTCTCTCTCTCTCTCTCTCTCTCTCTCTCTCTCTTCCTCTGTCACTCTCGAACGCACAGACACACGCTCAGTTAGCTCATTTTGTAGATGTGTTATTTGAGTTGTACACTTAAATGCCAATCTGTCTTTATGTGTGTGTGTGTGTAGTCCCAATGTGTTGAAAAGAAATGAGTGACCTTATGAGTGACGGCAGTTCTACTGTTCAGTGACGATTCTTCCCCCAGAGGCTGGTTTCACGTGGTGGTTTAGATTTGTTTCTTGTTGTCTAGCACCATTTGAAATCAGTGTTCTCGGGGACAGGAGGAGCATCGGAGGCCAGCGCAGGCCCCCTTCCATCCCGACCCTATTTCTCCACAACAAGATAACTGATTTCCTCTGGTGCTTAGAGCCTGCTGCAGCCATCTAGCACCATTTGAAATCGGTTATGAACCCGTGGACCAAAGCATCTGAGTCTCAGCGAAGTTCAGGAAGAGGAACTTCCTAATTTTGAATCCAGCTGCATGAGATTCCTTTACTACTACTCTGTAAAAAAAAAAAAAAATTCCCTCCCTGATGAATTTAGCTAGTTGTCATCTGTATTAGTTATTATTCTTTGTTGTTGTTGTTGTTGTTGTTAATTAGACATTTCAGAAATAGCCTAAATGTAGGTGTATTCTATCAACACATGTAACATAGAACAAACCTGCTACTTGTGAATATGAATAATATTATTGTTGCCAATCAATATAAACATTTAAATCTAATCAATAATAAAGTATAATTCAACAAAATACAAATGCATAATACACACATGTATACGTATAAAATATGTATGCAAATACATTTCTAGAATTTTTATCTAAAAGGTTTGGCAAGCACGTTTTATTTGCTCGATCTGCATAAGTAAGGGTTATTTTTAATTTCGCTACTCTTAAATGGCTTTTTAGAATTAATCTGCGTTTTGAATCGAGCTACTGGTCAGTTTCCTTTAATGGCCAGTAGATGGCAATAAAATCGCAGAATTCTTTTTACCTGTAATAAGATACAGGCTTTCTAGACATGGGTTTTACGCTCCTGAGATATTTTCTTCGATGACGCTGGTTATGTACTCGTTTCGATGAGACGAAAACATCAGAATAAAATTAAAAATGTCCTTTTTCTCAATAAAATACGTAAAAAACTAAATATCTAAAACAAATTTTTTTACAACTTTGTAGGGGCCTCAAATTACTCATTAGAGGGGTATATTATTCAGTTCAATGGTATAATGCCTTCTTTATTTCTTTTAAAAAAGGTACTTACTCTGGTCATTTCTTGTCATTTTTAAAAAAATATCCATTAACTCTTCTTATTTTTTGTTGACGTTGATGTTGTTGGTGGTGGTGTGTTGTGTAATTGTGAATCATAAATTAAACTTTTGGTGCAGGAACCAATTTTAGCACAGTATTTCCAATTATCCACAAATTGAGTCATTTGTTTATTTTAGAGCTAGGTCAATGTTTATATGGGGACATACCTGCCACAACTTCTATTAATTCTACTCTTACACCTACTACTACTAATAATAATAATTTATTTTTAATGTTGTTGTCGTTGTTGTTAATAATAACAATGGTAATAATAATATCAACGTTGTTATATTATTATATTATTGTAATATCTTTCCTGTTTGTTTTTTTTTCCTTTCTCTAATGTTGCTGCTGCAACACCTGAATTTCACCTATGGGGATCATTAAAGTATTGTCTTGTCTTATCTCATCTTATCTCATCTTATCTTATCTTATCTTATCAATTATTAAAAATTTTAATATTGATAATTAATTTCATGTTTTCAACACTCGCTTTATTTCACAATCAAGAAGCAAGGGTCTTTACCTTTCTTCTTGTTCTATGTGTTTGAGTACATCATGCACAGAGCCGAAACCTGCATAAGGACCCGACCATGTAACAAATGGCATTGTACTGGTGCTGTTGTGACGCCACAAGTAAAGCCCCGCCCCTCTGGCTTTGTATCACAGCTCGACGGCTCGTGTACTCTCATTGGTCCTTTTCTACTTTTCCGCCATTTTCAAAAATTGATGCTAGTCTTGTCGATTGATCGCTTGTAAATAATATATTAACCCTTTCAATATCGCGCCGCGAAAATATGACGCGATCGACGAGCGAAACAGGTGAAGTCCGTGTTCCATTTCCGGCCTTGAGGAAAGTCGGACGCAAACCGAATTCAAGAAACTTGAAGAGGAAGTTTTCTTTTGATAAGGACGAGGATTCCCAAGAGGAAAACAACAACAGGAGTCTGAGACGGTGAGTCCATCAGCACCTTACCGCCCTGTAAGCTAACATACACATTAGCGCTAGCACCGAGGTTTATGATGCTAGCGGGGCAAGCTAATGATTATCTTTTTCGTGATAAAAGTCAACTAATATTAGCGCTATATTTACAATTACCCAGGGGGGGGGGGCGGTATGCCTGGTAACAGCCGAGTGGGGGAGACTCGAGGGCCATCCATCCATCTTCTTCCGCTTATCCGTGGACTCCAGGGCCGGCCCTGTTATTTCTCTCACTCTGACCGAATTCAACTATTACTTTAATACGACACCAGATGTCAGCAGAGGGTCACATTCGCACTGCTACGGAAAAGCTACTGCTTGATGCTTTATCTGGAATCCTACATGACGAGCCACCACACATGCACACATACACGTATGGACATATTTTTACATCCACACATTGACCTTTCCTAATGCTTCTAAAAGGCTGACATGTTTTCATTATCATCGTTTTCTTTCTGGTAATTTGTTTTGTAGATTTTACAACATAAGTTCTCTCAATGCTGTTATTCTGTTGTGTTAAGGTCATTCAAATCTTTGACATTTATTCATTTTTTTTCGGTTGTGCTTGTATGCAGAGGGAATTTAGAGATTATTTTTTAGGTTGTAATTTGTTTGTTTTTAAGATTTTCTGGTCACCCCATCATGGGACTGACCTCTTATAAACATCCATCTATCCATTTTCTGCTGCTTATCCTGCACTCAGGGTTGCGGGGGATGCTGGAGCCTATCCCAGCTGTCATCGGGCGAGAGGCGGGATACACCCTGGACTGGTAGCCAGTCAATTGCAGGGCCACATGTATAAACAAAATTTTCTGCAAATTTTGTATGAAAGAGCCTCTCCATTTTTCCCCTACTATATACGTTTTTAAGAGATATTTTGCTTGGTTAGCTTAAATTTAAATGTGATCATGATCTTGCATCACAGATGTGACTTTTTATGATATCATTTTTAAATCTGTGCCCAGGGGCCGCATGCATTCTTAACTCCTGTCTGATAAACGGTTAATTTAGCACCTGGTTGCTTCTCTTCCCATAACTAATTATATATATTTAAGGTCTAGTCCTTGCACGAATTACTCTGTGCCTCTGGGTGCTCACCGTCCTGTGGCTCACATGGAGCCACACACAGAAAACCAAATTAGATTTGTTTTAGAGTATCTTTGTTTATGAGTGTACTTAAAGTCCAAAGGTAGTTTTCAACCCTGTAAACCCAATGGCCCAAAATTCTTGTGGTTCATCCAGTTTCTATGTTTTTCTGTTTTTTTTTTAACAAAAAATAGTAACATGGTCAGCAAACCTACTAAAGAGTTTGCATAATCAATTGCAAAACCAAACCAACCTCATTACATCTTCTTGAAAATGGCGAGAAATATCCCTTCCAATCTAGTAAGAAATTGGCACAGAATTGTCCAGAAATACTTTAAAATTAACCAGAAATCTTAAATGAATCAGCAAGAAGTTACAAGACCAAAAACAATTAAATTACAATTGCCACCAAATCAGCTAGTTACTCTGTAAAACAAGCAAGAAATTGGCCAATTAATCTGCCAGTGAGTAGTAAACATTTAACTTACCAGGAAAAGTAAGCTAAAATTAGATACAAGGTTTTGTTATTGTGAGATTGTTAAAATCTATCATTCCGAAGCGTTTCACGAGCACTTAAATCAAAGTAGACCCTGAAAAACTCTCAGCAGGGTATTTATCATGTGTATCTGACACAGCGGCAGATAGTGTGATTACCAAAATGCCTTTGAATTTTGTCATCTTGTGTTCTGTTTTGTACCAGAGTTGCTTTGTAAATCCAAAGAAATGATTTTGGTCTCAGACTCTGGTCTGCGATATTAAACCCCCTGGGAGGCTTTTCCATGCTGAGTGCCAGAGCGTCACCGCCCAGTCCGGCCTGCTGCCCGCTGGCCTGCTGCCCGCTGGCCTTCAGACAAACATGGGAAACCATCACCCAATATCTGACCTGCCCTAACAACGTTTATGGAAAAAAACATAAAAGCAGAGTGAGAGAAAAATAAGGGTCTATTTTTCCCAAGTGAGCTTGGCATAAAATACAATGCTGGCAGTGGAATTTAGCCCGTGAGTGTTGTATTTGCCAAGCACGTGCATCGTTCAGCCAGACACTTACAGGTTCAGCTGAATATACTTGAAGCACCATGCCCATTTAAAGTATTGTAAAAAAAAATATGGCGTTGACTGTGGTTCAGTTGGGTCAGGGGCTGCCTCAATAAACATAGGAGGGTTTTGTTAGATACAATTTACTTCATTTAGCACTTCATACCGGAGTGTTCTCCTGCAGCCTCCCGTCAACCTCTGCATCTGGACATGCAGGGCAGGAGTGCGGTTTTCAGGGTAAGTCTCTCTCACCTATCTGCCTCAACAAACAAGGGCAGGGTGAGACGGATGCTAAGGCCCTGACTCATCAGTCACATGTGAACAGGTGGTTAGGGATGTACTTTGATCCCAAGCAAGAAGCAGGAGTGACATTCATCACGTATCATGTTGTAATGAGCTATATGAAAAAGCAAGATCTGAATATTATACATGGCAGTTTTGTTATCAGTCTGTTTAACAGTGTCTGCTTAGCTTCGGATAAGCCACATTTGGCCAGTGAACAGATCAGTGCGCGGTCAAACTGAAGAACCGAGCTCCAGTCATAGAAAGGACACGGTACCCCTCATCTCAGCGCTGAGTAGGAAAAAAGAAACAGACAGATGATAAGGCCCTTGCTCATCAGTCATATGTGAATAGGTGGTTCGGGATGTACTTTGATCCCAAGCTGGAGGCAGGAGTGAAATACATCACATATCATGTTGTAATGAGCTATATGAAAAAGCAAGATCTGAATATTATACATGGGGGTTTTGTTATCAGTGTGTTTAATATTGTCTGCTTAGCTTTGGATAAGCCACATTAGGCCAGTGAACACGGGATCAGTGTGCTGTCAGACTGAAGAACCTCACTCCAGTCATAGAAAGGACACGGTACCACTCATCTCAGCGTAGAGTAGAAAATAAAAAAGCTGATGTTCTTCAAATCCTGCTCCTTTAACTTGTATCTACACACCAAGGTTTTTATCTTTGGTTTCTTTGAAAGACATCTATCTATTTTGTTGATATTTCTGTTAATTTTATGCAGATTCATTGTAAGGTTTCCTGCTGATTTTGAATTCAATTTTTATGATATTTCTCAGAGGCAATTTCTTGAATATTTTCAGGCAATGTTTTTAAGGTGTGTTGTTTTTTAAGACAACCACTCACAAATTTCTTTCAAACAGGTTTACCATTATTTAGAAACAATTAAGTAAACTAACTAGGGAACTGATAATTATCAGGAATTTAACACGATTAAAATATAATAATGGATAATGTTCAAATTATCATGCATCCATCTGACTTTGAATACAGCAGACAGTGGTAAACTTGGTATTCTTCAAAAGGTTGCATTTAACTTATCTAACATTTGACAGATTATTAACATGCCTTTGGTTCTACATTTTCCCTGAAATACTCCCTGCGAGAATGCACTTACTGGAAAGCAATAATTCAAATATACTAGGACCCAACAAGTTGTGGTGGTGGGTGTGGTATGACAATGATTATTATTAAAAAAAGAAAAGAAACTCAACTCTGGTGGGTTTGTTTTTTTTCAGAGAGTGTGATCACCAAATGCTGACTTGCAATGATTTCTTATCTTGTCAAGTGTTGAAATCATCCCACTGAAATCAGCTCACTGATCAATTGGGTTACAAAATGCCCCCACCGGCCTCTTTGTGAGTTGAACCAGTGCAATGATTTCAGTTTGAAAGTGTCAAATGGGGCTCAAAAAAGTCATAAATGTACTGATGCATATAAATGTAAAGACTGCATATAGAGGTGTTTCTGATATTGTTGCCCCTTATTCACTTGCATGAGACTTTAAAAACAACCTTTCTGGTTATTGCATTCTACTTAATCCCTTCATGTTCCCCTCAGTCTAATGAGTGTTCTAATTATGTAAGTCAGAACTGTCACATTACAAGTACAATTACTGACAAATATTGAACTGCTTGCAAGGCAATGACAACAAGATAAAGATTGAATGGATAGTGCATGTTAAGTTACTTCGGTGTCATTATTGAGAATTACACACAGTTGATTTGCCATCACACTGGTTTTAATCTAATCACGAAGAAACTTTACTGCAATAAACTTGTTATTAACATGTGTTCGTTAAATGTCACAGGATGTGCTTTCCAGTCCAACCACTTCACAAGCACTCCTCGTTTTGAGCGTGTCCAAGAGTTATTGTTTTTTTTATTATTTATGAGGAACCCAAAGTTGCGCTTGCCAGTCCAAACACTTCATTTCATGAAATGAAAGTCTTTGTGAACCTAATCTCTGAATTCACAAAGGAAACATTTGAAACATGTGCAAACACATTTGGAGTCAGTTTTCTCTGCATCCTTTTTTAGATTTAATTTCACAGGTGGGCCTGTAACACAAAATCTGATTATACAGAAAAAAATCTATAATACAAAGTGTTGTAATTGGACAATAAAAATAGTGTCATGTGTGTTTTCCCGTGTCACGTGTGGATAAAGTATCCAGTGACTTTCAGGTGCCTCTCTGTTGTGCAGGTGTCCTACAAGACGCAGAGGGTTTATCTCGCAGAAACACTGAGAAGAGACAGGTCTGGTGACGTCAAGTGTCTGGCTGCTAGTTAGAGGCCTGGAGGCTGTGATGAGCTCACCTGCAGTCGACCCGCCGACCCTCCCTGACTCACAAGTGGGACAGTGAAAGGAGTCTGAGATTATCACGAAATATGCAGGGTGCTTTAGGTTTCACCGACAAATGGGCAGAAGTCAACTTGAGCCAGATGTGTTGAACGAGCTTGTTATAAACTGAGCAGAGAGGGATAATGACTGAGTTTTCATTATGGGCCTTTGCCTGCCTTGTCACTTCAGAATTACTCTTCTTGCCTCTCTCGATCTACCATCATCCCAACTGACAATCCCTCCATCATGTTTGACCTTCACTGTCATTCTCTGCAGTTTCCTCTTCTCATTATCCCGGTAGAACTTCACCAGTACTTTATCTGTCCTCATCGCTTTGTTCTGGAACTCAAAAGGCCTTCTAGATGTTTTCTCTCAGGGGCTCCTGGTGACCTCGGTGTTTGCACCCTCTTCAAAATCCTCCTGTTTACATTTTTTTTCATCTACTTCAGCTGTCCTGTGTTGTGTTTTCCTACTGGTGCTGGCGCGCTCGATAGTACATTCCTAACTTCTAGGAATGTACAAAATTGTTGATTTTTCTCATTCCCAATTATTTTTTGGAGACCTCAAAAGTAAATTTTGCTTCCAGCTGAAACAATGGCTTTTCTCAGTTCTCACCATCAACTGTTGTACCTCATTTTAAGAGTTCCATAAGCGGTTAGATAATACAAACCAGACACCTGGAATCAACACCAGACTTTTCATCTACTCAGTTTGTCTTCGGATATCAAGTCAAACTTGGACATACTGTATTTTTGTCTTTTCCATGTTTGAGAACACTTTGACCACATTTTGATTGTTTGTTTTTTAATCCATGTTGGTGGTTTATGGATACAATATGATATAGTTGCATTATGAATTGGACCTGACCATAACAACGGCCCATATGTGTGGAGAAATGTCTTTTTTTTTCCCAGTAGATTCAAATCTCTGCCCTTTTATTGTTTCCTGTCCGTGATAACAATGCAGCAGACCATAATGTGGAGCGATTAATGACGTACTTATTAGCTGCTTCTTGTATCCGGTGTGTATTCTGCCTCAGCAGTAGTAGTAAACCCTGCTTCATGGCAAACACTCCAGTCAATTCCCTGCACCCTCCTGGACAGTTGTTTAGCAGAAGCTTTGAGATATGTGTTTGTTGGAAGAAAGGCTGCCTATATTTGATCATCCCAGGCCCCCGTGTCCGCTAAGATCGTCCCCACACCATAAGCAAACGCTGCCCCAAGCCTGAGGTGGGAGTCACAGTTGGATGTCTGTCATTTTTCAGCAGCACTTTGATCCACATCTATGTTTCTTCCATGGCCTACTGGAAGCCCCCACATTCCATGGTTCCTCCTGCTCATCTCTGATCCCGTTGCTGGTTTCCTGTACAATTATCCACACTTACTTATCGCTTCGGCCTCACAGCACAAAGGACCCTGATTCGATTCCGACACGGGGACCTTTCTTTGTGGAATTTGCATGTTCTCCCCGTGTCTGCATGAATGGTTGTCTGTCTATATATGTGGCTGAGATTGACTACCGACCAGTCCAGGGTGTACCCCGCCTCTCACCCGATGACAGCTGGGATAGGCTCCAGCAGCCCCCGTGATCTTGAGTGCAGGATAAGCGGCAGGCAGTGGATTTTCCACTTTATTTTTGAAATGATCTCTGAGGTTTTTTTTGTGAAATTTTATTTACATTTTCTCCAACGTTTAAGATGAGTTCCTCCAAATTCTTTGGTACTTTTCTCACAGTTTTTTAATTGATATTTTGCTGAATTTCGATCAACCTCTTTCTGTCCGGATCATAAATGTAGCCAATTTAAATGCGTCGAGAGGCATTTAAATCATCCTGAGGATGGTGTGTGCAGCTGAGATATTTGTAATTACCCTGAGGACCAAACCACAGACAAGCTCTCTAACTCTCCCACAATGTTCCTTTGACTAACACCGGTTTGACACGTGCACCATCTGATGTTTCTGACAGTAGTTCAACCTTCGTATCCATGGAGGTTGCAGTGAGCAACAGCCTGAGTGTCGGTTTCTGAGATTATCAAAATTACAATATTCTTAAGTGCATTCAGTCCTCAAACGTGCTTTTGGCATTTGTGTAAGAAGGTGTACATCATCCCATTTGAAAATGGTTCACCCACTAGACTCCCCGATTCATCACGGTTTCTTCATGAGCTAGTTTATCTCATTTAATTCCAACATTTCTCACTGAAATTTTGATACAGGTCATTTCTTGGTTATTTTTTCTGGTTACCCCACAGTGACCTTTATCTGATTTTTGTCTAGTCACCAGTTCATTCTTTTGCTGATTTTCAGCTCATTTCTCATAGGGCTTTTTTCCAATGATTTTTATTTAACCATCAAATGTGTTTTCTTAGAAAATGAAAAGAATGTACTTAATTCTTAAAGAATTTTGCTTTGAATAATTGAGCAAGATGGAAATGTTTTTCAGGATAATCAACTTGAGAAAAGCACAACATCAAGTGTCAAGCCTAATCAGAACTGTGACAGTTGCATCTAAACAACACCTGCAGTGACCTGCAACCCCACGTAACTGACCCCAGGACACCCAGGGAGACCTCTCACTTTGCCATCCTGTAACACATGTAGCATGCATAGCTTGTTTATCCAGAACACCTCATAGTCACATGAGAACACAGGTTTACAACATGGGGGGCCTAGACAGCAGCTCCACCTACAACTGTGTAAATTCACATTTCTAGCAAGTGTTAAAGGAACATTTCACCAGAAAATGAGCCACGGTTATCATCTGCGTGGGTTTGGTGAAATATTTCGTTCTGGAAAAGCAGTCATTTATTTACAGGAAAACAGCCTTTTAGCTTTCACCTCAACACCTTGAGAGAACAATACCTGATTTCATAAATTAAATCCCTGTCTTGTGTAATGCAAGTCTCTGAAAAAGCTTGGATGGGAGTTTGAGTTAAAAACATAGCATGGATTCAATGGCATACCATTCTTCCTGAAGGTTTAACAGACGACTGTCCTTAGTGTATGAATTTACTTGTCACCAAATGACATGCTCACTCCCATCCTTTAAGGTATCAAGAAATCAACCTATGCTACCTCTTCAGGGGTCTCGTGCCTGTCCAATCACAGATCTAAGAAACAAAACTGCCACATATGAGGTATTTTGCCAATTGACAGTAACAGCATTTGTTCCATCTAAAGCTGTGACTGTTCATTTGCAAAAAAGCAAAAACAAAGATTGTGTAACTTGGGGTACAGGTAGAGTGGTAGCTGTGTATTTGCTTGCATTGACTGGATAGACAGTTGGTGTTTCACTAGATGAACACCACCTGAGGCAACAGCGGCAGAATGAATGGAATGACTCAACCTGATGAGCAACACAAACAGATTCAGACAAACACACACACACACACACACACACACCCGACAAGTGTTCCTACGCCTCACAGCATTCTGTACATGCTGATGCCTCTTTCGTCCTCCATCTAAGGGTAAATTTCCGAGATTTTGGCAAGTATTCTGAGAACATTCATTGGAAATCGAGGCTGGGAAATGTGAGCATCAGCTTGTGTCTGAACTAAGACGCACATGTGTCACCATGTGTCACCATGTGTCATGACACTTGACCATAAATAGCATGATAATTCAAATGTTGTTTACATTAAGGTACAACATGGTCTATTCGTAGTTTGGGAAATAAGAAATGTACCTTCCACTGACAATATTCACATTCTCATTACTGAAATCTGTTTGTTACTCGGGAGATACGCAACGCTGGCTTTTGGCCAATTTGTTTTTAATTTTTCAAGACATTGATGGGAAACGTATTACTTTGTATTGCACAAAGTCTTATATCTAACCCCATCATCTGTTGGTAATTCATGGATAATTTTAGTTAAGTAGATTTATTAGAAATTTCCTGCAGAATTGTATAGACTATTTGAGGCGATTCCTCGTTAATTTCTTTAATTCATTTCTTAGTCCTACATGAGCAGTTTATTTTATTTTGTATTTCTCATATTATTGACTAATTCTTCAACAAATTCTTGATGATTCTTTAATTGATTATGGTAGACCTGGTAACCATATTTTTTATTTTTAACGCTCCAACACTTTTCCACAAATCTTTGAGCTCCAGCTAATTTTCTGATCAGGTTAATGACTCAGCAAGGATTTTTATTTTAATAATGATATTTTAGCCTGGATGGAGACAGATTTTATTTGAAGAAATATAGGGTATGTATCACAATCTGGCAATGCTTGATGGCTAGAGATTATGGCCCACCTCTAAAACCTGTTGTGATAAATTGGTCATAAAGGTTGCCCTAAATTGAGGCGCTTTGATTTCATGGTCTTTTTCAAAGGGATAACAAATATTCCTTTGAAATAAAACAAAGTTTTCTCTGTTCAAAATCAATTGCACATTGCATTCAGTCAATGTCCCTTTCGCAGTACATGCAGATATGATGGCCTTGCAGTGGAGCCAGCCAGTCGCTCAGCATGATGTGTTGCATAATTGTCCTGATGTTGGCTTAACTATAGTACAACACTCTTAACTCCTCAAAGATAAGCTGTTTGACGCGAGGAGGATTTTGTGTATCTGTGGTTGTTTGGGGGAGTTTCTCTGCTCCATCCTTGTTCAGCACCCCCAAAATAGGCAAAGCTGCTACGGTCAAAAAAACAGACTCTGGGTTCGGCCCAAGTATTTAGGAAGGAGTAAGGTGTGGTGCCAAGGACTCCTCCCTTCCATGCCGGGCGGTCTTGGATCTAAGGCTGGCTTCTTGGTTACTGAGGGTTTTAGGGTCCTTCGCTGATTGGGAGGATCCCGATCTATCAGTCTTGACCCAGGCTGAAGGAAGACTGGACCATGCTGAGACTGTGGTGGGTAACAGGGGCAAGGGGGGATGTTTGTCTTAGGAAAGCCGCACCTAATCTGTCCTCTTTGTACTTTGAACTCAACAAAATCCTTGGCATTTCTCCCTATGACTGGCTGGCCTTGACTGGTGATTTCAAAATGGAACTGGCCATGTGTTTTTCTAGCTTTTCTGTTAATAGCTCATCATAACACAATCAATTGTAATTTTGACCTTGTGCCCTGTTTTTTCTCCATTTTCATTTGCACCACAGGTCTCTGCGACGACGAAGTTCCTTCACCTTCCTCACCCCAGGACCTCAGTGGGACTTCAGTTTGGTAAGTTCCAACATAGTGTTTGCCAGTGTGGACTTGATCTTGAGTCAACAGTTATCTAGTGTCAGTTGAAACTTTGAAATAAGTAGGAAAAATGATCTAACAATCGTTCAGCAAAATGTAAAGTAAAAATAGAAAAGAAATTATCCGACCCATAATATCATTAAATGATAGCTGGAAGACACCTTTTAAAAAATTTCGCAAACCTTTTTTCTAATTATTAAAATGATATCGTGGTACTGTGATTACTGAAATGGTTATAAAAGCAATTTTGACTGCAGCTGTTAAATAAGTATTCAAAAAATGAATGAAATACATCAGAGCTTTGGTTTTCCAAGTTAACCAGACAAGGCAGTGCTGTGTTGTCTGGCCCTGATTGTCTGCTACTTCTCCCTTCCACTGAAAATCACATACAAACAGGTTTGTACCTGAAATGACCAAATGGCATATCCATTTCACTGACTTGGTATACATGCAGCTCGCCCCCAACCTGTTCAAGCCGCCACCGGGTGACTTGTGGCCTGTCATGCAAACACTCAAGTGCCACCTCCCCGCCTCTGACTTTCTTACACAGTTTAGAAAACAGGTCTTTGTCTCTTCTGCATTTTACTGGGCCTGCGACCGTGGCAACATGAACCTCCTGATTGGAGGGGGAAAAAAAATATTTGATCTGCAAAAATGCCTTTGTTGGTTAGGAAATTTATGGATATTTACTTCATTGTGCTAGTCATCTCCCCTTTGTTTTGCTCCACTAGTAAATTTCTTTATCATTGTTTGTTTGAAAATAGATGAGAAAAATGAATGCCATGAACTTAGGGTCTAATGGAGGGGCAGACAGCACCTAAGGACTTGAATTAGTTAATGCCTGACTAACAAGACCACCTTGCCTGAAGGTGACTGCATTTCTGACCTGGTGTACTTGTGTCTGCATGTGTTTCTGTCATTCTGTCTTGTTCATTCCCCTCAAACATGTTTGAAATCTCTTAACAGACCTAGGTGTGTCTATTCACCTTTGGGTTATCTTACCTATTTGCCAAAAGAATTGTTTCAGGGAAAATGCAAGTTAGACTTCATGACGGTTGCGGAGGAGGGTCCTGATATGTTTCATATCCCAAAATCACATCAGCAGTTCTGATTGGTAAATTTCCATCCTTTGTCTTCTATGTTTTGACTAATCTTCAATTATGTTAATAGATTTTGAAGCCGATTAAACCTCACATCAGTAGGTCTCATATTCAGGTAGCTTGTGGTTGATGAGCCCAGGCTTCATTATAGCTGTGTTATGATGGTGGCAGTCGTATTTTTATTAATTGTTCTGTGTACATATGTCTTCCACTGTTGAATGGAAAGACACAGGGAATCTTTCCTACCTCGTGCTTTAACCATATACAATAACACACTCTAATCAGTTACTGCGGGAAAAAAAAATTCACTTGCCCACTTTGCTCATTTTTTATTCCAGTATATTGGCAAATATGTCAAGACATCTTTTTTTCTCAGATTATACTTTATACTTTTACACTTCAGAGTTTATTTATTTTCTTTATTTTTATTTTTAGCTTGTCACTGTCTTGTCCTTGCACGTCTTGCTGCTGCAAAACAATTTCCCAACCATGAGACCATTAAAGTACATCTCATCTCATCTCATCTACATATTTTAGCTGCCAAATGAACTCAATAATTTTAATAATTTTAACTATAAGGATCTATACGATAACATTTTATGATAAATCAACAAGTTTCCTGTTTGAGAGTTAGTTCTTGTTTAATGTGGTTAAGTATGTAGTGTAAAACAGGCAACACATGCATCCTTATTTCTACTAGATCTGCTATAAATATGCATTTCCCCTCCAGAGGCAAGTCTCTGCAATCCCTGGGGTAAAAGAGTGGCATCACAATATCGAAAAAGGTAGTGTCAGCTCAGGTGCTCTAGCTAACATGAACGCTCTTGCCCTGCAGTTCAGTTGTACCCACCCCAGACCTTGGCTTTTTCTTTCAACAATTGCCTCTCTGGCTTGTATTTAAAATACTAGATGCATAAAAGTTTTGCACCACAGTCCAGGCCAGCTTTCCTCTTTATGAGCATCACTCTCCATCTTCATCTGATACCTAATTTAGCAAGGGCGATGAGTGCTGCAAATGGCTCCCACTAGACTGGATAAGGGCTTACCCCTGTGGCCAGCGACCAAACACTGGATCAGGGAAATGCTCCAGTTTTACCCCCCTCCCTGCCCAAATAACATAATGGCCTACAAACTGCTGCTGTTCGGTGCAGAGTGGCCTGCTTGTGGTTTACAATCTGCCCTAAATGAACTGACTGGAAGCATAAAAGAGCAAGCAGATTAGACGTCGAATGGCATGATGAAGGCAGAGACATTCCTGGGTTTACAGATGAAACACAATCCATCGCTCAGAAATAAAAGCACTGTTACAGTCTGAGAGCTCTTTATCTCATGCCAGCGTGCTGCCTTTGATTCACAAATGCAGGATTAGCTCATCTACCAAGAACATATGGCCCTTATTAGCACAGCATTTCAAATGAATAAATCTACCCAACAGCAAAGCCATACAAAGGTCCTGGACATGCCTTCGCAGCTCTGTCTGATCGTCTCTCTTATCTTAGATTCTGTTACTCAGAGCTGAAATCTTTTGCCAAGGTTCTAAATAATGTTTAGTCAGGTATTCTAGCTTTGAAGTGGCTAAGGGTTTTTTTGTACTGCCTCAGGCATTGCTAGGTATAGGTAGGAGGGGTGCTGGCCCTGAGGCGAACCTTCGAAGCCAGCAAGGCCAGCATTCCCTGGGCGCTTGGTGCATTCTCTGTCTAGATCAGACACTGCATCAGGTTTCCAGACCAATGCCAAGGTGCACCAGATCAAACCAGACTGGCTGGAATGTGAAGGTAATGAGCAAAGTTTGAGACATCAGCCTCTCAAGTGCCTTGTCTAATGCGGCATTCCTTCTTTAATCAGACATTTTGATTTCACATGACTGTCAGCAGTGTTGAGGTTTTCTAGAAACTATAGATAATTATTTTCCGACCATGCCCGCTTTCAAAGCCATTTATATTCAAATTAAATCGGGCTGTAGCTGTTCGTTGTCCTCAGTTGTTGTTGTTTTTTTCTCTTTTCTTTGTCCCATTTTGAACGGAGTACAAATGCCTCATTCTTCTGTTGAGACACACTTTCTTGTATCACAGCTGTTCAGGGTCCAGGAATAATGCCCATCAATACATCAGACAGATGCCAACATGAAATTAAATTGTAGCCTTGTAGGATTACTGGCTCTCAGCTCTGTTCTCCAGGCTTTTGCTGTGCATGATCGTTCTTTTAAAATCTCAAGGTGGTCTGTAAACTTAACTTTTATTAATTTTGCTCATCCAGCCACAAAGAAGGTGAATGGGGTGAAGCTGACATATTGAGTTTAAATCCGATTTAAAAAAAAAACATGAAATTCTTTTGAAGGTTGGAAAATGGACCTTGTTGAGTACAAACCGGAACGACATCCTTCTTCTTTCTTTCTTTCATTTTCCATCGAACATCCCCAACCTTACCTGGCATTTCCAGTTAGTTTTGTCCGAACATATTATAGATAGAGTACATACCATAGAACATATGGAAGTATAGAAAGTACTTAAGGTTTGAGAAGATGGACAACTACTGAAATTATTTTCAATTCACGGTAGGCCTCGAGGTGAATTTTGTTACTTTTCAGCTGACAAATTGCAAGGACGGCGTATTCATACATAATTAATGTACTTCCTAATGACCTTTGAATATTTGCAAAGTTAATTTCCTTGAGTCCACATTTTAGAGTGTCACAACTCTGGGTGTCTGGAACCCAGCTGCACCGACACTCCTTCAAATGAAGGAAGCAGCTATTCTCACACCATGATAACATTAGTGTGAATGCTGTTCCAGGCCTGTCTGGTGTCTGTGAATGTGTACTCTGCCAGCAGAAAAGCTTATGTCATTTACATTCGAGTGAAGTTTGCAGAACAATGTTGGCTGGCTGGGTAGGTGGGTTGCGGCACGACCGGGTGTTTGTTGCATTCCCTCATACAGCATCAGAATGCATCTCATATTTGCATAAGAATAGCGGATGGGGCATTGCATAATCCCCATTCCCCCCTTTTCTTACTCTGGAACTTACTCATTAAAAGTATCAAAACTTATAAATAGAAACCTGACTGCTGAGTGAATGCTTAAAATGGCTTTAGAGAAAAACACTTCTATCTTTAGATTTCCATTTCTGTTTTGCTCCTTTCAGTTCTTCCTCTCTGCACTGCAAACATTTTCTTCCTTTCCACAAAAACTTTCCTACCGGCTTTTGGCTCGCTCCTCACTCATAATCCAGCCTTTAGCCAGACTGAGCCATTCGTTAAGTTAAAGGATGGATTATTCTTGGATTTCATAGTAATACAAAACTATGATATTGTTTCAATTTGGCTGCAACAGAATAAACTTTAGTCAACGCGTTAATGCCTGAAGATGCGAAACGAGGTGTCGAAACTGTGTACGGGAGCTGTTTGTTTGTTTGTCTTTAGTCTGTGCATCAGTGCCCTGTAATGAAAAACAGAACAGAGTCACAAGGCTCTCTCATGAATAACACCTTCCCCCAGCTCAGGTCGTGTGTTGTTAGAAAGGGTTGGCTGACATGCATGATGTCAGTCTGAACAAGTTGCCGCTTGGAGAGTGTTGTTTCATCCTCCAGGTGCTGACGGAGGGATTTCCACCATTGGCAGGGGCGGCTTGCCTAATTTTCCTCTCCTTTCCCCTAACTTCTGTTTTTCACTGAGTTTATGGTGGTGTCGTTAATCCCGTTTGTAAGACCCCAGCTCAAGGTACTCTTTAACTTGGGCAGAAGGTTTACACTCTGTTCACAATGAGGAGCTGCTGACTTCAGCTGACGCTCATCATTGACACAAATTCAGAAGGCGACCTCATGTTTTGATAACCCCGTCTGAATGTTATTCCGCGAGCATATAGAATTCTGCACATTGTTCCTGCCTTCTCATGAACATCTGTGTGAGTACAAGAAGAAGAAACCAAAGGCCTAACTACTGAAGTTTGCCAAATGGAGCATCAGGATTGTGCCTGGGTTTATTTATGGCCTCCCACAGGTTGTGAGATTTAAACAGCATTGCTACGAAACCGCCATACACTGAAGTTGACTATACAATGAAAACCACTGCTGAAGTCAAGCCTTTGTGTTTCATTGATCAAGTCAATTAACCATCTCCAGATCAACTAAACTGTAAAGCAGCCAAATATAAATCAAGACAATGATCATTATAATATTTCTGAAAAAAACAAAACAAAACAAAGGAGACGTTATCATCGACATAAAGATTTTCAATAGACTCATCACATAGATCAGGACCTCATTTCATGCTGCATTGCCACTGGGTTTAAGGTGGTACACAGAATGTGAAATAAACTTTCTCAACTTCAGACTTTTATTCCTGTTACCCTTTGTTTGCCTTTAAAACAAGCACTCTGAGTGGCTGTCATACTGCCATTGTGTCACGACCATTGTATCAGAGTCACAACCCAAGAATTTGCCTTGTTATCTTTCACCCTGGACATACTAAAATCACAGATAACCCCAAAGTGTGTTACTTGTCTTTATTTGGAGCTTCAGCTTCATGTGACTTCCCCCAAAATAATTTATCATACTGTCAGTCCGAGAGGTTGGACAATTTGACATATACGTTGTAATAAATGGCCATTGCATATCTTTGGAAAAATATCTATCACAGTAGAACACATTATAAATGGGTGAAAAAATGGCCCAATCTTACTGGAGCCTCAAGATCACTCAGGAATATTTTTTTGCAAATGTGTCAAGTCATTTGCTTTTTAAGCAAAAGGGGTTTCTAAATGCTTGAACAGGCTTGTTTTCCCCCTGTTATTCACATGCCCCCCGCCCCCCGCCAAAATCCCATCATATGCATCGACATATCACACAGCAGTGTGATATGATATGTCAATGTCCCCCTGGAATCTACCTGTGTATGGACTGGAGCTATTTCACAGTGCAATGGGCATTAACAAGCAGTGACAGCAGGTCAAATGGAATGGAAATTGTTGGCTTTATTCTACTGTGCATGCATTGTATTACAATACAATCAGATTTACACAAAATAAAGAGGAAGAAAAGAAGAAATCCCTTCATTTAGACCGTCAGTTCTATACACAGCGAAATTGTACCACTGCATTTAACCCATCGTGGATGAACATTCAGAAGGGAGCATCGCTCAGCAGCGCCGAGAATCAGCGCGGGAGCCGTCACCTTGAGTTTGAAATATTGAGATATAGTTTGTTTTATAAATCACCCAGTCCAAAAGGCTTGCTGTTATTCCTAGTGAACTCTGTTATCCTAACAGGTTGTCTGATTGCTGTGGTTTTAAAACAACAGATGATTGGGGCCCTGAATAAAACTTTGGTTTCACTGTATTTTGCTACTTGCGACCTATTCAGATGCAGTTGTGTGGAAACAAAGCTTCCCATTCTTTGGGGCTAAGAGATGCAAGTCCGTTGAAAATACACGCAGGGAAAATATTTAAAGTTGTTCAGCAACAATAGTTGTCCGGTAGCAACAAAATTTTTATGGGTGTGTGAAAACAAAAAAAAACCTTGCTGACAGAGAGGAAATGCTTCACGCTACCTCCCCATTTTTGACGCGAGCAAACACATTCCAGTCATTTGCGATCAACCAAGCCTGACCATTATGGTTCATTCTGGAACCTCGCTGGTCCATCATGCCCAGCCAGAGGCAGTCTTGCCACCATGCTTAATTTAGCATGGAGACAGAGCCCCCAGATCCAACAGTCTCACCCATCCATACTATCACCTGCTAAGTGACACCCTGCACCCTTACCCCCAACAGCAACCATGCAGGTGTTAACACATCTTGCGGCCTAATGAATCCTTTCCTGTGGCTGGAAGACCTCCAGCAGTGTCAGAGGCTTTACAATGCAATCACAGGGCAATAACCAGCCTGAAGCACAGGCCTCAATGAGCGGCCATAAAACTCGCGACAGGTTAGTCCTGACTTTGGACTCCGAAAGATGTGTATTACAGGAAAGAAAAAGAAAAACTCAAGAGAACGAGCCCGTGGTTTGGATCCAGGCAAGAAACCCTTGGCATACACAGACTGGATCTTCAGAAGGAAAACAGAGCTAAATTTAAATTTCATGTTTGTGAGAAGTGGAAATATAACAAACCTCGGACAGAGTGTTCTTAGTAAATCCCAGACTGGTGCTGTTGTGATGTTGATTTTTGCCCACAAATTGTGAGCATATTTGGTGATGTTTTCTCCACCTTCCAGGCATTTTAAATGTTCCAACTAACATCCTGTGTGTTAACTGTTTCCACAGAAGCGAAAGCGCAGGGACAAGGATGACAGTGATGCGTTCAGCCTGTGCAGCTTCGACTGCAAGGTAAATCACATAATAACTCACCCTCGATGTTGATCAGATTTCCTCTTCCCGCTCAGTTGATTACCTTCAATGAACTCAGGAAAAAAAGGAAATACAAATGTAAATGTATGACATTGCATGAGGACATTTTAACATATGATTTTATTGGTCTATTTTCTTTGAAATCACTGATTTACATACAAATTCTTTCACATTTAATACAAAAAAGCACATTTTCTGATTATTCATATTTATTTTTTTTGTGTTTTTTTTTGGGGGGGGGGTATTTTTTATATCACATATGCTTTCCAGGTTAGTGTTTGATTGAATTTTTCAGCTATCTATTGCGAGTTCAGCAGAAATATTAGTGAATCGTTTTTTCCTACATCTTGAATCATCACCAAAGTTAACACATAATTAACTAGGAATCCTCAAAGAGTTACCTATCCTTCTATTATTGTCCAATCTGCAACTGAGTCTCTCACATCTGATACATGACTTTTTTCTCTTCTTTTTAATTGAATTACTTTTCCAGCTCCCTTAATTCTCTACGTTTTTTTAGCTAGCCGTTGTGTCTCAACATTAAGGCGCATCATTTTGGCTTGAAAGTGCCTGTCCGTCTTGTTAAATCTTCAGCTCTCCCAGCTCTGTAGCTCTCCCAGAAGCTGACCTCTCCTTCACCTAGATGCTAGCCGGTAAATCCAAAAAAAGGCATGTTTTTATTTTTTCATAAGCAGCAAATAACGTCTCTGAGCTGTCCGGTCCACACTGTTACCGAGATAAAGCCACACACTTAAGTGTGAGCAGCAGCTGTTGTTTTCAAATGTGAAGTGCCCGGTGTTGTTTAGGAACTTCATTTGAACCTTAGAACATTCAGCTCTTTTTTAATTTTGTCTCGTGGTAGATAAAAGGTAGTGTTTCCTTGTTGATTATTTTCACATCCATGAAATATTTCTGTGAGCAATTTAGTAATGAATTCCCTTAAGTAGAGCGATAACCTTGTACCACCTCTGATGAGGTGTGTACCACCTCATCAGAGCTGCTGCTTTAAGTAAATATAATGGACAACTGCACTATCATTGCCTTGGAACCTTCAGCTATTTTTCTGCAAAGACTTTGACAAATCTAGAAGTTTGTGCATTAATTCTGTCCTTGCTTATTGTACTTATTTGATACTTTTGATAGTTAGAGATTGCAAAAATCGGCCAACTGAGAAGTCAGCCTTTTTTCTCTAAGCTTATCTTTGACTGACATAAATAAAAGCCCCTGTGTCTTTTGTTTTTCTTCATCTTGTTTCAAGCTTGTTGAGGTTTGCTGTGGGCCCTGCCAAAGCAGGTTTCGTCATTTGGAGACTTAACAGGCAAATCAGTATGTGGGTGTGAAATGGACACACCTGTAGGCACAAAGATCTTTATTGTTCACCTTGAGAAGCTTGAGCAAGGCAGCCTTCCCCTCAACCA
The DNA here is from genome assembly GCA_901007705.1 of Fistularia tabacaria. Classification (NCBI taxonomy): domain Eukaryota; kingdom Metazoa; phylum Chordata; class Actinopteri; order Syngnathiformes; family Fistulariidae; genus Fistularia; species Fistularia tabacaria. Next base: position 121,985 of record CAAKHD010013575.1, on the reverse strand, counting down.
ACCAACGCCTGCTGATCCTCAGTGTAGGAGGTTTGTTTTCTAGTAACTAGTCATATCAGTAGCTCTAGCTCGAGCAATGGCAAGAGACACTGAGACCTGAAATCCTCTTGCTTTTCAGTGTGATCTGATACCAACCCACACTCCACAATCGGGGGTTGTAGAAATCCCACTCTCACCGTGTGTTGTGCCTAAACATGGAAGAGTGTATTAAAAGAACACTAATTTTAAAAACATAACATGCTTATTCCCAAGTGTAGGCAAAATAAAACACGAAGATGTTCACTGGGAAAAAGATAATATATTTAGAATTAACTAAGGTCAGCATTATGTTATGTTTATACTCGTTTACGGGTCTGTAGGTGAAAAAATCCTAATCTGAAAAGCTGACTGATCAAAATAAATGTAAAATAAAAATGAAATTGAATAATTTTTAAAGGGTGCTACTTTGCGGTTATGCTTTTTCCGATTATCACATTTATTCCCAATTTCCAACAGTCTAGGAGCACCACACTTTCTAAACTCACTCAATCCTTCGAAGTTTCAAAAGATACCCATAAATGACACACAAAGATGTTTTGTGGACTGACATTTGGGATAAAAAAATGCCCAAAAAATGTACAAAATCATGTCTTTGCTCACTTGAGGTGAATTTAGAAAAAAGGAAAGATATTGTAAATGCCTTTGCCAACGAAAGTCCAACATACTAATCACTGGTGCACTAATGCACAAGTATGTGCACAAAGAGAACACATTCATGACAGCCTATGACATGCATTGTCCATTCTGGTGTGTGTTTAGATTAATAAAACAGGGTAACAGGACAATAAAGATGCCCAATTAATTTTCAAGGAGTCTAGGAGGTCGATTCGAGCCTAGTATTCAAAGGATCTCTAGCTGCCATCATCGTATCACATGGACTCGACTTCACCTTCCACCACCCACCAAGTAAGAGTGTTGTCACAATAAGGGCTGTCCAAAATGACGCACGTCTACTGTTTAGATCCCCATCATTGTCCCAACAAATGAATCAACAAATGAATTCCTTGTAAAGCTATATTTTATACATATACATAACATTATATATATACACATACATTTATATATATTCCCTGGTTTAAACTGAAGCAGCTCAGGAAAACCTTGTGCACATGTACTGCATGTTTTAATGTAGTCTACCAATAATTCTTTGCACTGTTTATCTCTTGAATCTGTGCCACAGCTCCAGAACACAGCCATATCCGTCCGTTGCTCCAGGCTGTCACTGCAAGATACTTAGGGAAGTGTGATTTTTAGAGGAGTGTGTTTGTGTTACAGCTGAAGATGTATCCGCTTATCAGTAAGCTCCGGGGGTTTCTGTGCCTTGTAGGTTACCCCTCTGTGTTTAGTAGCAACCAAGCGTGGGTGTGAGCAGTGATGAATCAAAGCAGCAAAAAGCTCTGTTGAGTAATCAGGATGTGGGTCTGATTGGAAAAACTGGATTTTAGAGTTTGCACAGGTTGTTGCGTGATTAGATCATCATACCTCGCCCCTTTTCATCTTTATTTTCCTCTAACTACACAAACTTTGGAGGTATTTATAGATCCCAATTTCCCAGATTAATGGATTTGTTTTCAACAGAGAGCCGACAGGTATTTTAAGGAGTATAGTAAAGAGTCTTGTTTATATATTTGGAGTCTCAGCTCTGTAGTGGGACTTAAACCCTTTCAGTCTTTGCAAACAGAAACACCAACAGTAACCATATTGTTATGTCACACCTGGAAGAACTGTTAAGTTTGAGATTGTTCTCTTCCTTGTCTTCATTAAAAAGTAGGTCAGAGTTATTTTGGATGATTGAAATGTCATGACAGTTGTTGATGCAGTATCAGACTGGGCCCAAGTCAAAGTACAAGTATAAAACTAATCATATCTAAGGACAACTGGAAAGGAAAATCTTTTTATCACTCCAGAGGGATTCAAGAGTCTTTGTATGTAAATTTGGACCCCCCCCCCCCCCCCCCCCCCCCCCCCCCCCCCCCGCGCGCCGCACACACATTTTTTTTTTTTATCTCCCCCACAACCCCCCCCCCCCCC
>CAAKHD010013575.1:95043-119895 GCA_901007705.1 Fistularia tabacaria | reverse complement strand
TGCCATTCTTGCCTTCAGTCAATAGGGGGCAGCCATAGGTCCACTGCAGCCTCTTTTATTTAAGATGGCCCGGTGTAGCCCAGCAGGTTCATTGCCCAGAGCTGACTGTTCATTGCACCCCATCCACCATCTACACATGATCTGCAATTAGGTGGAGGATACATGCACAACCCTCAGGCCCTCAGTCTGGGGCTGGCACGGCACGGGTAAAGGAGCGGTGAAACTCCTCCTCTTGTGGCATTACTCATCTCACTCTGCCACTGAGACATGCTTTTTCATGTGTGTTATGTGTGTTTTGAATTTTTCTCCAGCTTCTGCTCCATGTGACAGCAAGTGAGAAGGCAGAGCGGGCAAACCCTGGCCCTGGCTTGTTTAGATTTTATAGCTTCTGGGCCCAGACATAAAGCTGATTCAGCCCCAGGTTTCCCTACAGAGTGAGTAACATTGGGCCCTGTCCCCTAAAGGCACGCACAGAATACGCACACACACACACACTGTTTTTATTAGATCCACCCAGACTAGTCACTCAGCAGATGTTCATTCTGCTGCTGACATTTTTAAAAATACTTCTGTCTGGATCCTTTTTATTCTCACACTCAATCTTAGTCTGGTTGCAGGGTTCAAAATGACCCCCACGTGCCAACTTGGAAATGCACTGTGGATTTGGTGGGTTAATCAATTGTGATCCCCCTCTGGCTCCACTGGAATTATTTTTCAGAACAGGCTGATATCACTGGGTTTTTGCTGACACTAGACCTGACAAGACCATTTTGACCACTCAGTTGCCAGAACTACACGTCCTTAGAGACAAGGCAACAAAGTCTGCATTCAGGAGGAATTATGAATCATTATGATCAAGAGACATTTTTTGTGGCTTCTTTACACTTCAATGGCCATATTCCAAACCATCATCTTGATATTACAGGAAGTGGTTTCTTGGGTGGTTTTTCATAATTTCCACAATCAGTTGACTGGCCAAGCAGTTAATTTTGGAGCCCATCTCCAGACACAAGGGTTCCAGACACATCTTCCTGTCGGGCCAAACCTTCCCGGCCTCAACATCACCAAACCAACCAGCGAGGTGTCAACTCTTACAACACGGACACACAAAGCAGCAGCATGAAGTACTTTTTCCAAATTCACACCTCCATGTTGACTCAGGAGGATGGAGTGCACACCGCAACACTATCATCCATTTGCTGTTAAACACACATGTATTCTGAAAGCTTGCCATGTTGCACCTCCCCTCAGTTACTCCAGCAGACTAACACCCACACACTTGTTGCCCATTTAGGCTCCAGTTGTAGCAGGCTATAGTGTGGTTTCAGGTGTGGTTGTCACTCAGCTTGCTGCGTGTATGTGCGCGTGTTTGGGCGGGCTGTGCCTCAACTGAAACTGGTTAAAACTCCTCCGTTTGTTTTGTTTTTTTATTATTATTATTCCATTAGCAAAAAATCACCACCCGGGTGGAACTGTCTCCCAGATCTCCCAACCCCACCAGGTATTCAAAAGTATAGGTTTAAGTTCAAACATCTGGATGAATGTGGCGCTACCCCCCACCCCCACCTGCCCAATCCCTTCCCCTATTGATATTATAATGAGGAACTCCCCCAGTTCAACTAAAGAAGCTGATAACGGCTCTGTTAAGAGAAGGGTCATGGGAGAGGGAGGCTGTTTTGATGAATTAACATGTCACATGATGACGCCATTAAGTGCTGCATTAAACAATACTCACTGTTGAGACTGACACATTTAGTCTGTAGTATCTGAAACCCGTGCTGGAAGGTGATTGTTAGAGTTGAAACTGTCATTGTACTTTTCTTTTGTCACACTCATCAGTTATTCAACTATTGATTTGGCCACAGTTTCAGTTGGACTCTTTGGCAATTTAAATTCAGGAACTAAAGCTTTAGAATATTGTTAGGTGGTGAATTATTATATCATTGTGTATTTTCTGTGCAATCTAATTCACACTGAAGGTTTCTTGAAATATGTGTAACAGGAGTCTGAGTTTGGGTTACAAGCCCAATCTCATATCTGAAAAATTCACCAATTATCACTGGTTGACATAATTTTACCTGTTGTAATGAAACATCTCTTTTCCCCAAAATTTCTATGTTGGACTATGTTGTAAAAGAGCGAAGTATCTTGTGTCAACTGTATTTGACATTTTTACTGAATATTTTTTTGAGCTTAATTTGTGATCTAGTACATACCAAATAATATAATATGTAATTGTTACTCCAAAAAAAAGAAATTATGGTCAGGCAAGACTGAACCCAGCTCCAGAGAGAAAGCTGACAGAGTTCAATTTTCTTTCCATGTGTCTGCCCTCATCTCAATTGTTTGTATAGCCTTGGTTTTAGCAGTAAACCTTAGACTCGTTCTTAAGTTTCTCACTACTGTTTTTACAATGTACTGATGCCTAAACAGTGCCGTGAAGCAGGGCCGTCATTTCCAAGTAAACCTTGTCCCGCCTTGTCTGCAGCGAGAGCTGGAGGGGGGTTCTCACTCCTCCCTTAGTCGCTCTACGGTATATAAGCCTTCCTCCAGCAGCAGCCAGCCTCAGAACAAAGTTTAGACTGCCTGTGTGACAGCAGCTTTAAAGTAAGCTGTGTCAGAAAGAAGAAAGTAAGGAAAGCACGCATTTTTGATTATTTTACCTTCCCAAGACTCTTGATTTTTATAAACTTTTCATTTCTCTGATATGGATTACCTGGATATTTAATCGTGAGGACTAAAAAAAAAAAAGGATACTGTGTTTTTGCTGAAAGCTATGGTGGCTTACGATGAACTGGGTAGCCTGGTGCCGATCAAACGGACTCTGCAGGTCATAGACCACCAGAACCAAGCGAGCAAGGAATCCGAGGTGAGATGTTTTTGGATGACACGACTGCTTTTGTTAAGTTATTCTCTGTGAATGTTTGACCGAGATGCCAGCATAGCTGTGTCATGTGTGTGATAGCAGGCTACCTATCCCTTCCGCTATCTCACTATGAGTGTTCGTGTTCTTATTTGTCTTGCTTCATGCCCGTGGGACTTTGACCTCTGTGGCTCAGCACCTGGAGTTTGAAAAGTTAATAATTGTGTAATGCCCTACTCATGTAGTATCAGCGAGTGAGCCGGTGCCTGTCAGTGTTGTATATCCCTCCCCGTCTGCTTCTCAACATTCATCTCAGCAGGCAGCTCAGCCTTGATGGGATCCTGAGGGATGAGTATCTGTTTCTACAATGAGCGCCTTAAACAATAAATTAGTGGGGGGCGCTCAGCAAACCTGCATCCCGTCAGTTCTTCCTCCACCGCAAATGCTCCGCTTTTTGACCCTTGACTTTTGAGGCTGAAGAGGTTAAACGAGATTAGTGACCCGAGAGCATTCCTCTATCTGCAACACATTTTAGTGGGACGGGTGTCAAAAGCCAGGTGGGTTTCTCGTAACATAATAGTCACCGCTTCCCCCTTTTGCCGCTCAACACCCTAGATCCCTCTCAGAAGAAATGACCAGAATATGTGGTTTCGTTTTTAGTAAACCACCCAGCAAAAACCCTTGAGTTTTTTTTCTCTGTGTTTTCCAACCAAACTCAGCTCTTTAATTCTCGGTCCGATTGTTGTGTCTTCAGCTCCTACCAAATCAAGCTTTGTTGTCAACGCAGGGAGAAACATCTGTAGTTCAGCTCCATGAAAAACTCAAGGTGTCATCAAAGCAAAAGTGCAGGAACAGAGCTCCCCCTTAAAAGCCCCGAAATTTCAAGTCGTAAAACAGCTGCGGGAGCACCTTGGCTTGTGTATTAGAGGTGTGAGGACTTAATCTAGTGGCTTATGTTTCTTTTTCTCCAAATCAATTAGTCTAGTCAGACTTGTGTGCTTGACCTGCACAATCCAGTAGTTCCAGGGTCAAATTGCCAGGAACAGAACTTTGTCTGTATTGTCTGACTTTACAGCTGATACACAAAGAGTAGCCTTTTGCCATTGTTTAGCGTGCCCTCATTGGACAGGAAGGGCACGCTTGTCCAATATTGACTTTAGAAACCTCCCGCTCCCCTCAACCTTTACTTTGTTTCCATTGTGTGCAGATAATAACAGCTCACAGGTTGAAATCCCCCAAAGTCCAGTAGTCTCGGGCTAGTATCTAAACCACAGTCTGGGTAGCGAACATGTGGCGCCTCTTTGCTGGCCATGCCACTAGAGGGCTTGCCACGGCCGTCTGGCTGTTCTGGTCAAACATCTGAGACCCAGACCGCGGCGGACATGACTCGGCCACAACGACCGCACCAGACAAGGAGGGGGGATCTGTTTCGCAGCTGTGTGTGCAGGACCTGCCGTCTGAAAAGGCTGCTCTGTTTTCCAGATTTGCTGAGCCTAGGCAGAATCCCCTTGAGCCTGAGTCAGGAGAAAGTGCAAGCGGAGAGATGCTCCGTTTCAGACAGCAGCCATGCATCAGTGCAAGTTTATTAAAAAGCTAGACGCTCTGCGTGGAATGAGAAAATTAAAGCAGCCAACATCTTAGAGGCAGTTGAAGTCATTACCTTGGATCTGCAGGACTTTGATGGTTGCTGTTTGTTGTTGTTGTTGGCATGAAGCCAAGCTCTCCTTTCTCCCAGCCTGCGGGGAACGGGGGAGGGGAGAAGGGGGAAAGGGGGGCTGGGTGTACCTGGCCCAGGTGTGGTGCTGCTCTCACGCGAGGCCTGCGAAAGAGCTTGTGTTGACTTGCAGCGATAAACACAGCAACCCCCTCTTAGCAAGTGAGGCTCCACTGTGTAAACACAAGAGAGAGTCACCGTGTGTTTACAAGTTACAGTAAAAGCATGTTGGACTGAGCAGCCCCGGCGCTCTGTCCCAAGCTGAGCACCGGGGGCTTATCCGCATGGGACAGGAAGCATGAATCTCACACTGTCTAAGTGATGGGACACTCTCCAGTCCCTGTTGTCAGGTCAGATAGTGCGAGAGCATGGACAGGGAGGGGCCTCCAACAGCTGAGAGTGGGGTCCCATGCCTTCTTGGCATTCCTCCAGGCCCCTTCCCCTTCACACCGGCAGTCAAAGAGGGTCTTTGTGCTCAGTGAGCTGGCTCAACGCTCTTCACATGATGAAGCCAACAGCTGCTGGAGCTGACCGCTCCTCCTCGCTCCCGTCAGGCCTCTTCAGTATTCCCCTCTGTCCTCTGCCCCGCCGGTCAGTCCGGTAGCCTGGGGTTGGTCTCCAGCTACTTCAGGCTCCCAGCCCCAAAGCTAGGAGTGCAGTGACTGAAGAGGAATTATTTCTTGTTGTGTTGTAGCACAAGGAAATCCAGATTGTCAAAGTTGTGTTTCTGACTTTTTATTTTCAAAGTGAGTTAACAGAATTCCCCCGAGTGACCTCCCTATTTTGTTTCTCCTCTCCCTTAATAGGAACCCAGCAACAAGCGTGTCCGGTCTCTCGGCAGGGTGACGTCGCTAGCCAACCTCATCTCTCCGGTGAAGAATGGGGCCGTCCGGCGCTTCGGCCAAACCATCCAGGTGAGACCCCGCTCAGTGACAGAGGGTCTCTTGTTGAATGAGCAACCCAGATTTTCACTGAACTAGAGATCGCAACATATCTCCCATCATGGATGTCCTGTTTTGCATCCGCAGGCCTCCTTCCGGAGTGAAGGCAAGACGCCGGGCGTGCCCCAAAAACCTTGCAGCAAGGCGGCGGCCCCCACACCGCCTAAAAGGAGAAACAGTACACTGTGGTCAGAGACGCTAGATGTACACCAGAAGGGCACCCTGTCTACCAAAGAAATCAAGCGGCAGGAGGTGAGAAGAAGCACTGACGCATGGAAGTACAGAAAAGTGCAGACATGGGGAGAAAAATGAGAGTGCTCGTGTTCAGAAATCCAGACGGCAGACCTTCCAGACTCGTTCCACATGTCTGTGAAGAATTTGTGTCCAACAGTCTGAATTGGAATAGGAGCCATTCAGGGCTCCACTCCCAGGCTGTGTCAGCTCACATGCACCTGACAAGCCGACAGGCCTCTGCTCCCCTGCCCTGCATCTGCACTTATGTTAGACATGTTAGCCAACTGTCAAAGGCTATAAAGCTTGTAGTGTTCACCACGCAGACAGTTAGCAGAGCAAGACGACAGCCTAGGAACATCTCAGTGTTGACAGTCGATTGGCACCAGTGAAGCTCTGCGGAGTAATAATGCAATCACTCACTTATTCATCTGTTTTGCTCAAAAAGTGTCTCTCTGTACCACCTCCCTTCCCTAGGCCATATTCGAGCTGTCTCGTGGAGAACAAGACCTGATCGAGGACCTCCAGCTTGCACGCAAGGTTAGTATTTAAAGCCAAAAAATTAAATTATAGCCTCTCTGGCTTTTAAAAACACTGCAGGGTCTATAAAAAGAAAAGAAAAGATTCTTCTTAGACATCTAAAGCTCCTAACTAAGCTATTCTTAGAATCCTCCCCTCTTGGGACTCTGGGATGTTGTTATTTGACTTTGGCCCCTCTACACCCACAGGCCTACCATGACCCTATGCTAAAGCTCTCCATCATGTCTGAGGAGGAGCTGTCTCACATCTTCGGCAACCTGGATGCCTACATCCCTCTGCACGAGGACCTGCTAGCCCAGCTGTCCAAAGCCACAGCAGCAGATGGGACCGTCGGGCAGATCGGCCAGATTTTTGTCAGCTGGGTAAGTGGAAATGCCAAAACCTTTTTTTTTTTTTTTTTTTTTCACGTTCTGTTGAAACCTACCCCAAAAAAAATGAAGTCAGAAATACTGATGGTGTGCTTCTCCCCCCCTGCAGCTCCCCAGGCTGAATGCCTACAAGGAATACTGCAGCAACCAGCTGGCTGCCAAGGCTCTGCTTGACCAGAAGAAGCAGGACCGGCGGGTGCAGGACTTCTTGCAACGCTGCCTGGAGTCTCCTTTCAGCCGGAAGCTGGACCTCTGGAGCTTCCTGGACATCCCACGGTCCCGCTTGGTCAAGTATCCACTCCTGTTGAAAGAGATACTGAGACACACGCCGGCTGAACACCCGGACACCGCCAGCCTGGAAGAAGCTGTAAGGACACACTCAGGAAGCGGCTTTATCTTCTGATTAACTATCATGACCCTGCTAACTAACTAATGAGGTTCCCTGTTTGCACAGATAACCATCATCCAGGGGGTCCTGTCAGACATCAACATGAAGAAGGGAGAGTCTGAGTGCCAGTACTACATAGACAAGCTGGAGTACCTGGACGACAGGCAGAAGGACCCTCGCATCGAGCAGTGCAAGAGCCTGGTGTGTCACGGGGAGCTTCGCAACAAGAGCGGCACGGTGAGAAACTCAGCAGCCCACCGCCCGCCCCCCACCCACAGCCTCCCACCATCGATTTAACAACCTGAGTCTAATGCTGTTCAACCTGTCTCCTCTCAGAAGCTGCACGTGTTCCTGTTCACCGAGGTGCTGGTCCTGACTCGCTCCGTCACCCGAAACGAGCGCCAGTGTTTCCAGGTCTACCGGCAGCCCATCCCCGTGCACGACCTGATCCTGGATGACCTCCAAGATGGAGACGTCAGAATGGGCGGCTCCTTCAGGGGTGCCTTCAGCAACGCCGATAAAGGTAATGGTCTTCCCCGCTGGCAGGATTCAGCAGCTTCCAGCAGGGTTTTGTTTTGTAGCAAATTTGATCTAATTCTGTTTTTTCTGTTTGCGTTGCAGCCAAGAACATCTTCCGTGTCCGTTCCCAAGATCCAGGTCAAGCGCAGTCCCACACGCTGCAGGTCAACGACGTCTTCCACAAGCAGCAGTGGCTCAACTGCCTCCGCACCGCTATCTCCGTCCACAGGCCGCACAGCGAGCCGACCGCGCCCAGCCCGTCGGCCACTGACGCCCGCTCCAAACGCCGCCCTTCATCCGTCTCTGCCATCGTCCACATGGAGGAGACGGACGAGAACTGCCCGCGGCCTACGTCGCAGTCTGCCCCCGCCTCACCGTGCAGCGACGCCAGCTCCAGCCCCGCCTCAGCGTCCCCCTGTTCCCTGTCCTCGACATCGTCCACGTCGTCACTCTCCTCTTCCACAACGCAAAAGAGCAAGAAGGACAAAAAGTCTCTGTGTTCTTTAGGGAAGAGGAAAGAGACGATGGTTTGAAGGAGAACACAGACTCTTGCTCAGACTTCCTTTTGTACAGAAGACGGCACAGAAAAGTGTGGGACTTGTATTTATGCGTGTCTGTGTGTGTGCGTATCATTACAACAGTGTTCTGTGTTACTGTCCCGTTCGGCAGCTGTTTACCTCACCCCTCCAGTAAAGTGCATCCCCCCAGGTGCAGTATTCTGAACGACTTGCGCCCCTCCCACGAGAGAAGCGGGCATCAAAAAAACACACATGGGCAGCGAACATGTGCATCTGGTGTGTATCGATGTTTTGAAGATGGGAGGTGGTGCATCCAATCCTGTTTACCATTGATTTGATATTTAAGCATTATTCTAGACATTTTAAGGGAGGGGAGGTAATGAAAGTTTTACATTTTTATATTCTAAATCTTATTGTATGTTTTTTTAATGTATAATAATAGAGCACTGTTTTAGCTTTTCGGTGGAATTACACAAAAATCGGCGCATGAATCCAGGAGAAAGCAAAGACAACTCCCCCCCACACAAACACACACACACACACAAAAAAGAAATTGAGATGTACTACACAAAGTCACAAACTCTTTTGTGTAAAGTGATCCAATGCACCAAATATGTCTTATTTTTTTATACATTCCTTCAAAGCTGACAGTTAGGAGCTGGCCACTACCTTGTGTTTTTACATTCAGAGGCATTCATTTGAATCAAATCGCAGCAGAGATCTCAGATCTTCACGCTGGAGAGATCAGATGTCTAAACAGAAGAATCGAGGGAGTTTTAGATTTTGAAACCAAATTTTGATCTGAGCCATTGGGGTTTCATTGTCACCTTGAAACCTCACTTTGGGTGTAGCATCTTGCATGGAGCTAATGTTTGAAGCAGAGGGAGGTTTTTGCAAAAACCTGCGAAGGACTGTGGAATGTTGTTTAGAGGTCGAAGAGAAAAAGGAGAGATGGAGCTGAAGAAGACTGTCAATGAAGAAGATGTTTGACTGCCAACTTTCTGTTTAAGTTGTGAAAGGTTGTTCTCAGGTGGTTCAAACCGAGAATGAGTTAAAGATGGAGAAAGTATGTCAGGGAAGGAAAAGAAGAAGGAGGGTTTCTGTATGTAAATGTGAAAGGAGAAAGGAAAAGGCTTCTTGCCATGAAATGTATGTAATTAAAAGAGCATTAAAGACCTGTGTAAGATTTGCATCTGAACTTTTGGCTTCATGTTTTTATTACTAATCTGCTCACCCTAACATTGAGAGCCATTTAAGGGTCCTTTCAGAACAAAATCAAATAATGTTTTCCATTTGGTGAATAATTCGACTCCAGCCAAATACCAGATAGGTCGAGCACTTAAGGTCTAGATGAGTAACTTTCTCTGGAGCTGTGGACTTCATCATGTTCTCCGTGAACTCCCATCAGAACATCAATGACATTTGGAATTTCACAGCATCGAAAAGCTGCTACACCTACTGTCATTGAACACCCTCACCTTCTGCATTCATGCTTTGGATGCACAATTTGTGAGTTACTTCTCACCAGGTGTATGTGTGATTTTGGTTTTGGGTCTAAACACACTATTTTAAGACCTTATTTGATGCCGACCGGGGGCCTCGGTGGAGTGAGAGCTTCTTTGTGAATGAGAGGGTGAATGGTCTCTATGTCTCTATGCCATGAATAAGCGAGTGAAAGGTTGTATATCTATATAATGTATGAATGAGAGAGTGAATGCTTGTATGTCTATGTGACATGTGAATGAGGGTGAACGGTTGTAGGTCTTAATAATATGTGAATGGCTGTATGTCTATTTTATTTCTGAATGAGAGAGTGAATACTTGTATGTCTATCTGACATGAATGATAGAGTGAATGGTTATGCCTCTATATAATGTGTGAATGGTTGTATGTCTATATATGGCCCTGTGATTGAGTGGTCCAGGTTGAACCCCAGCTCTCGCCAAATGACTGGACCCCGATTGCAGGATAAGCACTATCGATAATGAGTGAATAGGAAACTTATACCAAGGCCTTACATTGAATTACCTCAAACCAAACTCCAAAGATTAAAAATAATGGCTAGTCCTTATCCCCAAACATATGCACCTTCTGACATCTGGAAAATTCTAACTAAATAATTTTTTCTAAGACAGCCAAATAACCCAGTTTTTACACATTTGCAGCAGCGACCTCCTCAGTGTGCTCCATCCTCAGCTTCTTCTAAGTGTGTCAGTGATTCTTCATCCAGCTGTTTCATCTCACAAAACAGTTCCTCGAAGAAGCTTCGAAATGCACTCGCTTTCATGTTCTCATTCTATGCCATTTGACTCGCGTGACTCTCAGAGGGAGCCCACCGAGGCAAACAAAGGGCATACAACAGATTTATGACCCAGTGGCTCCGGTCCAAACAGTCACTTGTATGTCGCTGCCAAGAAAAATGTTTGCAAGCAAGGTACCAGGCTGGATATGCCGTTTTCAAACTGTGACATCCTTGGGCCCGGTTTTGGTTGTTGACGGAGTCTTGATTAGAGGAAACACCTCTCCCTGTCCCAACGGCACGTGTGTGTGTTTTGTGTGTGTGTGTGTGTGTGTGCGTTTGTGTGCGCACCAGCCGACACAGCAAGAGCCCTCATCGTTTTAACAAACCAGCTCTTCCAGTGATTGGAGAACAATTTGTGCCGGTCTGAAGCGGTGATGCTGCGAGGCACTGGGCTACATCGGCGCCCCAGAGCAAGGCTTTCCAGTTTCCAGCCTCCTTCAAGGTTCCCTTTGTATTTCATTAAGTAGGCCTCACGTCTGAGAGCATTCTCCCGACATTGGCTCATGCTCTCCACACGGTCGCGCATTTACTTTTAATGGGGGTCGAACAAAAAGCGGCGTTGTTGTCGGTTAACAGGCGGCCGCTGATGAAAGCCGAGAGGCGAACTGCTGGAGCGAGCCAGGTAAACGGACTGAAATACTATTATGGCCGTCCTCCAGAAGTCGTCAAACTCTCACAGTCTCATTTCAGCCCCGTTCTGACATCTGTGTTCTTTCTTTCAGCCCCGGTCTGAGGGGCTCCCCTTGGAAAAAGCCTGAAAGTAAGGGATTTATCTATTTGTTTTAGAGTCACAGAAGCTCCCTCATCAACCAGTCAGCATAAAAACAATGTGTTATTTAATCTAAAGTTATTTAAACCTGAAGGTGTAGTTTCTGTATTTCTGGAGATCTGTCATTCGAAGTTGTTTTGCAGTCTGAGTTCTCCATGATCCACAGTTTTCACAGTATCCTCTAATTGTACAGACCAAATTGCGAATCAGTGAAAGAATTGACAGTTTAATTAACGACCCTTGACCCTTTCACCCCTGACTAAATAACCCTTGAAATATTCAGTTTGTTGACATCCAGCAACATAAAGATCTGTTGCAACCTACTGGACTGGACGGATACCGTAACAAAAACTGTAATTGAATATGTTAATTACGAGAATATTTTTTCAAATACAGAATTCAAATACCTTCAAAAAGAAAATAAAGATACTCCACCGGGAGGGAAACACTTACATCCCTGACATCACAAGGCAGCATCGGCAGTCAAATAATTCCAATGAGTCACAAATAGTAACTGCTTCTTCATTTTTGCATGAAACCAAATTGAGTGAATCTTTGACCTGGGAAGTTATGGGAAGTTAAATGACAAAAGTTTAAGCGAGAGACCTTTGTCATTCTCCCCATAACCGATATCCTTGTTTGATAAAGTTATTAGGCCGATATTGATGGAGAGAGTGAAAAAGATTTCAGAAGAGCAGAATTGTACCTCAAACTTTGCAAGATTTTAACATTCCCTATTTATAGCTTTTGCATGGGATGCATGGCCAAGCAACGCCTGCACGACATGGACTGATTAATTTTATTTCTTTTCTTTATTTTACCACATCAAACCCGGAATCATGTCATTGCTCTCAAATTTCCCATCTGCGGTGAAATTGAGGCCCTGAGCATTTTTCATTCTTTGCATCAAAAATGAAGAGGCGAAGTGAAACTGGCGTAATCGCAAATGAAAATGACGTCTTTGTGAAATTAGTCTTTGGCATATCACACAGAGTCTTGGAAAGTGCTTGGATTCTTTGGTATTATGTTACACGGCAGCATCAGGCAAATATTTTTGGTCAAAGTGATTTACATCTTATCAACAAACTGCCTCAGCTCATCAGCTGAGGCTCTCGAAGACCACGAGAGGCTTTTTTTTTTCTCTAATTTTAGAGACTTATTCCATAAACCCATTCCATTCCATTCCGTCTAGACTCTGGGTATCAATTCTCTCAATAGAGATGGAGGAATCCCAACATGCATGGCGTGGGGGTGGGGGTGAATCATCTGATGCCCAAGCTTGTAGGTGAGCAACTATCTTATTCATGATCTCATGTTGGTGTAGTTTTGAGGAAAAGTCTCCTGGAAACAGACACCGCAGATACTTATTCTCCTGAATCTCGCCACGCCAGTTAAGGCCGTCTGGGACGGCAGTCTGGATCTCAAGTGGCTTGGCAAGATGTTGTTGAGTGCTCATTTTCTTCCTGTTAGCAAAAACACAAAGGGACTAAACCTTTGGGTTTTGCAGTAAAGTACCGTCATCTCTGTCGAGTTGAAAAGGAGAAAGACAAACAAGTTTTGCAAATGGAAATGTTGTTTGGGTACAAAACGAAAGTCCAGATTGTTCCAGTGAAGCCCACTGCCAACTCATTGTCAGAGTGGTTGGGTGGTGAGGCCCCACTTTCACGCTGTGGCGACGGCTCTTTGAGTAACTTATCGACATCCTCAATACAACAGCAATCCGTTTCACTTGAAATCCGACCGAAACCTTGAGGGAACATGAAGTTCTTTGTTCAAAACATACTTGACTATTTAATTGAAGAGCAAACATGTGAGACGCTTTTAGGAGTCATTAGTTGTTGTTTCTTTAATCCAAGGGGGTCACATGTTTGCACACAAGGTATATAAAGGTAATTTAAACCTTGGGTCTATTGTTCTGTCAGGGTGAAGATTTTTTGTGTTTACACCCCCTTAAATATTCAACTCAATCACTTCAACTAGCAACATGGGAGCTGCTAATAAACCTTTCACGATCTTCGAATGAAAAGATCTGCCTGCGATTTGTTTCATTGTTGTTTGCGTGTCAGACTTATCTGCTTAGGATGTTGATGAGTGGGGTTGCCTTTTTTTAAATGCCACACCCGTAATTTAACCAGCTTTTATTGTGCAATGGAATGTTACACGAATATTAGTTACATCAAGAAAAACAAATTCACACCAGCACGCCGTTCTTACATCGATGATCAAAATAACACGACAGATCAGATTAGACTAAACACGGCAGACCCTCTCTCTCGGCAGCTCATCTGTGCTGCTGACGGAGATGTGGGCCGGATTAGTGACGGACAGATAGTCCCCTGTCAATCAGCTATCAGCTCCACTTCCTTTGACACCAAAACGTTCCCTGAAAAAAGGGAGCGAGCAGCCTCAGGCTTAGTGCTTCTGCTCCTTTATGAAGAAAAAGTCTTCATGGTAGGTTTGGGAAGACGAAGTTTTGCAAGCGGAATGGAGAAGAGCGGTTTGGCCTCCACAGTGCGATAAACAGCAGTGACCAGTAAGGCTGAGTGATCGTGGGCCAGTCATCGCATCTTGTCATATTTCAACCTACGTTTGAGCGTCATGGTTTCTCTTCCCTTCCTTTCGCCTTCTCTTTTTAAGGCGTTTTGGATTGCGTTGTGAGTGGAAAGAAACATAACAGAAGTTACAGGCCTGAATGATTCATCAGAGGCTAGAGACAGTTATCAACTGATAAATAGTAGGACTTGGATTTTAATGCATTAATGTCCATGAATTCATTACTGAAAAGATAACGCGCTAAGAAAATTGGTGTATCTTATTCTCACTTTGATTTCCAAAGCGGAACATTTCTCAGTGCTCAGTGATCGACTGGGGAGATGGATGGCTGTGGGCTGTGTACCACTCTCCTCACCGTGGCAGAAAATCAGGGGGCTTACAGGAGGGGATGCACATCGATTCAGGCGACGAGAATCGCGTGCTGCTCTCCAGGGAGAAAGCTGATGTACACATACAAATCCAGCAGTTGCATGAGGATTGAAGGGAGGTGCAACAGGTTACGTTTATGTTAAAGAGAAACTCTCATCTATTGGTCTGTGTCGTAGACTGACGGGGAAATAAACCAGACCAAGATGTGTAAACTCATGTATATTGATATATATTGATAACAAACTTAAATGCATTCTTTCTCGTGTCAAATATGTGATTAATTTCAATCAATCATTTGCAAAGCCTCTGATTCATTACATTCATATTTTGATTAATGTAACAGATATTGGGATTTTAGCATATCTTAATCGTATTTTTAGATTGTGATGATAAGTTGCCAGACACAATAAATCTATTTTCCGATCCCGGATATTCTCAGCTGAGTGTTTGGAGCAACTGTCTGTCTGTCTGTGGCTTATCGCAACAATCCCTTACCAGTGAAGGAAACTGACAAACATAAAGCCCTGTCAGTTTGAATATTATTGACTGTGGGTCGATTATCATTGAGGCCCCTCGGCGTCGGAGGCTCATGTGGGCGATGAAGTCGGAGCTCATGCATGGTGAAAAGGCCACGCAGCCCCACACAGTCCAGGCAGGATAACAGAGGAATTGTCCGTCACGTCGAAACTCAAAGTCATTCGGTTTGCTCTGTTGCATGGAATCACTTAAACACAATGACCCACCCTTCACAGCCTCTGGGTTTCATAATGAAACTACATTAATACTAAATCCGACATGAGGCACGTGTGGCGACATGAGGCGGCCCCTGACACTCGTTTCATTTCAAGCTGAGTTCAGTTAAGATTAAAACATGTATTCATACAATTCCTTCAGCCAAGCTGTCACTCTGAACCAGACCCTCCTATTTTTCCCATTCATTCATTGTGGATTCTGATTATCCTTTGTGCGCACAGGGTTGGTGTGCGTGTGAGAAAGTGTCGTATTTGTGCTAAAATTTTCAGAAGAATTCACATTTATAATCACAAATATCTCTGACTTGTTAAAAAAAGTGAATGCAAGCCTTTTTCAACCAAAGAAACAAAAACTCGGCAAAAATGCGGGGATAAGAAACTCTGAGCTCAGTTTCAGTTGTAATGACCCACATACCCAACGTGACACCGCAGCGCTCGGGGGCTACTCAAATCCCAGTAGGTCAGATGGGTTCACAGCTTTTTCCCCCCATCAGAGGGAGACCTGGTGTTTATGTCTAAACACACTGTGTTGGACTCCCTGATGGATCCTGACAGGACGGCCGCTTGTTCAGTCATCACTCGTCAGTCAGACAAACATCAGCTATTTTCAGGGATTTCCTCTCGCCTCAGGAGACGCTGTGACTGGCTGGCATGAAAACCTCAACAATTAATGGCTCAAAATATTACGCTCTTCTCATTTGTAGATGCTTTCGCTCAAAAAAAAAAAAAAAGGCAAAATGGATGGGATTTTTTTTCATCCGCCTCAAATGCACGTTGTTATGTTCGATGGCTGGTTTACATGTTCTGCCACTGGATGCAATTTGAAGTGTAAATACTTGTCATTTTTCTTGCTGACAGTTATGAAACTGTTAGCAAACGCACCGGATAGTTTGATTTCACCGCTCCTAAAAAGCACAATGAGGCATTTTTTTCTGCCATCTATCTATTTTTAGCATATTGCCATTTCCAGACACTTCTGCTGATACATGTTCTCGACTACATTATCTAATTTCTCAATGTGTGATTGGTTAAGAATACACAAGTACCCCTACATTCCTCTGCCGTCAGATGCCGTCTTAAATCTAAGTCATCTCTGTGCTGCCAGTCTCAAATTAAGGAGAAATGTCTTACGTAAGAAATTTGCAAGTATGTAATATGTAAATCAAAACAAAAAAAAACGGAGCAGAGCCCTGAGGAGCACCACAGTAGAAAAGAGCAGCAAAGTGACATTTCTATTTATTTCACTTGTCCATTTCAGTTGTAGAAGTGTTATTATTTCATCGAACATAAAGGGGAGAAAGGCAAATGTGTTGAAAGCAGCTCACCAACCTTAAAGCGCAAGGAATGCACAATTCCCCTATAATGCTTTTAAAAGGTGAGCAAAAGGTAAACAACTATTCCAAATATAATCATTCATTAGAGATTCGCTTCGTTGACATAACCTAACGACTGATTGAACAAACACAGAAAATACATTTTAGGGACATTTAGGTCTCCTTCTTTTAAGCTCCTTTGTTTTATTACTCAGGGGGTCAGCCACACTGGCATCGCCAGCCTCTGTTTTTCATATGAATGGTATCAACGTTTCATCTTTTGTGTGAGTGTTAGTGTGTGTGTGTGTGTGTGTGTGTGTGTGTGTGTGTGTGTGTGTGTGTGTGCGTATGGGAGGGGTGGGTGAGATGTGCAGAGGGGTACTTGTCTTTCAACATATTACTTCTGTGTCCAAGCTTGAATCAAACCTCTTTTCATTTCCTCTCCCAGCTCAGACTCCGAGACATGATTCACAACTGATTTGCCACGCTGGCTGGGCTTTGAGCTTCAAGGCCAGTTGTGATGGAAGGACTAAAAAATGAGATCTTATCAACCACCTTATGATAGGTTTTTCTATATTACTGTAAAGTTGGAGTGGTTTCATATTTGATCCGGCTTTTCACTCCCAGGATTGACTCTGAGCACCAGCACCAAAGTGCAACATTTCAGAGTGCAGGTTATCTAAGAGTACGGAGGTCAGCAGACCCCTGACAGCCTCAGGTTATCTCGGTAAAACCTTCCATTTTGAGCGGCCGCTGATTTTCCATGTGAGGACCTACTTCCTGCTGTCCCATTTCCATAAATACGCTTCCATGGGTTTCATTGGAATGAAAGCAGATAAAGGTCCTGGTTATGAAACTCTTATCTGTAATAGTCAGAGTGAAAGAACCGGACACCGAAGAGCAGAATGCCTTGTTTGATTTACCCCATTCTTATCTTTATGGAAAAAAAGCTCCTGAAATTATATCAGTAAAGAAAACACACCCTTTCAATGACTGAGCAGGTTCAGAGGTTAAATAACTGTGAAAATAATTATCTGGTGAAAAATACAAGCGTGTTTCTTTTAGCCACGCTTTGCTAAACCTGAGATGACTCTGCATCTTACTATCTTACTATGGTGTCTGGAAGATTATCCATTGTATCGTCAAGATAAACTATGGAAAAGCGCATTGGTTAACGGTCTTTGGTTCAATTCTGACAGGGGGCCTTTCTTTGTGGGGTTTGCATGTTCTCCCCGTGACTGTGGATTTTCTCCGGGTTCTCTGATTTTTTCACGCAGTCTAAAAACATGCAGCAGGTAAGTAGGAAATCCCAAATTGTCCAGACGCATGAATGAGTTAGTGAATGGTTGTATGTCGATATCTGGCCCTGTGATTGACTGGCGACCCGTCCAGGGTGAACCCTTCCTCTCACCCAATGACAGCTGGGATAGGCTCCAGGCCCCCCTGTGACCCCGGCGGTATAATGGAAAAGCACTGTAACTTGTACGGTAGCATTCCCCAAATCCATTGTCCTTCCATCAATTTCAAAATAATAGCGAGAATTTCTTTGTCCATTTCTCAAACGCTATATCAGCTTTTGTCTCCATCCCTTACAGCACAAATAAAAGCTCACCCGTCGCGTCTTTTCTTTACAGTCTCCACAAAGTTAAATTGTGGTATGAACTATTCTAGGGACAATGTCTTGAACCAAGCTGAATCCAAAATTGGAACAACCGTCTTCGTGCAGCTTTGCCTGAATGGCCCTCCCAGCTGTCTTCAATCCCTATGCTGACTCACCAGAGCACCTTGTGCAAGGCTTGGAAGTGAAAGACTTTGAGATTGCAAAAGACCAAAAACTACATGCTGGTCACTCCATCATACAGCCATCCATTAACCTGAGCAAGAGGAGTTATGTTTCAGGTGTACTGGAAACATTGGGCAAAGAATGAACAATACTGTATGTTAAAATCTGAAGATATAGATTATGAACTTGCTTTTTTGTTTGCTCCTGGTTTTTCACGATGCCAGAGTAGTCTTACGTTCCACTTTGATGGGAAGTAGCGGCCAGAATGGTCTGTATGGTCCAAGCTAGTTCCCTACTTAGCCTGCAGCTAAAATCCTTTTTGTTTTACACAAATACTTTTAGAAACTGGAAAGATGGAGAAAATTGTCAGGGGTAATGTGCCATAGAAGTGTATCAAGCAAAATGAAAGAAAAAGTATACAAGAGAAAGCAGCACTGCGGAAAACAATGGAAAGCAGACGTGGAGGTCACAGAGATGAAGATATTGAGGTTCTCTTTGGGAGTGAAGAGGATGGATAGGATCAAGAATGAGTCCATCAGAGAGGACATGTTAGATGTTTAGGAGATCAAGTCAGGCTGAGATGTTTGGACTTGTGCAGAGGAAGGATTGTGAATATGTTGGTAGAAGGTTGGTGAGTTTGAAGCCACCAGGCAGGAGGCCTGGAGGAAGACCAAAGAGGAGATGTACTCTATGTATGAAAGAAAACATAAGATTTAGTTGTGAGGGAGGAGGATTTAGAGAGTAGGGTTGGATGGAGGAAGACGATTCACTGTGACAACCCCTGAGGGGAGCAGCTGAAAGCAGGAGGAGAAGATGCAAAAGCTTCTGGGAGACTGCTGGGTGCAGCCATCAGATACTAAATCCTGCAGACTTTAAAATATGCCCCATTGTGCACCTGTAATCACCTCGCCCGCCTCTGCAGCTCTGTCTGCCATTCATTCTCAAGTTGACCTTTCTGTTTTATATTTTTTAAAGCAATTTCATGCTGATTTTTGATAACTTCTCACAATTTTTTCAAGGTAATTTCTTCAGAATATTTATTTTATTACTGGGAAGGAAAATTAAATGACAGGTGACTGACTGCTGACTTGATTGGAGTTAAGATGATTCACTGTGGCAACCTCTGAAGGGAGCAACCAAAGGGAAAAGAGGAAGAAGATGAAGCTCTTGCATTGAGTCATTTCCCCTTGCTGATGTCAGTCAAACATTTCCAATAAAAAAGGAAGCTGGGATGTTCCTTTCTGAAAATTGAAACCAGAGTTTGAAGAAAAAAAAGGAACCCAAATGCCAATGAAGCTTCCCTCCATTGAATTCTTATTTATTGAAATCTTAGCACCACCTCTTGTCTTTTGGCGGTTAAACACCCAGATGTGTTACTGCAGTGATAAGAGCGCATCCACCGATGCAAAGGCCCGATAAGCCAGATAGTAGAGGGCTTGAATTGAGCCTCTGCAGCATCTCAGTAAATCAACCTGCGAGCATACCTTTGCGAAGCATCTATGTGTTATGTAAGGCCCCCGGGAACATAGCGCGTGTGCGCGTGTGCGCGTGTGCGCGTGTGCATGTCGGACCGATCGGTGCAGTATATATAAAATGAAAGATGTCGGGTCACACGCTCATAAAAAGCACCCTGGACGAGATTTATTTAACTCTCGCATGTTTCACAAGTTTAAACAACTGTTTGGCTGCAATAAATTGGAAAGCTTTGTATGTCCTTTATTACTTAATATGAGCATCTCTTCATCTCCTCATCCTCTTCCTTTATGGACTGTCCAAATATAACATCCTTGCGAGATTCATATTTTTCTTGGCTTTCAGGTTACATAATGTTCCGTGAGCGCCGCAGCTTTAATGTGTGTGTGACCTACGTGAGAGAGGTCAAAGGTCGGACACATACCTAGAGATACAGAACGCAGGCAGGACTGACTCATGGAAACATAAAGCACTTAGGTGAGGGGAAAAAAAAATTGCTGTCCCCTTTTAAATAATGGAGGTAGTTTGTAGGTTTTAGGATATTTTATTTCATTATTCGGAGGTAAATGTCTCCTGAATCCAGAACAACAGGGGGGAATAAACTGGGCTGGTAGACGGAGAGGTGCATGTATGCCTGGAAACCTGGATTTGCAGTCACAGATGTAAACAGGATACCGTGCACCCCCAGAGACTAGTCAGATCCATATCTAAGCACGTCGACCCAGGAGGCACTTCCTTCAAACTGTGTGGTCCCGCCCTCCTTCCCCTCCCACTCCTCTCCCAGCCACCGCAAAACAAATATCCCTGTAAGAAAGCACGGGCTGATTATTACAATTAAAGGGCCAAATCCAGGTCATCCATTGTTTGCCGCATGTCCAGAAACCGCTGTGGGCTCTGGTCGCAAGACGTGGGGGTCCGACACCCCCGAGCTGGGGGCTTCTCAACATGGAGCTTTGAAGGGCCCTGAATTACACAGAGTGAGAGAAGGTGGGGAGTTCCCAAGCACTGACTCGACTCTCCTCAACATCCTTGTCAGATAAATCCATGATGTTCTGGTTACCATTTCCTACACGCCTCCATCCTTCCCTGCTCCTCTTGAGGGAACAGGATGACATAAAACTGATCCAGTAAACAAGAACCGAAAGTGTAACGTATCAGAGGTGTGTCCACAGATTTGCAGTCTGCAGATTTTCAACATAATGCCTTGAAGCCGGCTCGAATGGGCCATTTAGCTGGATGTATATTTTTATATTTACTCTGGTTACAAAGACTTAGGCTGCCAAATTTGAGATTTCTGACAATTTAACACAGAAACAACTGTCATGTGACATGTTTATTACAGTGTGGTTCCTTAATATGAATGTGAAAGCAAACTAAATAGAATTAGCAATTGATTCACAGATTCATCTCCAGGCAAACCATCCACCACTCTAAACCTTATTACCATGTGTTAAATCCAGGACAATACTTGAGGTGACAAGAAATGCTAACACACAAAATCCCTGAAGATAAAGTCTGATTATTAACAACATTGATTATGTACATATGTAAGATTGTAATTAATGATTGATCTTGATTGATCAGGTTTTACAATGTGGTGTGTTATTTAGTGCTATATAACACCAATAAAATAGGTATTAATCTTGCTTTTTGAGACAAATTTGTTCAGAAATGTTGGTGTCATATCATATCACATACAGAATATCCGGATTGGAAGGTTCTACGTCCAATTGTATTTTTAAGATTCCGTAGTACGTACGGCTGGTTGCTGATAGGTGCACATCTTGCCGGGAATGGATTTCTCCTCTCATTTGAAAAAGAAATGCTCCTGGCTGCAGATTTATCCAGAATTCATGGAAATTAAACCTGTCAGAAACCAGAGACCTGAGATCACATGACACATCATCGCAGCTTCAAAACTTGGTGACGAACAGTGTATCTGTGTGAAAATGGGGCTGCAGTGACAGGCGAAACTCTCCTCAGTGGAAAAAGAGCAGATTGAAGCAAGCTCATAGATGTTCCACAGATTCAGTCAGTATTGACCCGGGTCTCAGTGGAGCCCCGAAGGATGTAGCCAGAAATACATGCTGAACGGTCTGAACATTATAGTGCTTTCACACCTTGCATCTCAAAGTGCTTTATGCTCAATTACATTTGCCTATTTATACAGGCAGTCACACACCAATGGCGGCAGAGCTGCCTTGCAAGGCCTCAACCAGGTCATTGAGAGCAACTTGCGGCTCAGTGTCTTACCCAAGGACAGCTCGGCATAGCACTATACCTCTCTCTGTTGGGATCCGGCGGCTGCTGCTTGACGGGCAGCAGCCGTACAGGAGTGAACATCAGCAGGAGCGAGTCATTAAGCCTCGTCGGGCTCTCTCTAGAAAAACTCTCCTTATCTCCCCGGACTGCCAGCCAAGATCACATCTCGTATTTAAAAGCACAGAGCTGTCGTCATTTTCTTTTGCAAAAGAAACACAACAGTCATGTTACGGTGTCACCCATCTTTTCCCAATAAACATCCAGCATCTAATGGAGGGCTGTTGGAGACGTCTGGTCCTCCCTGCGTCGGCCCACTCCTCACTCTCTCAAAGCCGGTGTTGTTCGGCCAAACAGTGGAGCGGCAGTGAGCACAGCTGCATTGTAATCCCATGATGCTCCGCTACCGGCCCACTGCATGTCTGTCACACGCTCTGAGAATGGGGATAACGTGGTAAAACCCAACACACGCAACAAGCTGGGGTTTTGCAACCAAGCCTGAAATGAAATCACACAGTATTTCCCTTTTTAAAACACATCGGTAAATTTTCACATAAACTGCACTAATTTTGCAATTCTTAGGATTTGATTTGATTCATTTTAAGTATTTAAGATGTAAATTTGCAAGAAACTGTTTTAGATTATTTAAAAACAACATTCAAAATGAAGCCTTTCTAACAATTAAACCAAAAAGTGAACATTAGTGGCGACAAGAGGTCATTCTTTTCTCATTTCAGGTCATTTTCCTTGCTACTTCCTGCTACTACAAGTCATAAAAAAGAAGGTTTTCTCTGGAAATTCTTGTTTAATGTGGTTTCCATTACATCCGACCCAGTCATTTTAAGGTCAGGCGTAGGTTATCTTGTGTTCTGGAGTCACATTTTGAAAGACTTGGATCCGATCTTTGGCTTTGCGGCATGGACGACGGCCCCTCTTTGACAGCTGTTCATAAATCGGTGTCTTTAAAATGGCGTGTTTAGTCTTGGGAGTTGCATTAGACGTCGTGTAACAAATGCACGGCGTTATCTATTTATCTTACTGTCAGCGTTGAGTTTCCACGTTTCTCCTCCCTCGAGGTGAAACGAGGTGAGGGAGTTACATAAAGTCCTCGAGACCCCCTCCCCGTCCACAGTTTCAAACATGAAAGCCGACGAGCAGCCACTGTCCATTAAACCTCAGGATGCAGCGCCTCTGAGGCCCTTAGCAGGCAGAACTAATCCCCCCCTGTCCCGGTCCTCGGTCTTTTATCTGTGGCTTCATTATGTCACATTTCCAGGCAGGATTCTATCTTGTCCACACCAGATTAGTAAGGAACAAATCCCCAGCCAATTTCAGAGAGAACAAGTCGCATTATGTCACTTGGGGATAAGCTCAAACATGGCCGCTCCCATGTTGCACCCAAAACTGACATAAAGGCTTTGAAAAGTGTAGCATTTCTTTATCTACAGCTATCGAAGAATATAACTGCTATGACATTTCTTGATCTTTACCTAAACTTTACCGAGACTCTAGGGGTGCACTAAACAAAAAGGGCTGTAAAATGCCATTATTCAGCATGTAAAAAATGATAAGATAAGATAGAACTTTATTGATTCACATAGGGGAAGTTCTTTTGTCACAGCAGCACAACAGTATATATAGTATATCATGTAACTAATGACCTATGTACTATGAAAAATCAAATTTGAAAAAAATCACCTCAAGTTTGAGAATGTTTTTTTTTTCAGTAAAAATATACAGGAGGAAAAAGTTATTAAAAGTCAAAGGTTTAAAGTATTATAGTCTTTTATTGTGTAAATTATTTACCACTTACACTGCCACTTTTATCCATTTGATTCATCGTGTTATTACATATGCAATATAAACACACATTATCACAACACGGGTGTGTGCTTAATATTCTCTATATTGAACCTTTAATATCAAGAGTGCAAAGTTAATCACAAAAAATGATACTGGCAGTAAAAATGTAAACACAGTAACTGTAGTAATATATTATGTCAAGTCCTGTATTGAATTCAACTTGTCAATTAATTTAATAGATTTCAATTTACATTCCTCCCCTAATAACTGTAGTTGAGTTGAAATATAAAGATGTATCGCACGCAGATATTATTCAAGTCAATTACCAGTGTCTTTGCATTATGATTAATGACAGTACTTGATAAAATGTTCATCTGATTGCTGGAGATGTTTCCTTTACTTCATGTGGTTGCTGACGTTTCCTTCTTTGCTGCTTCAACGCTTCTTACTCCAACTTGTAGAAGCTGCCATCAATGGACTGGCTGGTGCACAATGTTAAAAAATGGATTCCTAGCATTCACACATCACTCAAAAGAAATGCCACGATGTTTTGGCAGTGCAAAGTATATGATTAATCAGTGCTCCAAAGAAGAGCTGCAATTGCAGCGTATGTCCACGAGGGTTACTTCTGCTACTTTGATTTATTCACTCTTTCTCCTCCTGACTCCCCGATGAATTTAGGGCTTCTTTTGACGAGGAGTCCTTTTATATCAAATTGTCAGTGTTGGCTGTGTGTTCTGCTGTTGTAGGGAGCGTGAGAACGTGGTGCTCAAGTTCCAAAAACAAGCAGTCAGCCCATCGCTCCTCAAAATATGACAGCCGATGCATTGTCTCACAAGCCTGCCTCTTGTATCGTAGACTGGAAACAACATTTACCGGCTGTGTTTTCGTCAGCTGTCAGGGCGTGGGACAATAATTAGGTTTTGTAACCTGAGTTTGTATAACAGTGAGTCACATTAATGAGGAATTTAAGCTCAATTCCCAACTACGATCCGTCACTGCCAAGGTGTAGCATAAATTACATCTTTAAAAGTAAGTACGTATAGTTTGCCTGAGGGGGGCCTGAGGCCAGGTCGGGTGGGTGGGTGTGTGGGGGTCTTTGATAAAACTTTTCACCTTCTATGAACATCCAGGGAGTCTGACCTGCATCACCTGAGCTCAAAACGTCTGCGTGAACGACTGATATGCTGACAGTGAGGCAGCGGCTCACAGGTGTCCTCCCATTGCAGCTGCACATGCCATGGTCAGGGTCAAAGGTTAAGGTAGAAGAGTTTTACTGGAAACATGAGAGCGGACAGTATGTTTAGCAGTGTAGGTGGGCAAGAGCAAGACCTATCCCGTTTTTTTCACTTCTCCGACATGAGGGGGGGGGGGGGGGGGGGGGGCGGCGGAAG